>CM069857.1:21227970-21590470 GCA_036172795.1 Pelodytes ibericus | reverse complement strand
AATGGACCCTGGGGTAATATGTAATGGAGCCTGGGGTAATATGTAATGGACCCTGGGGTAATATGTAATAGACCCTGGGGTAATATGTAATGGACCCTGGGGTAATATGCAGTGGACACTGTGGTAATGTGCAGTGGACCCTGGGGTAATATGTGATCGACCCTGTGGTAATATGTAATAGACCCTGGGGTAATATGTGATGGACCCTGGGGTAATATGTAATAGACCCTGGAGTAATATGTAATAGACCCTGGAGTAATATGTAATAGACCCTGGGGTAATATGTTATAGACCCTGGAGTAATATGTAATAGACCCTGGGGTAATATGTAATGGTCCCTGGGGTAATATGTAATAGACCCTGGGGTAATATGTAATGGACCCTGGGGTAATATGTTATAGACCCTGGGGTAATATGTAATGGACCCTGGGGTAATATGTAATGAACCCTGGGGTAATATGTTATAGACCCTGGGGTACTATGTAATGGACCCTGGGGTAATATGTAATAGACCCTGGAGTAATATGTTATAGACCCTGGAGTAATATGTAATGGACCCTGGGGTAATATGTAATGGACCCTGGGGTAATATGTTATAGACCCTGGGGTAATATGTAATGGTCCCTGGGGTAATATGTTATAGACCCTGGGGTAATATGTAATGGACCCTGGGGTAATATGTAATAGACCCTGGAGTAATATGTAATAGACCCTGGGGTAATATGTAATGGACCCTGGGGTAATATGTAATAGACCCTGGAGTAATATGTTATAGACCCTGGGGTAATATGTAATGGACCCTGGGGTAATATGTTATAGACCCTGGGGTACTATGTAATGGACTCTGGGGTAATATGCAAATGACTTTTCTAGTACATGTTATGTGTACTTCCTGATCACATTGATTCAGTGGTGTACAACATGGAACACGATCCATATAATCGGAATGATGGGAAATAAGGAGGAAACTGATACAAACTATCGAGAGAAGAGACGGGAAACTGTGCTCACCTTATATATCGATGTGTAGATCTTCAGGTCCTCATGATGTCCGAGCTGCACGATGCTCCTGTGATTCCCAAAGGGTTAATCGATTGCAAAGTGTATTAATAGAGGTAACAGGAAGGATCCACCATCACAGCTTCGCCTATTGGCTCTCCATCCTGCTGCACAACCATATCTCATCCAAGCAATCCCCTTCCCCAAAATATCCTAGAGGGGCATCATTCAAGTCCAATGCAGGCTGTTGATATTAGTAAAAAAAAACACAAGCAAACAGGTGAATATCTGATCAAACGGCTTGTGATAAAAGGCGATCACAGAATAAACAGGAAAGAATCATCACAAGCAAGAGAAAAAGTGCTAAATAAAACCCCCCAGCAAGAAACCGTCGCGAAACCCGAGATTGAATGAAATGTACTTAGACTGCGAGGGAGCTGTGTGCACTGCGAGCTGTGCAGGGAAAGGCTGAAGCGCTCACTGATCACAACGCCACCTAGTGGAGATGGGAGACACCTACAGGGACTGCTGAGCGATGTATGAGAATTAATGTCAAATCGATCCCATTCCTGGCTCTCGGAATTGGAATCAGATGCTGCCAAATCGGTGACACTCGGGGCAGGTCACTAAACCGTGAACTGGGATGAACTGGCATAATATCTGGGCTGGAAAAAAAAAAAAAACCTCTTTAACTTGCCTGTTTTTCCAGCTTTGCTCTGATTTTTGGTCATTTTCACACAGTCCCTATACAGTGAATAGACAGACCCTGATATAGAAGCCAGATTTAAAGGCACAATTTAAGCACAGTCAGTTTGACACATAGGGGGCTATTCACTAAAAGGTGAGTTGCAGGTGAGATCAGTTAAGCTGCACATTTCCTATCACCATTTTCACTGTCCATTGTGCAAACCTGGTGAGTTTCCCCTTGCTAAGTAAACTCACCATGTTTGTCCCTGCACAATGATGAGCTGAACTTGCGATAGAAAATGCTCATCTCACCTTATTTCTGAAATAAACTAGCAAACTAGCAGCGGCCAGCCCACTGTGCCCCCAGTGTGTGCCCCTTGTAAGCTCAGTTTGTATATTTCTTATAATGAAGGCAATTTATCTTATAATAAATTATATAGAAATGACAGCATACAGATATAACGGAAAATTTCAGCTCTTACCTGCCGCGTTTCGCCCTTAGATAGGCCTTCTTCATAGGCATAGAGAAGAACAATCATTTATATCCCACCAGAAGCAGACTCAATTGCACAAGTGAAATAATTAGAAACAATACACACACATATTACATAACAAAAAGAAATTAAAATAAAACCATAAGACACATTAATGAACATTCAAAAAATTTAATGGCAGTAAAAACAAAGTTAATGGCAGTAAAAACAAAGTTCAGGTGATATATATTTTTTTATATTGTACTTTTTGTAGCTGAAATAGTTTTTTATGAATTCATCAAATCTGTGGCTTGCTCCTTGGGCACAGTTGGATTTAACATGGCATTTGCTTCGTTTCCTCTGCAAATTCCACTGGTCTCACCAGCAATGCCACGGTAAATATCAGAAAACAGCTTTGCATATTACAAATCAACATCCCAGCGAGGCCTTGAATTATTCTGAAATAATAATTAACAGACGACAAGATGTTAATACTCACTAGTCATACAAACTAATCAACCCCAAAGAATTACCGGGCTCTGGTACTGCTGGGGAAAATTTTTGGGATGCTAGGATTGTACCTGATACCTCCATCGCTTCCTAATATGCGGGTGAACCATCCGGTGGTCCGAACTAGCCACTTTAATGCTCCATATAGAAAATAAAGGACTCGGCACACTGCTTTAACTTTCAAAATCATAAACATTTTTAATCCGTAACAGTAACACGAACAGGCAAAAAAACACCCAAAAATATTCCACTGACGCGTAAACGCGTTTCACGTCTTTAGAGATACTTACTTATAAGTGAATTCATTATACAACATGTGTGTTTTTCAAAAAAACACACAAAAAAAAACACCCATATGGTATAATTAATTCACTTTGGAGTAAGAGCCTCTAGGGATACGAAACGCGTTGCATTTCAGTAGTACAAGTTTTTTTTTTTTTGGAAGTAAAAAGCAGTGTCTTTTATTTTCTACATAAACCCCAAAAAAATCCTTCAAATAAATATCCAAAAAAAGGAAGTAGGATACAGCAAAATAAATAAAACCAAATAAGCTCAAACAAATCCAAGTTTAGGATTGTCATTACCTTTCTAGCATAATATGAATAATATGTAAAACAAAAAAAAAAACCAATACAAGTTGAATAACTATTAACACTTTGATTCATTCGTAGCATGCTATAGAAATAAAAGCATACATCAGTAATTGCTTTATCACAGGCAGCTTACCCCATAACACCCTGGCATGTTTGTTTGCCCTCCTTCCATCCCAAATATCTTTATTGATTTCTGTTAATTGGCAAAGAGAGAGAGAGTGTTAGCAGGATGAATGATACAACATTCTACTCCTCTCTGACAGTATGTTCATCACCTTCCAGATCTCCTATATAAACATGTCCACCCACAGTCTGGAAGATGCTCTGACCATTACAGATGTTCCTTTTCACAATCTCTCTAAGACGAAATCATTTCTCTATTTTTGGTCTCAAATCTTGACCAATTGTTGTCATTGTGCAAAATCACAATAATATATTGACATTTATGTTCATAACCCCTCAAGGACACATGAAGATCCTGGCACATCATGAATGTAAACAAGGGGCGTGGCCTGTCCTGGTACATTATGAATGTATACAAGGGGCATGGCCTATCCTGGTACAGTATGAATGTAAACAAGGGGCGTGGCCTATCTGGGTACATTGTGACCGTAAACAAGGGGCGTGGCCTATCCGGGTACATCATGACTGTAAACAAGGGGCGTGGCCTGTCCTGGTACATCATGAATGTAAACAAGGGGCGTGGCCTGTCCTGGTACATTATGAATGTAAACAAGGGGCATGGCCTGTCCTGGTACATCATGAATGTAAACAAGGGGCGTGGCCTGTCCTGGTACATCATGAATGTAAACAAGGGGTGTGGCCTGTCCTGGTACATCGTGAATGTAAACAAGGGGCGTGGCCTGTCCTGGTACATCATGAATGTAAACAAGGGGCGTGGCCTATACTGGTACTTCATGAATGTAAACAAGGGGCATGGCCTGTCCTGGTACATCATGAATGTAAACAAGGGGCATGGCCTGTCCTGGTACATCATGAATGTAAACAAGGGGCATGGCTTGTCCTGGTACATCATGAATGTAAACAAGGGGTGTGGCCTATACTGGTACATTATGAATGTAAACAAGGGGCGTGGCCTATCAAAAAGAATCATATTAAATTCTGATTTATCTGCAGATAAATATGGCCTAAAAGAGAGCCATACATTTCCCCATAACATTTGTATTCACTGAATGAGAGAGAGCTATGAAAGTTATATTTAATTGATAGATTGCATCATTTTGTTAATGGAAAAAATACGATGAAAATATCCTATTGAGCGTCTAGGACAGTTCGTTGCGGGCGTTACACCACTGACAGTTCGGCGCAGCAGTTTGAGCGCGGAACGGTCAGCTGTGAAACGCAACGTGGCCTTTTCACCTCTGCAATGTAAGTCATGACTGTTCAGCGCTTACAATCAGAGTAACCTCCCAATATAAATTAACCCCCTAATAATTTAAACTCTTCCTAAAAGTTACCCCTCCCCTGAACCCTAATACCAACCCCCCCAAACCCTAATACCAACACTATCTCCTAATACTAACACTAAACTCTAATACAAACACTAAGACATAACACTAACCTCCTAAGCCCTCATACTAACACTAACCCTAATACTAACCCCCTAAGCCCTAATACTAACACTAACCCCCACATACTAACCCCTAAGCCCTAACACAAACCCCCTAAGCCCTAATACTAACACTAACCGGTAATACTAACACTAACCCTTAAGCCCTAATACTAACCCCTAAGACCTAATTTCAACACTAACACTAAGCCCTAATACTACTAATACTCACCTTGTACGCGATCCCGCGATGAACTGTCCCACGATGAAGTCTCTGCGATGACCTCACGCACAATGAACTGGCCATCACGCAAGAAGAACCATTCCATCCCCTCCTATTGAGCCCTCTTTGCTCCATATAGCTCTATGATGTTGTTTAGAATCTTGGGTCAGCTCTTCATTCCCACCAAGTTAAATAAATAAATCTCTGACTCGGCTGACCCAAGATTCTAAGAAACATGTCTGCTCCCTGTTAGAGCTACCGTATTTGCTCGAATATAAGACAAGGTTTTTTTCAGAGCAAATGTTCTGAAAAAGATCCCTCACCTTACATTCAACGTCGTCTTATAGTCTGACCTCAAATTGAGGTCAGATTATAAGACAGGGATCCAGGTCCCCCGCAGAGCTGCAGGGGACCTGGATCCCCCTCGCTAACAGCAGGTGGATGTCTGCGCGATGTCAGGACTTCTATGATGAAGCCGGGTCCTTCCAACAGACACGTGAGGGGGGGTGGGAGGGGCTGGGGGAGAAAGACAAGGGCATGGGGGGAGAGAAAGACAAGGGGAGGGAGGGGGGGGGGAGAGAAAGACAAGGGGAGGGAGGGGGGGGGGAGAGAAAGACAAGGGGAGGGAGGGGGGGGAGAGAAAGACAAAGGGAGGGAGGGGGGCAGAGAAAGACAAGGGGAGGGAGGGGGGAGAAACAAGGGGAGGGAGGGGTGAGAGAAAGACAAGGGGAGGAAGGGGGGAAAGAGAGAGAAAAGTTTGGGGGGAGGGAGATAACACCGGGGGAGAGAGAGAGACAACACGGGGATGGGGGGGGGGGGGGGGAGGGGGCAGCGTTGACACATAAAAGGAAATAAAAACAAGAAATGCATTTGTTTAATATCATAATTTTTATTAAATATTAAAAAGCAATTTACATGTGAATATATACGAGTTAAACTTGTTTCCTATAGGGTAGTCTTATACTCAGGCTTTTAGTTTTTTTTCCTAAAGGAATATCCAAAGTTTGGGGGGGTAATCTTATAATCAGGGTCGTCTTATATTTGAGCAAAAACGGTAATTGGAGAAAAGAGGACTCAATAAGATATATTATTTCTTTTCTTTCATTAAAAGATTTTTTATATAAACCATCTCCACTTAATGCAATCTTTCAATTAAACACAGGTTCATTTGTTGCTACAGTTGTTCTTTAAAGACTCACAAAAAAATCCCCCAAACCTCTTGTCCCTAAGATGGCACTATCCTTCCTTAGCCCATCTCCCTAGTGCACATCCACGTCCTAAGCCAAATCAGCAGCTGATAATGTTACTGAACTTCATGGCACTCATTTAGCTGACTTTAGAATGGGAAGGGAATCAAATCTGCATCCCTTGAGCAGTTACTGCAGTCAGAGCTCTCACAAATAAGGTATAATAACAATTATTTATACCACTTAAATAAAGTCCTATTTATCATTACAAAACTGGAATAAATCTTGATTTTAAACAATTGCCAACAACATTTTCCTGATAACAGCTCCACATTTAGAAGATTGCAGCAGAACTGCTCTAGTTTTGCTTTGCTAAACATGGACAAAAATAATGATTTTGTGTTCTTGGGCATGTCGAGTGATTAGGTCACAGGGACACGGAAGCAGAGACCCCATCAGGGTCTGTCATAAAATGTCAATATTCGGATATGTCTGAACTCGGAAGTCACTTTGAGTGTTGGTTACATTTAGTCTGCCATAGTGAGGGGATCCTGCTGTGTTTCCCTGCAGTGGAATGTACAGCACAGCAGGGCATGGGAGGGGAGGAGATGTGTTGCGGTTAAGAGGTTGTTCTATTCTCAGGAAGTGACAGTTGGCTCTTCTTCTGATGAGTTATACTAAAATCATGAGCACGATTTCTCTGTATGTTTGCATTTTGCTGTGGGGAGAAGAAGTTATGTTTTTACATACCATATTCACTCGAATCTAATGCTCACCTTTTTTTGCAAAATTTTTGTCTCCAAAATATGAGTGCGCATTAGAACCAATAAGATTCGCGTATTTTTTATGTTGCAACTTAATCCAAAACCCCCAAAATGTTGCTATTAACAAAAAGGAAAGAACAACACAATAAAGACAAACTGTACTTATAGAAATTCCATAATATTGTTTTATAACAGTATAATTTATAATAAAACTATTCATAAGTTGGTAGCATAAACTGATTGTTATAAAGAATTTTTTTTTGATGTGTTGTATCTGAAAAAAAAAACTACAAAAAATAATAATTCATGCCTTCTGGGGTGTTTCCACTATAATCAGATTGGTAATTTGAATCTTTAAATATCATGTTAGGATTATTGACCTTACTGGAGTTCCATAATACTAACTCCTAATATCCCAACAGATTTTCTATGTTAGTATATTCATATCCATACGTCCTCTAATGTTATGATCCTATGAGGTCTACACAATATTCCACAACTTGAGCCTGAATTGGCTGGAGGGCTTCAGTTTGAGACTATTTTGCCATAAAAACCATAGGATTTCAGCTACACAATATGTGGCAATTTGGATTCAGCCATTTAATTCTCCTATTCTGAATAAGAGAACTGAAATTAAAAATGAAGAAAACTAATGAAATAATAAAAATAAACCCCCATCCCACAGGGCCAGCAGATATCCGCTGGCTGCAGAAATTCAAAATATAAGTCCTGCAGCACAAAAAAAATAGGGGTGGGGGGTGGGGGGGGGGGGTGCAGGACTAGTAGCTGTGGCCCAACCTAATAATATATGGGGATGGGAAAGGACAAAACTAAAAAACAAACAAATATGACCCCCCCCTATTATACATAGGAGCCAAGAGCCCCCCTATTACACTCAGGGCACATAGCCATGGCCCCCCGCAGCAAGAAATGGGGCTGGGAACAGGGCTCCCAGCCAGGAACATTAGGAGGACAACCATACAAGGCGATCAAGGAGAAGACAATTGGTGGAAACAGCCACTGGTTTGGGAAGCTAGGTTCCGAAATGTGGGCACGCCACTCCCACGCAGTCCGTGACAGGACAAACTGTTCAGGATAAATGGGTTGTCAGAAGAAATAGAACCTTTTATGAAGGAATGAATAAAGCTCACCGCAGGCTGGATCCCAGTAAAATAACAAATATATGTCTTTATTTTAGCTCGCAGCCCAGGACCGAAAGGTCTTGGAGAGAATCCACAATTAATAACACTAAGGCACAACACCTAACGCGTTTCGCGTTAGTTGTATGAACAAGTGTTTCAAGTATGAAAACGTCTAAGTTCATATTCTGAAGGAAACGTTTTAGTTCATTCCTGAGCGCTATTAATTGTGGATTCTCTCCAAGAATATAGATCATTCAATAAAACGCAGCCCCAGACCTTAGGGGGAGGGTTTAGTATAAATTTATTTTTGGGTCTGGAGGCATTTTACTAGCCTCTGGACCCTGAGGGGGGTCATTTTATCGTATGGGAGCCAGGGCAAGTAGCACTGGCTCACAATCTACTTTAGGGTGGCTGGGAAACTTTTGCGTGGCTCCTAGACCTGGTTATGTCATGGGGGGCCCAAGGTTACAAACCCAAGCCTCCAAATGTATTTTTTTTTAGTTGACTAGCCCAGCTACCAACGCCATTTGTGTAAGCGAGATTCAGACTTTCGGTTTGGGACACTTATTTCAGACCAAAGTTTGGCGTATATTTTGAAGACCCTTACATGTCCGCTTGATTCTACTCCTGTTTTGTTGTGCACGGCTGTAGAATGTGGTGGAACTTGATAAATAAATAATAATAATGATTTGTTGTGTCAATTTATCGGGAATATACAATATTTAATTGCACATATCCTTTATTTCATTTCTCTATGTTTATTCCCCCTTTGTCACCCCCATGTAGGACAAGAAGAGCAATTTATGCTACAAATAAGATTTTCATTAAATTAATGAGTACTTATCAATCTTGTTCAAACTTGAGAGAGTGCCAACTTCACACAACCAGCAATAACTTTTTGGTGTAGAAGGAAAATAACTAACAACAAATATTTTATCCGTGCAGACGTACTTGTAGCTATTTTTTAATGCTTCAGGCACCTACCCCTCTGCACTCGATCATAGACGAATGTTGAGCGTCGGAATAAAAATATTCCAAAAATCTGTTTACATTTTGCAGCTTCTGTTTTCTCCCTAGAGGCTTTATATTTGTCTGATTTTCCAGTTTAATTAATTCATTCAAGATGTTTCCAGAAAGTGGAACAGAAGGTTTCGGCATCTGAGAAAATTACCTTTTATCGAAACGCTCATATCGAATTTTAAAGCAACCACACAAGATCGTGTTGTTTCTTTAAACAGATAGCGCTGCCTTGATTGTTATTAGAAGCCCTTGCTTTGGCCGAGGAGTGGAGACAGCCTAAAAAGCATGTGGAACGTTATTTCCCCACCCCAGAGTATGGTCATAGTTGCCGATAGACACAGCTTGGTCTCAGGGTATCATCTGGTGCATCCATCACATCCCACATCCCCCAGAAGATAAATACAGGTTATCAATTATTTGGGGGTCTATTGGTGAGGGTGCAACCTAAGGAACCATCAGTATTACTTCTCCAGTTAGTACATCTCAGAATGGAGAGATTCAAATGTAAGAAAAACAATATCCATACATCATATTTACCAAGTGTACCTATTTACACCCAAATCTCCTGTTCCTTTATCCTCCTATATTTTCCATCTTTCCTCCTAAATTGTCCATATTTCCTCCTTTATTGTCCACATTTCCTCCTCTATTGTCCATATTTCCTCCTCTATTGTCCATCTTTCCTCCTCTATTGTCCATCTTTCCTCTTCTATTGTCCATCTTTCCCCTTCTATTGTCCATCTTTCCTGCTCTATTTTACGTCTTTCCCATTCTATTGTCCATATTTCCTCCTCTATTGTCCATCTTTCCTCCTCTATTGTCCATCTTTCCTCTTCTATTGTCCATCTTTCCCCTTCTATTGTCCATCTTTCCTGCTCTATGTTCCGTCTTTCCCATTCTATTGTCCATCGTTCCTCCTCTATTGTCCATCTTTCCCATTCTATTGTCCATCTTTCCTCCTCTATTGCCTATCTTTCCTCCTCTCCTTGTGGTTTGTGGAACTGTATCACAGAGCTTCACAGCAAAAACACTCACAATAAAGTGAGTTTAAACGGCACCAAATGTGTTTTCCCATGAATTTGTGTAAATAAAAAACTTCATTCTTATTCTAATTGATCATATAAAAGAGAAAATGGCCAGAACATCAATGAAAATGTGAAAGTGTCCCTCTTTGTCCATTTAAAATGTTTGGAGGTTTGATATGTTGTGTTAGCAGAATTTCAGGTGTGTGCAGTATTTAAGGAAAATCCATTTTAAATGTGTCTGTTCTATCTCTATTTTATGACATCATAGTACACGTTTCCTATTGATAGTAGTTCATTAGCATATTAGGCAACAATAAACAGAAATCAGCACAGACACATTCTCAATCTGTGAAATTCGACACAATGTATAGATCAATTATTTATATATTTTATTCTCTACATTCTATCATTCATCAAAACATTCGTTTCAGAATACATGTGAAGTTAAACAGAACTTGTCTCCTTCTCTGTACCCTGTGAGAGCAGGAATAGTGTCAATGTCAGTCTCCCATTTATAATGAAGTGACCCAGGGTTCATATTCCACAGCTATTGAATACACAAACTTACCCATGTGCTGCACACATAATTCCATGTTTAACCTTCACAAATTATGGTGGGAGTAAAGGTTATAGGAAAACCCCTCCACTTAAATTTAAAGGGGTAGCAGAGGCATTATTAAACACAAATCTACACACACACCAGACAAGCCAGAACACTTGCTTACCCCACAGAAATACTAAACCTGCAGTGCATACATATGCCTATGCCTACCCAGGGATTATGGGTAGGCATATGCAAATAAGGTTGGCAGTAGGGTTGCCACCTGGCCGGTATTTTACCGGCAGGCCGGTAAAAAAAATGGCATCAGGCCAATGTTAAGTCTATGGAGACAGTACCAAGGCCGGTATTTCTTTGAGGAAAGGGTGGCAACCCTAGTTGGCAGTGATCACCTTCTTGTCTCTATATCCACTGTATACATGTAGGGTTGCCACCTTTCCCCCCCCCAAAATACCGGCCAGATGTGTGGGCGGAGCCACAAGAGGGGGCGGATTATCACTGAAATGATATATATTATTTCTATATCATGCCAGTGAGAAGCGTTTGTGTGTGTGTGTGTGTGTGTGTGTGAGTGTATATATATCTATCTATCTATCTATATATATATATATATATATATATATATATATATATATATATATATATATATATATATCATATTTGTTTATCTCTCACACTCGCAAACAAGCTTTGTGTAATTAGCATATCAAGACACAGGTGGTGTCATAAGCAGGAGACTCCACAGACACATTTAAAACACATTTTTCTCCTAATTTAGGCATTTGCTGGCAGTTTTGCGAACACAATGTATAGATCAATTTCAATCATTTTGTATCCTCTACATGCACAGTAATAACAATGTTTAGGTGATACTGTCCCTTTAAATCTTTACATTTTGGTTAAATATTCATCTCACATCATCTCACCTTCACCTCATTGTTAGATAATAGTATTTCTCTCCCATTTAACTATGAAGTGAAGCTTAATAATAATGATTATGATTCAGCTCCCATGTAAACAAACATGATACATAATGGATCTCTCTCTCATTTCTGCCATGAATATAGAAGCATTTCTGTCTTTCTTTTGTCATAATCTCTTTTACACCATAAAGACTCCATTAGTCATTCACAACAAGAGATTCTCTGCACATAACACATCCTGAGTCATCCTGCTGAAATGCCATTGTTATCATGCAATAATATCATCTATATTCATGGACCACTTGTCGGTATTCATGGTGAAGTAAGCCTCTCCATTGCCCGCAGCTGACATGTGTTCATGGTCCTTCCTTGATTTCTCTGAAGTTTTTAGAATGGGTAAAAATGGTTTTGCAGAAGCACAGAATTCTCTGAACTATCATCATAATAATAATTATAATATCTAGAACAAATAGATAACATATTTACTGATTTAAAGGGACGGTATCATCTGAACATTGTTTATACTTAGCATTCAAAGTGACTGAAAATGATCTATACATTGTATTAGCAAAACTGAAAGTAGATGTCTAAATTAGGAGAGAACTGTGTTTTAAATGTATCTGTGGAGTCTCCTGCTTATGACATCACCTGTGGCACAGCATGCAAATGAGCTGCTTTTCAATTGGAAATGTGTCAAGTCACAGGTGATGTCATAAGCAAGACTCCACAGACATATTTAAAACACAGTTTTCTCCTAATTTAGACATTTACTTTCAGTTTTGCTAATACAATGTATAGATCATTTTCAGACACATTTCTCTACCAATTTAGGCATTTGCTTGCAACTGTGCTAATACAATGTTTAGATCATTTTCAATCATTTTTCACTATCCCTTTAAAAGCAGGGATCGTCTCAAAAAAGCAGTCCATGATGAAAGACACAGCCCCAGATTCTAAATCTGGCTCTTTAAAGTCACAGAAGAGCTAGTAACTAGGATGAGCGTCAGAGATTGGCCTGTTTATCATGGATAGGAGAGGAGTCAGTGAATCTCTGTAGGAATTCTCTTTTACATTATATATACATTGTAACATTAATAGTACTTCCCGGAGCCATAAATACACATGGATGCTTTAGATTACTATATTTAGTCATAAATGACTCCAATAATCCTGAAACATATTGCATAACAAAGATACAAGATTTAAAGGAGCCTAAATGTTAGGGTGTACTGAGAATGCCCCTATCTGGGCTGAACTTCTGGAGACCGTATCTCCAGAAGGATATTGATACTTTGGAGAGAGTTCAGAGAAGGGCTACTAAACTGGTTCATGGGTTGAAGGATAAAACTTACCAGGAAAGGTTAAAGCATCTTAACATGTATAGCTTGGAGGAAAGACGGAACAGGGGGGATATGATAGAAACATTTAAATACATAAAGGGAATCAACACAGTAAAGGAAGAGAGTATATTTAAAAGAAGAAAAACTACCACAACTAGAGGACATAGTCTTAAATTAGAGGGGCAAAGATTTAAAAGTAATATCAGGAAGTATTACTTTACTGAGAGGGTAGTGGATGTATGGAATAGCCTTCCAGCAGAAGTGGTAGAGGTAAACACAGTCAAGGAGTTTAAGCATGCGTGGGATAGACACAAGGCTATCCTAGCTATAAGACCGGGAACGGGGGAGTAATAAAAGTATTCAAAAAAATTGGGCAACCTAGATGGACCGAATGGTTCTTATCTGCCGACACATTCTATGTTTCTATGAACTTGGGCCATATCAGGAGAAATCCACAGTTTGGCTTGCCAGTATCGCCATCACTGTGGTCGGGCTCTGAGTATCCCTAATTTGAGGGCTACTCGGACTTGGAGCCCTGATTTTTCTGAGTTACCCTATTGCACAGTTGGCAACTTTCTTCTGGAGGGGGCAGAGCCTCAAGGGGGCAGAGTTATGCGATACCATGTGGCATCACATGGTGTTGTGTGACCCCGCATCATTTAGCTCCAGGGTACCCAGAAAGATTCCTGGTGTCTGGAGCTTCTTTAACTTTTGTTTGTCTACCAGATATACATCATTGAAATGCAATGCTGCCTGTGCATAGACTGTATTAATGCTGGGACAGACCTGAATTTGATGGGATAGTACCCCCAAAATATTGGACTGTCCCAGCAGATGCAGGACTGCTGTCAACTATGATATTGTGAATGTACAGAATTGAAAATCATCAGAAATGATCTGTGCATTGTGTTAGCAGAAAGGCAAGCAAATGCACGGATTCAGAGAATTGTGTGTCTATGATGTCCAATGCCGGACTGGCCTATGGGGAAAGCAGAATATTTCATGGTAGGCAGCCAACAGCTACAGCTGGTCTGGCTGCTGATTGACAGCTGCATCTGGTTGGAGTATTTTTGCCTCTGTAAGACCACTATTCCAACCATGAAGGTTCCAACCATGAAGGTTCCGACCGTGAAGGTTCCAACCATGAAGGTTCCAACCATGAAGGTTCCGACCGTGAAGGTTCCAACCATGAAGGTTCCAACCATGAAGGTTCTGACCGTGAAGGTTCCAACCATGAAGGTTCCAACCTTGGAGGTTCCAACCATGAGGGTTCCAACCATAAACGTTGCACCTTACCTTGATCAAATAAATAAAGACTCCAAACAGAAGTATAGTGGAGGAAGGATGTGGTTCATTTTTATTGGAGTTTATACAAATCCAACTCAATGCAAAACACCACAACCATTAAATCATAACATCATAACTTGATCTAACCTTTACAATTTTAATCGAACAACAGCCGCAATTATTATTCATTATCTTAACCATCTTCTGTACATCCCCCTTCTAATGGGCAGGTGACCCACACACCAAATAAAAGAACCATGACAATACATAGATATTTTAAACAACAGGGATTTGTGGACGGGCCACCCTTTTGGTTATAGGCAAAGTGCTTCTCTCCGGCTCCTGCCGCAGTGACTCTCGGCTCCCTCTATTTATACCCCATTTTCGCGCTCAAATAGCACTGGACGTGCATACTAAAGGTAGTTGGCCAATCAGCAGATGCCACCGGGCCCACTTCAGCCTTACCTCACGCCACTAAGTTCTCGATCACCCCATGCGCCACATAAACCTTACCCTACTTCTGCCCCGCTCCTTCATGTTCCACTATAGGGCTAATGGCCCCAGTGTCATTATTCTGTCTGCCATGAACTATAAAAATTCCTCCAGCTCAAAGTGCTGCATGGACTTTCGCTCAGGCTAGGAGAGGGGTATGACGTCATATAGTTACAGTCTGACCATTATACAGTACCACATTACTCAAAAAAGAAACCAGATCCCTCCTTCAGCACTAAAGCAATATCGGACCAATAGGACAGGGGTGGGATTTCTCATAGGATCTAATCAATACACCCAAATCTGACCCAAAATGGAGCCAGCTCTTTGTTTGTAGCAGAATTGGGGAGTAATCCACATAATTTGGCTACTCAATATGGACGATTTTTGCTTGAAATTGTTGATTTTCTCTGGTTTCAGGCCACTTTTCTGCCATCCGTAGTTCTGGGAATCGTCTTGGGAGAATCCATGAGTTTCGGGCAGATCAATTCGCCAACTAATAGCTGTCAAATTGAACTTAAAAATGAAAAAAGAGAACAATTGTATCCACCCTCTACCTTTACCCTACTTTGGCTTGTTCCTGATCCTGTATACCTATCCTGATGTTCCTGTGTATGACCCTTGGCTTGTTCCAGATTTTTACAGTTTTTACCGCTTTAACAGTGCTGGTCTATTGCCTCGATGTCGAGGCAATAGCCAGCACTGAAATTTCTGATCTGGGGCACCCACGATAGCCCCACAGAGCGATTGTGGGAGCCCTCTGCAGGTCTGAGCTTCGGAAGTGAAAGTAACTTCACTTCTGTCACTCTGAATATGCTACTTGACTGCACCTAGTGGTAGTTAAACAGCATAGCAATGAAAAAAAATAAAAATAAATATTTAATTAACTAAAAACTTGTTATATAGTTAGATTAGCCTATAGGGTTAAAATGAAATATTTTTTAGCATAAGGGATAGGGTTAAAATTAAATTAAAATGAAAACATATTAAGGGGTAGCATAAGGGTTAGAGTTGGTGTTAAATTTAGTGTTATTGTTAAATTTTGGGTTCCGGTTGGGGTCAAAAGGTCAAAGTAGGAACAAAAACAAACAAAAAACACTATTTTTGGTTTTTGCCTCATAATTCGCAAAAAAATACCGAAAAATATGGAAAACATGCATATTTCTGAACTCCGGACAACATTTAGAAACTATTTAGCCGGGGTCTTTTTTAATGATTTTATTTGTGTAAATTATATATTTTTTTAAAAAAAATTTCATCATATTTTATTATATTTTTTGTAGTAAATTATAAGATATGATGAACATAATGGTATCTAATGAAAGCCCTTCTTATGATGATGATAAAAACAACATATAATTTGTGTGGGTACAGTATCTGAGAAAGAAGAAAATTGCAGCTAAACACAAACACCCCAGAAATGTCAAAACAGCCATTGTCACCAAGGGAAAGTCAAGGTGAAAATGTTTTGTCACTAAGGGGTTAATAACAATGTACCTTTTTATATACACTTGTCCCTGTGCTTCATTCGTCACACATTCCCTAAAAGAATAACCCCTGTAGGAGGGTGTAATAATATCTTACACATATAGTGTTGTGTAGCAGTCCCCAAACTAAAAATACCCACCCAAACACCATAGATTTGTATAAAGCAGACACCTTAGGGTTTTTTCACTCTGCTGCCATTGACATTTTCCATGCAGCCATTTTGCCACAAATCTTTGGCAAATTTAGCAACATAGAATGTGTCGGCCGATAAGAACCATTCAGCCTGTCTAGTCTGACCAATTTTCTAAATATTTTTATTAGTCCCCTGTTCCCGGTCTTATAGCTAGGATAGCCTTGTGCCTATGCTACGCATGCTTAAAATCCTTGACTGTGTTTACCTCTACCACTTCCGCTGGAAGGCTATTCCATACATCCACTACCCTCTCAGTAAAGTAATACTTCCTGATATTACTTTTAAATAGTTGCCCCTCTAATGTAAGACTATGTCCTCTAGTTGTGGTTAGTTTTTCTTCTTTTAAATATACTCTCTTCCTTTACTGTGTTGATTCCCTTTATGTATTTAAATGTCTCTATCATATCCCCCCCTGTTACGTCTTTCCTCCAAGGTATACATTTAGGAGTAGTTTTAACTTTTTCACATTTTTTTTTCTCAAATATGGCCATGTTGCATAGCATTCCTTTGCACAGGATATGTACAGCCACTTTGAGACACCCCCCCAAAATTTTTTCAGCTGTATGTTCAGATTGCAGAAACATCCCTAAATACACAGGTGTCTCATGATCTCTGGCTAGCTCTTGCTTCCTGCTGTCTTTCATCAGTCTGCACACGCTAGCCCTGGGCACAGATCTTTCCCCCATGTGCTCCATCAGAATAATGGAGCCTTCTGGTGACATCAATAATGTTGTCACCAAAAGTATGTGCCCAACTGTTCCTCTTTATGGTCAGTCCTGATTTGGGATACCATCCAGTTGTCCAGACTTTATCATCCAGTGTCTCAATTCTCTGCGACATTGGAGGAGAGAGAAGACTGCTTATACACAGAGTTCCTGCCTATGTGCAGTTCTGTTACCACTGTGGGTGACAGCGCCACTGGGCAATGGTTCAGATACAGTCCCAAGCTATGCTCCTCGGAATCCTATGTAGGTCGCGGATGTTGGGAGGTGCATAGCATTCTGTAAGAGGGTAAAAAAAAATAGTTTTATCACCGTCAGTGCAGATCTGTCACCCTGTTCGTCAGCTCTGTGTTCCTGACCTGAAACAGGTCAGTTTAGACCGATGACCTCATCGCATTTTACTTTGATCAGCCAGGGAGCACAGTACCAGGAATCTTTTGAGAGTCTCTGTCACTGTTGCTCTCTGCCTGGTGACATCAATAGTGAGGTCACTAGACCATGCCTCCCAAGTGTCTTTTCCCTCTTTAATACTTTATCTCTATCTCATCTTTATCATTACTTGATATTATTATTATTATCCCCAACCTGTGCTCCAGCCTTCCCTCTATCTACCTTTAACCCTCTCGAACCTGTACTCTAGTTGGTCGTTAACAACAGCTGAAACTCTCACAGTGAAGTGAAAAAAAAGTTTCTTTTAAAACAGCAGGGAAACCTTGATAGTACTCTAGCATTCCCTCTATCTTTATTTAATCCTCTTAAACCTGTACTCCAGCTTTCTCTCTATCTTAACGTAACCCTGTTAAGTACTCCAACCTGTACTCCAACCTGTACTCCAGCCTCACCTATCATAATTTTTTTTTATTCTCATATTATCAGCAATGTATAGGCAATGGAAGCCCTTTAAATATAAACAAGGTTAATTTAAATTTCCGTTGCCAAGCAGAAAGACGACATCACCCTCTAATACACCCCCCGGCAAAATGTTCATGGCAGGGTCTATCAAGGTCTGTAGAACATCATTTATTTTTCTATTATAATTTCCAGTAAATTTGTGGATGGGGCAAAACACAGCATCTATGTAAATAGTACCTTAGGTAAGTAATAATAGACATAATTCAGTGGTTGGTATTTTTCAGTTTAGGCTGGTCTATGACGGAGTCACATGTCTAGCCTAACAAAAGACAGCTTCCATGACCACTTTTTCACTTGTACTGTGCTGTTAAAGGGTTTATCACTTAGCTTCACCATCTTGTCAAATATGAACCTATGTTTGCTAATATTTTGCCTTCTTTATGACTTTACCACACCCGCCTTTCAGCACGTCGTAACCCGTTTACAATATCGCATGCTACAATTTTACCCAAGCCCCGCCAACAATCGGTATAGGAGAGAATGAAACTAGGCCTGCCCAAACCCCACTAGCTACCTTTGGTTCTAGTTATGGGAAGAGTGTTGGGCAATACATTTGTGAGTTGAAGATCATTTGCATGTACCATAGTTGGAAACGTCAGCCATGCTTCTAGGGACACATGTGTTCCACATGCTGCAGAAAGAGCATGCAAAGTGCAGCCCAGCATTATGTAATATATACACACAGACAGAATCCAATTAAATAGGGAGGAGATCTCATAGGCTCTACCATGATTAATTACTTGGATTCTGTTTGTTCACTTATACCTTCTACATACTGTTGGGCTGCACTTTGCATGCTTTTCCTGCAGTATGTGGAATACCTATGTGTCCCTGGAAACATGGCTGATGTCGTCCACACTATGTAGTTGCACGGAGCCAAAAACACAACAATCAGACATGCCTTTTGATCTCTTACTGCGTCTCACATCCCTCCTGTCCTCAAAAAGGTTAAATATCCACACGTGAGAAAGATTCTATGAAAATCCACCAAAGACAGCGCTCTAAAAGGTTGTGATTTGTGAGGCTCGAAATCGAGAAAAATTAACCCTTCTCTCGCCATGGACATCTTAATTTAAAAAAAAAAAAAAATTAAATCAAAGGGAAGCTCAAACGTGTAAGAGATGGCAGGAGAGAGGGCCTACCTAACTGGAGAGATCACTCACAGCATCATGAAAGCACAAACAATTCAAGGACTTGTTAACATCAGAGAAAGAGCATTCTGACCTTTTCGGATCTAAGAAGTGAAGCGTGTGGGTTTTTTATTTTTTTGGCAAATCCTAAAGGGCAAGTTTAACAGCAGGACGTATCTGATCAGGCTTCAAATAAAATCCCAAATCAAAAATAATCCAGGGGGGTGGCTTCTACACAGAGACAAACCCTCTTCTCTCTATTTTCTTTTAATTTATCACTGCCAATAATAATTGGTGGGAAAATGCAAGAAATAATGATAGAACCATTTGTGGTCCATGCTTTCATTAGAGATTTACCTATTATAGAAGAGCAGTGGTTCTATTATTGGAATAAACTGGCATGTGTTTTTTTAAGATACTCCCCTAAAAATGGGACTGTACTGTTAAAATCAGGGCTTGTTGTCAGTTATGTGGAGTTATATCACAATATGCAGGAAGTAAATGTTTCCAAAAATATGACACTATTTTTGGTTTTTGCTCCATAACGCGCAAAAAAATACCGAAAAATATGGAAACATGCATATTTTTGAACTCGGGAGAACATTTAGAAACTATTTAGACGGGGTCTTTTTTAATGATTTTATTTGTGTAAATTATATTTTAGGTCAAAGTTAGAAAAAGTTTTTTTTTTTTAATTTTTCATCATATTTTATGATTTTTTTGTAGTAAATTATAAGATATGATGAGCATAATGGTATCTAATGAAAGCCCTTCTTATCACGATAAAAACAACATATAATTTGTGTGTGTACTGTATGTGAGAAAGAAAAAAATTACAGCTAAACACAAACACCCCAGAAATGTCAAAACAGCCATTGTCACCAATGGGAAAGTCAAGGTGAAAATGTCTTGTCACTAAGGGGTTAAGCATATATAACATGGCCTTTAAAATAGGGTTTACTCATTAAGTGAGCTCCTGCTCCAACTGAGGGGTTATATCATACACATAGTTACTGATGACTGGGCAATAACCAGTTCAACGTTTGTACAAAGCAATTTTCCAAAGTATTACTCATTAGTCCACGACAGTGACTATAATCCAGATGGATGACTTTCCTGATCTCCTGCACCTCTCGCGGAAGTAAGTGCTGCGGCTTAACATCCCCATTTATCATTTGTGGGTGTAACCCCTTCGCGCCCGGTTTTCTGGGTTCAATCAACGCCGCGGCTGGCGGTTTCTGATTCAGGAGAAGTATTAATATGTCAGCGGAGCTTAAAAAATGATTAGCAAAGCGTAAGTTCTGCTCTGCAGCTATCTGAAAGGCGACATGATCAAGAGACCACAAATCCCCCAACATTCGAGTTATCACTTATGTAACCAATAGTATATATATCGTATTATTGAAAATTATTATTTCTATTTCTAACTGTAGAAAAATCTATATATTACTTATATTTTTATCCCACATTATGTAGTATTTACATTGTGCCTGGCATAGTAGTAATATGAAATGGCTTTTTTAAAGAAAGGAAAACTATCAAAATGTTTTAAGGAATTATCCCTGTTTTAGACTTTTTGAGTGTTTTTTCTTTCTATAGTGTCTTGTTGAGAAGATATCGCTGGGTAGAAACCAAGCACTAGCACACTTACTTTGTCCAGAGTCTGCTTGTGGGTTTAGTCCATGTAGGTTGTCCCTTATTTATTTGTCAGGTTACCTTTCGAGAAACCAAAGGGATGCTTCTGTTGGTGATAGACTATTCCCCCCTTGCACAGGTTCCAAGTGTCAGCATTGCTTGGTTTCTCCCCCAATAATACCTTGTTACAACATATTAAAAAGATTTAACAAGTGTTTTCAAAAATTTTCAAATGTTGTCGTTACTCCTCCTGTAATATTTCAGGTGTAAGAGAGACGTGTGACTTTAATTATCATGTGTACTGCGGTTTATTAATCTATATCTGTCAGTTTCTGATGTATTGGAGAATGCCTTGTTCATTCTGATGTATTTGAGAATGCCTGGTTCGTTCTGATGTATTGGAGAATGCCTTGTTCATTCTGATGTATTGGAGAATGCCTTGTTCGTTCTGATGTATTTTAGAATGCCTTGTTCGTTCTGATCTTTTTTAGAATGCCTTGTTCGTTGTGATGTATTTTAGAATGCCTTGCTCATTCTGATGTATTTTAGAATGCCTTGTTCATTCTGCTGTATTGGAGAATGCCTTGTTCATTCTGCTGTATTGGAGAATACCTTGTTCATTCTGCTGTATTGGAGAATACCTTGTTCGTTCTGATTTATTTTAGAATGCCTTGTTCGTTCTGATGTATTTTAGAATGCCTTGTTCGTTCTGATGTATTTTAGAATGCCTTGTTCATTCTGCTGTATTGGAGAATGCCTTGTTCGTTCTGATGTATTTTAGAATGCCTTGTTCGTTCTGATGTTTTTTAGAATGCCTTGTTCGTTCTGATGTATTTTAGAATGCCTTGTTCGTTCTGATGTATTTTAGAATGCCTTGTTCATTCTGCTGTATTGGAGAATGCCTTGTTCATTCTGCTGTATTGGAGAATACCTTGTTCATTCTGCTGTATTGGAGAATACCTTGTTCGTTCTGATGTATTTTAGAATGCCTTGTTCGTTCTGATGTATTTTAGAATGCCTTGTTCATTCTGCTGTATTGGAGAATGCCTTGTTCGTTCTGATGTATTTTAGAATGCCTTGTTCGTTCTGATGTTTTTTAGAATGCCTTGTTCATTCTGATGTATTGGAGAATGCCTTGTTCGTTCTGATGTATTTTAGAATGCCTTGTTCATTCTGATGTATTTTAGAATGCCTTGTTCATTCTCATGTATTTTAGAATGCCTTGTTCATTCTGCTGTATTGGAAAATGCCTTGTTTGATCTAACTATCATTTTGGCATTTGTGAATCAGCATTGCCCCCAAGGAACTATCACATCTTCATTGTCCTTTAACTCATTGAACTGAAGGACAGTTAGATCTTCTGGATGATGATGTCCCACTTGCAGTGATTTCACCCCCATTCCTGTGGCAGGGAGTTCTTCAGAGATGATTTTTGGGTTCACAGCTCATTAGAATCAATTCATTTTAGTTCTCGATGTTTCTTTTATTTCTGTCCATTTCACCCTTTACTAAAACCGCTCTTTCATTGAAAGCTTAATCACGTGATCGAGGTGAATATTATGCACTGTGTTGTATTCTTTATTCTTTTTGATTTACCATTTTTAATATCTACTAAAAGATGACGAACCTGGCTGTCTTCACCTGCGGGAGGAGCTCAGCTGGCCATGGACAATGCAGAGCTCTATCTTAAAAATGATCAGCCAACTTAAAGATGACAACCAACTCCTGTCCTTCTAGCAGGAGAAACTCACCAGGTGAGTCCCTGCACAATTAGATAACATTTAAAAGCATTAGTTGTATTAGATAGACATGCTTTGATCCAAATGGCAGTATTTTTACCCTCCTTTTTGAATTCATGGGCGCTGCCACCTTCGGTCGGATCTGACCAAAGATGTGCGTCCCTGGTTTTGCTCTACTACATTGCGCATGCCCGGCGCCTCATTAATGGTGCATAGCCACCATACTGAAGATGTGCGGCCATAGAATACAGTTCAGAGCGTGTGGAGTGCAAGTGGCACAGCAGATGCGCAAAGTGAGAAAAACTGGGGATCTGACCGAAGATGTCTGTGCCCAGATATGTAAAATCCGAGAGATCTAAAGTAAAAAAAAAACACTGCCAGTTCGTATAGTATCGTTTATCATTTCTGTCTATTTTCAGGTTTCCAAATTTTAGAGATAATTTTCAATATTGAAAATATATGAAATACTGCGTTTCATACTCCTCGTGCTTCATTTATAAACAGAGGGACTTGACAAGGGAATTTTCAAACGTAAGACCACACGAAGCAAGATGGGAACATTTCTTAAACCCTGACTATTTTGGCCTTATGTTTGAAATTCCCTTGTCAATTCCTTGCAATTCCCCCTTTCCCCCCCTTGTGTCTTTATTGTGTCTGGTGTAACATTTACTTCCAGCTCCAAGTATTTCAAGAGACAATTTACTCAACGTGGAGGATTTCTAGCTCTCAAATAAGACTAGTTTCCAGCGAGCGTGCTCAAACTAGTGACTGGGGCTCTAGTCTCAGGAGTAGACAAAAGATGAAACTACATAAATGGGCTGTCACTAGGAGACATCCCATGTAAAAACCACCCATGTCACAAAGGATGACATACATTCTTGGAACCAACGGGAATAAGACAGACAGTCGCCTTGATGATTCAGCCAAATGTCCGGTTGACGGATCTCGTGTTATCATGTCGGAAGGCCGGGCTGTCACATGAGATCTGTAGTTTCCAGAGACCTACCGAATTCCGCCCGAGCAGATACATCTACCAAATAATCACAGTCAAATCACAAAACGTTAATAGGATTGCTAGTGAGCTAACGGAAACAGTGCTGTGTGCCCAAGCCGGGATCTGTGCCAGCTAAATAAATAAATCTCATCCATAAATTTCACTCAATAGCAGGATCTCAATGATACAAAGCAGCCTTACTCTGTACCGATGGACATAATGTCCAGATATAAATCAAAGCGAATTGGGCTTGTCTACTGGTAATAAAAGCTGAGATTTTTTGGTGGGTCCTTTGGGATAGCTTCCTGCCGTTTTAAAAATATTGGTGGGAGCGCTAAGTTTAAAGTAGAAAAAATAAATATAGGCTGTAACTCTCAAGTAGTAGAAAAATAAAAAACATAATAATATAGTATAGTACAAATTGCAAACATAATCAGCAAATACGTTAAAAACACAATGTGTATAAAGACATAATTTTAAAAGGATTTTCCCCTTTGTATTTAACGTGTCTGCATCAGTAGGGTGTAAAGAACCTGACACGTTTTGCCACTAATACTAATACTACCTCTGCGAACCCCTAATACTAACAAAAGCCCCCCTGAACCCTAATACTAATGCCTAACCTCCGAACCCTAAAACTAAAACCTAACCCCCCTGAACCTTAATACTAACACCACCTCCCTGAACCCCTAATACTAACAAAAGCCCCCACCCCGAACCCTAATACTAATACCTAAGCCCTAATAATACTCACCTTGTGCGATCCTGGGATGAACCGTCCTGCGAAGAAAGGTCCAGTGATGACCTCTTGCGTGATGAACTGGCCGTCACGTGAGAGGTCACGGTGAAGTGTCTGAGTTCAAGCAGCTGCAATGAACCAACCCATCACCGCACTCATGTGCCTCATAATTACTCCCAATTACTCATCACCATCAAATGAGGAGGAGAATGATTCAATACAAACCAGAATGAAACCCTGCAGGATATGTTATTGAATTGAAGTGCGTTAAGAGGTTGCTCAATCAGAATGCTGTGCAGACATTAAAATTCTTTAACATAATGCTTATCATATCCTTGAAGTAAAACAAATCTAAAAGTCCAAACAAATCTACACATTTGCAAATGATTGGTTTACACAATACACAAGATAAACCTGCGGCTCCCTAAAATGCCCCCCATTTATTCCTAACTGGTGCAAGTAAACATGCTCAGTGGTCTGCACTTGACCTTGTAAGAAAGTGTCCTTGTTACTGTACATCACTGGTGAATTCATCCCACTACATTTTTTTTTATAGTATAATCTCTAAAAACATTCACATGTTGTATTTCATTGATCTACCTTGTTTTCCTTTTTTATTTTTATTTTGCAGGAGTTGCAGTTTGTACCCGTCATTGCCTCTTCTGCTTCGTTTACCGGCAAGTCAACTGGCTCACTTCATCTCATGAACCACCCAGCCGCCCAGCCACCCAGCCGCCCAGCCAGCTTCCAATCTTGCTTTTCCTTTTGCAGACTAGTCATTTTCTCCAGGATACTGACTGAGATTAAATTAACTCTGATAGCAGCAGTAAAACGATGTCCCAGGGAAACAACCTCTCCATGTCAGCATCTAGAATCAGGACCGAATGACTGTGAAGGAACAATATTAACAGCCGTATACAGCGCAAAAACCAACAGGTGGAATAAAGGAAGAGATTTTTGTTAGATTTAATTGTTTACCGGAATCCGACATTTTTTAAACATTGTAGAAATAGATTATGAGAATAATATGTTTTAAATGTGTTTGTGGCGTCTCTTGTTTATGACATCACCTGTGGCTTGATATACAAATGAACTACTTTCAATGGGAAATAGGTAATTTGCATATTGAGGCACAAGGTGATGTCATAAGCAGCAGACACCCCGGACACACGTCTACTGGGGATTTCTATGTGGGTGCATGTCGCTGTTAAAGAGGGTTAAAATTTACTCAAGGGTGTATTCAGGTAGCTACATTTTTTTTAAGATGAATTCGTACCCCCTGACTTACCCTAGATAGTTTGGTAGAGAAGCCAGCCAGTCCAGGGATAACATAAGTTAGTATCTCCTGGATTGCCATCCCAATGTAGCGAATTGCATTTTATACAAAGCCAGGGCGGGAGGCCTCATTCACTGCACTGACATGAAGGCCCTTACTCCCAAAGTCCTTGCTCATTACCCAGGGTAGCCAAGGCATCCAGGGACCGATGGAAAACAGACGAATTGTAAGCATGACAAAAGTGAGCCATTCTGATGACTCAAGAAAAGACCTGGGAGAGAACAGGACAAGACAAGAAACTGGACATACCAAAGAACCCTGGACTTTACGGAGTCATAGCCAAGAACCCTTACCCCTAGTGTCCATCTTGGAGTGGCAAATCAGAAATTGGACTATATCCTCCAAGACAAACATCCCGGAAGGTCATTAAGTATCTCCCCAAGGTTTTCCCTTTCATGCTATCCTTATTAACGTCCAGATTGTTTATCAACTTGAACTAGAAACTTAGTCTGGCTAACTTCATCATGACCATCCCAGGGGAAAAGCTGCATCATGACCATTCCATCATGACCATCCCAGGGGTACAGCTGCATCATGACCATTCCATCATGACCATCCCAGGGGAACAGCTGCATCATGACCATCCCAGGGGAACCGCTGCATCATGACCATCCCAGAGGAACAGCTGCATCATGACCATCCCAGAGGAACAGCTGCATCATGACCATTCCATCATGAACATTCCACGGGAACAGCTTTATCATGACCATTCTAGGGGAACAGCTTCATCATGACCATTCCATCATGAACATTCCACGGGAACAGCTTTATCATGACCATTCTAGGGGAACAGCTTCATCATGACCATTCCAGGGGAAAAGCTGCATCTTGACCAATGCATCATGACCATCCGAGGGGAAAAGCTGCATCATGACCATTCCATCATGACCATCCCAGAGGAACAGCTGCATCATGACCATTCCATCATGAAAATTCCAGGGGAACATCTTTATCATGACCATTCTAGGGGAACAGCTTTATCATGACCATTCCATCATGAACATTCCAGGGGAACAGCTTCATCATGACTATTACATCATGAACATTCCAGGGGAACAGCTTCATCATGACTATTACATCATGACCATTCCAGGGGAACAGCTTCTGCTTGCAATTCTGCTCACACAATGTATAGATCATAATTATTAACTCTCTAGGGTCACAGTTTATACAATGTTTAGATGATGAAGTCCCTTCAGGCAATAAAGATGATCATCATCACAATTTCAATATTGACCTTTTTATAACCAAGGACGGCACGAGTTAGTATTAATCCCATGCAAGCACTCAAAAGTAATGGCAGAAGTTTCCCCTTGTCCATTGACAAGTAGGAATACAGGATTGGCATGAATACGATTCAGTAAGATTAAAATGCTATTTTTACACTGTATATTATTAGTGGGATTTTTTTTACTCTATAATGATCCCTGTATGTGTATAGAAATCTCTATTTGGAGCTGTATAAATTATTTATGCCGTTTATTTAGCTCTTACTCAGGTGCTCGACAAAGAACCATGTTAATTTGATACCTACTGTAGTGTCAGTAGAGCTGTGCCTGCGCGTACACTGGAATGTAAGAAAAATGTGCCTTGGTTATGTTCAAGAGAAGGCAGCAACTTGCCTTTAAACTCTATGTAGATGAACCCTTATCAAGGTTAGGTGATATTGACAAGCTATTTGGGGGCAAAGATGACACTGGTGAGCTGCATGGTGCCAAATATGGCACTAATAAGCTGTGTGGAACTGATAAGCTCTTTGGCGACAGAGGTGGCACCAAAAAGCTGTTTGGGGACGAGGTGGTACGATAAGCAGAATGGGGATATAAATGGCATGGACAATCTGTTTGAAGATAGCAATGTCACCAGCAAGCTGTTTGGGGCAAATGTGGCACCGACAAACTGCTTGTGGGTAAATATGGCACTAACAAGCTGTTTGGGGACAGAAATGAGACCGGCGAGCTGTTTGGGAACAGAGATGGTAGAGGTGGAGCCTGAAGAGAAAGTGTTAGACTTTATCAGTCAACCTGTTATCATTAGAGATGTACAGGGAAAATAGCTTTGTTGGCAGATAAGGAACAGAGATAGACAGATAGCAAGAACAGGGGTTAGGCCCCAATGCATTTTTCTCCAGTCCTCCCATGCTTTTTATCTCCCCTTCCCTACCTCAGATTCAGAAATGCACAGGAAAGAGAAAGGTAGGGACGGTGAAGAGCTCGTCTCTCATACTGGTACATACATAAAAGATCTGCATACCTGACCCCAGGGCTTTCTATCCCAACCTATCAATCCCAGCCAAAGTCTCATCTGAGGAAGGGGTCCGCCAGACCTTTACTTGGGACAATCCGGATTGATGACCACAATCCATCAGCCCTGCATTCAGTTTGAGTGTGGACAATGCCACCACGCATGCACGTTTCAGTTTGTATTATTATCAGGAAACGTTATTTAGACAAAATCACTTTTTTTTAAATTAAACATCACAATGTATACCCTCTAGCACTATCACTGCACTGTTTAAAGAAGCTTGTCCATCACTGTATTGGTTGTGCATGATTTTATGAGCACTTTGTGTCAGTGTGATTCACCCACATAGCATACAATCACAATAAATAGCGTACATTGAGGGTTCTGTATAAAGGTCATTTCTGGGGCAGAGTTCTAAAAGTGATGTCATCAGCAGGAACATTCCATTGGTTTCGATGGTGACTGGCCACAACTGACCTTTATACATTACCCCCTGTGATATACCTCTCCTTTTAGGAATAAATAGTGTTACAGTCACAGTCTCTGTCGTTTGGAAGGGTGTCCTACATTTTTAAGATCTGATAGAGACACGATTAGCCCCAATTATCAAGCTCAGCACTTGGCTTACAAGCTGTTCTTGAGATGAATGACTGCGAAAGCTCGCCAGTCTGTATTAAATAAAACTCCTACAACTTTCTATAGCAGACGTGGTCGACATCAGTTACGCAACATGAGATTATGACAAAAAATGTAAGAATATCTTTCATTTTAACTTAGTTCATTTTTTTTAAAGGGACATACTGTAATATGCCATGATCACACCTGACTTCTGAATACTGATAGGCAGCATGTTAATGTTATACACCAATCAGCCATAACATTATGACCACCTGCCTAATATTGTGTAGGTTCCCTTTTGACGCCAAAGCAGCCCTGACCCATCAAGACATGGACTCCACTAGACCTCTGAAGGTGTGCTGTGGTATCTGGTACCAAGACGTTAGCAGCAGATCCTTTAAGTCCTGTAAGTTGCAAAGTGGTGCCTCCATGGATCAGACTTGTTTGTCCAGCACATCCCACAGATGCTCGATTGGACTGAGATCTGTGGAATTTGGAGGCCAAATCAACACCTTGAACCCGTTGTTGTTCATTCCTGAACCATTTTTTCCCTGTGGCAGTGTGTATTATCCTGCTTAAAGAGGCCAGTGCCATGCGGGAATACCTTTTCCATGAAAGGATAAACATGGTTTGCAAAAATGCTTAGGTAGGTGGTACGTGTCAAAGTAACATCCACATGAATAGCAGCGGTACAATGTTCACACGCAAAGCAAGACATTTAAAAAAAAAAAATATTGTGTCATTTTTATGTAAATGTGATGTTTCTAAGACTTGAAGATGGAGAAGAATTCCCCTTACATCCTTAGCACATGCCTTCAAGATAATAGAAGACATTATGACCCAGAAAGCCTGGCTGAGAAGGCAATGTCGCATTGATTGCACAGTAGCTTATAAGATGATTTAATGCATTCAAGCAGGTTCTATAGAATTTTTTTTTCACAGGCGAAACGCACATGACTCATGAATACATTTGGCATATTCATTATTAATATTAGTGAAAATAAGCCACTCGGTCACGGTAATGATATACACTAACCAGGAACATAATTAACCTGGTAATTAAAACACTGAGAATATAATGAGGCATATAAAACCTAAATAAACATGGGAAAGGTTTGAGTTTATTTCACAAGGGCAGAAATGATTGTTGAGAAAATGCATACGTTCATACACATATAAAAAATAATAATAATAATAACACAGTGTTTAACAGGACAGGTACATTCTGATAATCTCTGGTTTTCAAGCAGGTCCAGAGGATCTTACTATTACCTAATTTAATGGTATTCATTTTATCTACCTCGAAAAGGATGAAGGGCTGAGTTAATATTGCTGGAAATTGAACATACAAAACCCTAAGGCAGGGGCATAACTAGAACCTACTTTACCCCAGTGTGATGATTGCCGCAAGGCCTCCTTACTGGACTGCACGATGAGAGTGCCAGCTTTGCCCCACATCACTTCCCACAGTACCAACATTGTCCCCACATCACTTGCCACACTGACAGCTTTGCTCCCATGCAGGGCCGGTGCAAGGATTTTCATCTACACAGGCGAAGGTGCATTTTGGTGCCCCCCTGCTCTGATCCGCCACGCCTCCCACACCATTAAGCCTCCTTAAATTATATATATATATATATATATATATATATATATATATATATATAAATAATGTATAGTGTAGAAAAAAAAATCTAAATATTCAACTCGCATGCTCTAAATGTGTCACACATTGAAACCCTTAAACACAAAGACACCCTTGCAGTCACACACACAGACACCCTTACCACTTACACACACACAGTTACACCAATTCACACATAACCTGAGACACACTATTTTGCCACTCAATATGCCAGTATTTAGCCCAGGGGTCCTCAAACTTTTTAAACAGGGGGCCAGTTCACTGTCCCTCAGACCGTTGGAGGGCCGGACTATAGTAAAAACAAAAACTATGAACAAATTCCTATGCACACTGCATATATCTTATTTTGAAGTGAAGAAACAAAATGGGAACAAATACAATATTTAAAATGAAGTAAAGTTAAATCAACAAACTTACCAGTATTTCAATGGGAATATTATGCCAGTCAGAGCCCAGTAATATTATGCCAGTCAGATGCCCAGGAACATTATGCCATTCAGATGCCCAGGAATATTATGCCATTCAGATGCCCAGGAATATTATGCCAGTCAGATGCCCAGGAATATTATGCCATTCAGATGCCCAGGAATATTATGCCACTCAGAGCCCAGGAATATTATGCCAGTCAGATGCCCAGGAATATTATGCCAGTTAGATGCCCAGGAATATTATGCCAGTTAGATGCCCAGGAATATTATGCCAGTCATAGCCCAGGAATATTATGCCAGTCAGATGCCCAGGAATATTGTGCCAGTCAGATGCCCAGGAATATTGTGCCAGTCAGATGCCCAGGAATATTATGCCAGTCATAGCCCAGGAATATTATGCCAGTCATAGCCCAGGAATATTATGCCAGTCAGATGCCCAGGAATATTATGCCAGTCATAGCCCAGGAATATTATGCCATTAAGATGCCCAGGAATATTATGCCAGTCATAGCCCAGGAATATTATGCCAGTCAGATGCCCAGGAATATTATGCCAGTCATAGCCCAGGAATATTATGCCATTAAGATGCCCAGGAATATTATGCCAGTCAGATGCCCAGGAATATTATGCCATTAAGATGCCCAGGAATAATATGCCAGTCAGATGCCCAGGAATATTATGCCAGTCATAGCCCAGGAATAGTGTGCCATTAAGATGCCCAGTAATATTATGCCAGTTAGATGCCCAGGAATATTATGCCAGTCAGATGCCCAGGAATATTATGCCAGTCAGATGCCCAGGAATATTATGCCATTAAGATGCCCAGGAATATTATGCCAGTCAGATGCACAGGAATATTGTGCCATTCATATGCCCAGGAATATTATGCCAGTCAGATGCCCAGGAATATTGTGCCATTCATATGCCCAGGAATATTATGCCAGTTAGATGCCCAGGAATATTATGCCAGTCAGATGCCCAGGAATATTATGCCAGTCATATGCCCAGGAATATTATGCCAGTTAGATGCCCAGGAATATTATGCCAGTTAGATGCCCAGGAATATTATGCCAGTCAGATGCCCAGGAATATTGTGCCATTCATATGCCCAGGAATATTATGCCAGTTAGATGCCCAGGAATATTGTGCCATTCATATGCCCAGGAATATTATGCCAGTTAGATGCCCAGGAATATTATGCCAGTTAGATGCCCAGGAATATTATGCCAGTCAGATGCCCAGGAATATTGTGCCATTCCAGTGTGCTCGTTATACCTCCCTCCTCCCCCCTTCCCCAGACCCCAGTACTTACCTCCATGCCGCTGTTCAGGTCCGTGGCTGAGAGGGAAGCTTTGTGAGCTCCCCTCAGGCCGTGCGCATTCAATAAAGTGTGTTGAAAAAAAAGTTTCAACACACTTTATTGAATGCGCACGGCCTGAGGGGAGCGCACAGCGCTTCCCTCTCAGCCACGGACATGAACAGCGGCATGGAGGTAAGTACTGGGGTCTGGGGGAGCGGGCGATTTTCCCGCCCCCCCATTGGTGCGCCCTAAGGCAGCCGCCTGTGCTGCCTTACGGTAGCGCCGGCCCTGCTCCCATGCTACATATTAATGTCAGCTGTGCCCAATATATCACTTGTCGGTGCTAGCTTTGCCCATCACATCACTTGTCAGTGGCAACTGTGTCCCCTTCTCCATAACTTATTGGTGCCAATTGTGCCCCGGCATTACGTGTCAGTGCTAGGTTTGTCCCTCACATTATTTGTCAGTGCCAGCTTTGCCTCACATCACTTACCTCATGCCTGCTCCTGTGTGTTTCTCTCCCTGCGTGCTGTGTGAAAACTGATCCAGCATGCAAGAGAATGAGACACAGTGGCACACACAGTGCTGTATTTACCGCGAGGCATCCTAGGCGGATGCCTAGGGCGGCAAATTTTTGGGGGCGCCAGCGCCCCCCAGCACTGAAAAAATAAATAAATAAATAATAATAAAAAAAACCCCGGCCCTTTAAAAAAAAAAAAAAAAAGACCGCGCTTGCAGGCAGAGAAGAAGATCCCCCCTCACCATCGCTCTGCCTGCCAGGCTGCACGGGGAGCCGAACAGGCAGCACAGAGAAACCTCCGTGCTGCCTGTTCGGCTCCCCGTGCAGTGTGACACGGAAGTGCCGACAGTCACGTGACGGGCGCGCTGACGTCATACGCGCGCCCGGTCACGTGACCTGTCGGCACAATCGCCGGGGAGCAGAACAGGCAGCATGGAGGGACCATGCTGCCTGCCACTAGCCACCAGGGAAAGGTAAGTGCTGATGGGAGTCAGAGTTTGTGTGATGGGAGACAGTGTGTGTGACTGAGTGTGTTGGGAGTCAGAGTGTGTGTGATGGGAGACAGTGTGTGTGACTGAGTGTGATGGGAGACAGTGTGTGTGATGGGAGTCAGTGTGATGGGAGTAGGAGTGTGTGTGTGATGGGAGTATGAGCTTGATGTGAGTCTGAATGTTATGTGTGATGTGGGGTCATGAAATGGAGGTGATGGGGCATGTCTTAGGTGTGTAACGTGGGTGTGCAGCTTGAGTAGGGGGGTGCCAGGATTTTGTCTGCCTAGGGCAGCACAAAATCAAGGTACACCACTGGGCACATCGAATGATCTCCACACTCTCTATGCAGCTAGTGGCTTAAATAGGACCCCTGCTACCATGATTGCTACGCTTTTGCCGTGAGGGTTGAAAAGATTCGACAGCCTGTGCAGTAACCCTCAGAGTTACCCCAGAATACCATTTGATGGCACTCAATCCATAGTCCAGTTCTAGTATAGCCCTATCAGTGGACAGACCTGTTGGTTAGAATCTTTGGTCAGGCGTGTTTGATGAAAGAAGATCTAACCGTTCTGACCCAAGATGTCCATCCCCTAAGAGTGATGCACAAGAAAAAAAGGCTTAATAATGTACATTATTTGTATTCAACCATTAGGGTTAGGGTTAGGGTTAGGGTTATTAAAGCCTTTGTAGTTAAAATATCTACACAAGGTTTATTCTTTCGATTAACCAGAGCTCAGTTTTGTGCTGGAAAGATGTTCCATGTCACCACCACTCTTCATTGAAGTATTATTATGAAAGAAAGTTCATTATATTTTCTCAATACTTTGTATCTCTTAAACCTTAGGTATATGTATGCACAAATACTATGGGGGTCATGTACTAAACAAGGGCAGTGGGGGAAAAAAAGTATGGAAAAGATGAGTAAGGAGCAATTTGCGACTATTTGTAACATTTTGTGATTTTTTTCCCCCCCCCGATTTGCGCCTCTTCCGTTTATTTTTATTTAGCGTGCATTTTTCCGGTTGCGCTAATAAATTGCGATTATATTTGCACACGCTTAAGAGTTTTGCGAATGTTTTGTGAAAAATAATTCTTATTTGCGTGTGAAAATTACACCAGCTTTTAGCGAGCGCTATCAAAAGAGGTAGAAAAAATATTCGCAAACTTGCCCGTTTTTATTCGCAATTTGTTCGTATGTACTATTTGAGTGTTAAATGTTTAGTACATTGCAATAGGAGCAAAATGCAAAAATAGTTTTGCACATAAAATATATTTGCGGTTTTTTAGTACACGCCCCTCAATGTGTATTAAACTTGTACAGGGCAGGGTGTTGAAATTTATATAAAAAGACAAAAAGGTGCAATCGTTGAGGTCTAATTCATAAAAGTGATTGCACACTTTTATAAATTAGAAATGTGATAATGTTCTGATACACTAGCATAAGTACGGCATAGAGATTGCTATTTCTGGTATGAACCTAGCTCTTATAAAATACCTAGATTTCTATATTGAAAATGCCAGCATTGTATGAGAAGTACTAACATTCCCAACTCTCTATTAGAGAAATCTTCATACCTCCCCCCCACACCTCATTATACCATTATCCAGTATATTAGACCTCTCACCCAACATGTCAGTGCCAAGCAAGTCATTACGCTCCGTGAGACATCCATGCATGAAAGTGCCTGGGAACTAGGATGTTGAGTTTAAAGCAAAGATACATGACACACGTACAGGCACCTAATGATTAGTTACCATGGCAATCAGTGTTGCCAACGCAGTCCACACCTATAACATGGTGTCACAGATCCTTACGAGATATGATTCTGCTACGAAGGATGAAAAGAAGTCGGTTTTTAGTGATTGAGCCATTGTTGGCTGTTTACTAAACTGTCGTGGCAATATTTGGTGGCCCGATGGGGTGGCACCATTAATGACCTCTGAGATGATCTCCGGTTTCTTTTTGGGTTTACTGACCGCATTTTATCTAAAACCAATGGATTAGATCGCAACTAGATACCATCTACTGATTATATGCAAGAACAAGGGTCTCTCTCTAGCTGCACTAGTAGATACACATAGGTAAATCTTCTCTCTGATCTCTCGGGCCACTCTTTGCTAGTGCAGAGATAGACAATCAGGCACATCTTTACAGACTCCCAAGACCTGAGAGTGGTGAGCCCCTTCGGTGATTGGCTTGAACCATTTCTTATGGTTCTATCAGATGCTCCATAGTGGCAGGAACAGGTGACCTGGTACTCGATGGCTTAAAAACTAAAGGTTCATCTGAACATTGCAGAGGACATATAGAGGGGCATGTACTAAAAAAGCGCAAATATATTTCATGTGCAAAACTATTTTTGCGCTTTGCTCCTATTGCAACGTACGAAACATTTAACACTCAGATAGTACAAACGAGCAAATTGAGAATAAAAACAGGCAATTTTGCTAATATTTTTTCTACCTCTTGTGATAGCATTTGCTAAAAGCTGGTGTCATTTTCACACACAAATATTTTTACAAAATATTCGCAAAGCTCTTTAGCGTGTGCAAACATAATCGCTCTTTATTAGCGCAACCGGAAAAATGCACGGTAAATAAAAATAAGCGGAAGAGGCGCAAATCAGGGAAAACAAGCGCAAAATGTTACAAATAGTCACAAATTGCTCCTTAATCATGTTTTACCTACTTTTTTCCTAACTGCACTTGTTTAGTACATGACGCCCATCGATGTCATTGAATGAGCAGCAGTATTGCAAATCACTTTTGTAAAGAGAAAATACCTTGTTCAGTAGAAAGTCAGTCGGTCCTTGTCAAACATGAATCATCTCTGTTTGAGTCATGAGTCCTGACAGAAATAATTAACATTGGGGAAGTCTGCATTGTGTGACTGTATCATTAAACATGACTGATGTCAGCAGGTATAAGAGCAGAGACTATAAACACACACATATATGCATAAATAGATATAAAGACTCATTAGATGCAATGTACTTCCCAGAGTAGAAGAAGGGTTAATGCTCACAGAGATCCCCTTTCTGTGTGTTGATATACGGTATTGAGAATGGTAGAGCCTTTGTTCAGTCACCATTGTGGTGAGGACTGGAGATTAAACAAATATAGGATTCATATAGGGTCCATACAATATAACCAAAATGGATTCAGATCGGGCATAATACCGGAATCAAAGGGAAATGCACAATATGCAGAGATTCAGGACTGAATCGGCTATCCCAGGCCCTTCGGAAACACAATGGAGATGCCCAGGCCAGGGCAGGATATGTGATTATGGAGATAACATATCTCACTTTGGCATGGTCTGGTGGGAACAGGTGGGGTGTTATCTCAAAATGGATGGAGCATTAGTTAATGAACCCACAACATCCTGCAGGGTCTCCATATTGGCGTAGTATCCTTACTTAGATGAGCGCCACATTTCTGTCTTTCTTTGTCACTTTATCTTTACTTTCTGTTGGCTGCATCACCGATATACAATCAAGTCTACACTTTTTAAAGTGAATCTTCAATAATAATTTCTTGCACTTGTAAACACCCTGGTTTGCTCTTGTATGTGACATCTATGTACGTATATTCTATAGTGATAGGAATGTGTAAACCCTCATAGGTTGAGTCACAGGATAAGCATGCTATGAGTTCAGCATGGGTTTGTGATATGTAACTGATTCTGTAAATAGCTATGATAATTGCAGAAACATAGTTAGATTGTTATAAGATGTTCATTAGTATTAGTAATGTCAATAGTCAATAGTTGAGGATTCAGCTAAACATGAATGTGAACTGTAAGAGAAGTTGATGCCTACATTCTGTATTGAAATGTCCTAAACATCCTCCTCTTTTCATGCAGCTACATCTGTGGTGGTACCAAGCATGCCTCCCAGGGCGGTGGATCCCAGAGGTCGTAATCAGCTGGGCACATCAGGAGCCCCTCCACAATCTGTTGCCGATCCTCCGATGATGGTATTTTATGCTGCTGTCTATGCACTTGTCGAAGCAGAAATTATTTGACACAAAACATCTTTAAAACCATAGCAAGTTAGTTTATTATGGAGACCGATTCACAGCAACAAATTTCTCTGGAGTGGGGAGGACCCAACACAGATATTTGTAAAGTTTTAAATGATGCCATAACCCGATGACAAGAAAAAACACAATGTTACAGAAAACACACAATGGTCACACAAAAAACAAATGAATTGACTATTGTTCATAGCCTAGAAAGGCCCCTCCTCACATTCCCTGGTAAAATCCCAAAGGTTGTTAGACGTATATTACTAAAACCAATACTTGCATGAGAAAGACAAGCTTATTATTCTAGAGTTTGCAATTCTCAAGGAAGGCAGACACAAGCACAATGTGGCACAAATGGACCAGCAACTGACCATGATGGTGGACAACTAAGAATGGTTCCATGTTGAGTTGAAACATAGTAGGTTGTCTAGTCACACAGGTGCAGTAGGTGCAGTAGTTGCGGAGAAGGTGCAGGTGAGAATGATGAACCAACAGAGTATGAGGCTAGAGCTGAACACCACAGCCGACTTTTGTAATACAAGTAAGCTAAATTGTAACTTCAGCATGTTTCTTCCTGCGTACCCCACACCTAGCTAACAACTCTGGCACAGGTGGATGAAGGTCAGTTTGCTGAGGAGGAAGATGATTCTGATATGACTGGTTTGTTGCCCAGTATCAGTCTATGTAGTATGAACATCAGCATATGTAGTATAAACACCAGTATATGTATCAGTATATGTAGAAGTCATAGAAGGAAATCAATTAATTAACCAAGGGGGAAATTAGTTAACTGAATTCTGGTCACATATGACTTCTACACAGTGGAAAGGTTGTATATGGCTGGTGAAAAGGGTTAACAGTGCAAGAGCTTTATAATCCAATAAATATACATAATCTCTGAGACAGTACAGGAAAACTATCTCACGGAGTCTTCATTCTGTCTATGACATGGAGAATGAATATTACACAGAATGATGTGCATGTGCATTGCCATGGTGAGTTAACAAACTACTTGTGATAAAAATAGTGATAAGTGGTGCTCAAGTTATATAATGAAAATAATAAAAATAACCACCCTGGCAACTGACCTTTTAAATCCCCCAATATGCAAAATTAGGATATTTTAAAAATATTTGGCTCTTTAAGGTTGGTTATGACTAGTGTTGAGCGAACCCGAACCACATTGTTCGGGTTCATACCGAACATTACGGTGTTCGGACCCCGGACCCGAACACGGATATTTCACTGTATGTCCGTATTGGAGTTCTGGGTTCGGCTATAAACCGAAAGTCTATAAACCGAAAGACATTCAGTTTATAGACTTTCGGTTTATAGAATAGCAATAGCATTGCATGTATTCTATAAACCGAAAGTCTATAAACCGAAAGACATTCGGTTTATAGACTTTCGTTTTATAGAATACATGTAATGCTATTGCTATTCTATAAAAAGAAAGTCTATAAACCGAACGACGTTCGGTTTATAGACTTTCGGCTTATAGAATACATGTAATACTATTGGCTTTCTATAAACAGAATTTCTTATGAATGGGGACTCTAGTTCGGTTTATAGAAAGCCAATAGTATTACATGTATTTTATAAGCCAAAAGTCTATAAACCGGACGACGTTCGGTTTATAGACTTTCGGTTTATAGAAAGCCAATAGAATTACATGTATTCTATAAACCGAAAGTCTATAAATCGAACATCATCCGGTTTATAGACTTTCGGCTTATAGAATACATGTAATGCTATTGGCTTTCTATAAACCGAAATAGAGTCCCCATTCATAAGAAATTCTTATGAATGGGCACTCTATTTTGGTTTATAGAAAGCCAATAGTATTACATGTATTCCATAAGCCGAATGTCAGGTCCCCATTGACTTCAATGGGGTTTGGGTTCGGGGTCAAGTTCGGGGTTAAGTTCGACCCCGAACCCTGACTTTTTCCGAAGTTCGGCTGAACCCGCCGAACCCGAACATCCAGGTGTCCGCTCCACACTAGTTATGACAGATACATTTTTTTTTATAGATTTTTTTTTGCCCACCCTGACTGTATTATAGTGGAAAATCTGCTGCCCAGGTCCAGAAGCAGTAAGACTTGCCTCCTCCCCCACCTTCCACCACCGCATCCTGCATCACATTAGCACGCTTTACTTGATCAACCAGACATGCATGGGATATCATTATTTGCATTCCTAATGATGTAATCATGACAAGCAAACTCCCAATCATGGAACAGATTGCTGCTGAAGATAAATTCCCATTTCAAAGGCTAAACATTTTAACAAGATGATATAAGATTAAAAAAAAATGAAGTGCTAGATTTATTGATTATCTTGTTGTACTGTTCCAAGTAACGGGGTTAGGGAATTAATCCAAAACATATAACTGGGAAATTATGTCATAATTTATGGACACCCAAAGCCAGATATGTGTTGTCCTCGAAAAGAAGGTCATATTTGGGTTGGAAAAGCTTGTGTTATTCACCAGCAACCCATTGGTCTTTGGATGAGTTCCTTTGTGCCAAGAAAAGGAGCTTCAGAGAGCCTGCAAGGCCCAGATTTGTATACTGTTAACAATTCTAGCAACACCCTCCATCCCAGCTGAAATGTTATCAGACAAACATTTTCAGCTGAATAAATGCTGCTTTAGAACCATCTTCACATAACACCCAATAAATCTGTAACATCGTAATTTAGGTAGAAAAAAAAGACGCCATTTCAGCCCCTCCTGGGTGGCAACGGCAAGTCCTGATGTGCAATGCAGGTGATGGGGCGTGTCCTGGGTGGCACAGGCAAGTCCTGGTGTGCAGTGCAGGTGATGGGGCATGTCCTGGGTGGCAAAGGCAAGTCCTGATGTGCAATGCAGGTGATGGGGTATCCTGGGAGGCACAGGCAAGTCCTGATGTACAATGCAGGTGATGGGGCATGTCCTGGGGTGGATTTAAATCATTGACAAAATTTACAAAAGACATGGATAAAATTACTTTGGGAAGGTTGAGGGGAAGAGAAGGAGATCTATCTAAGGGGCCCCAACATTTCTTATGGCGGTTCTGCTAGTAACACAAACAAGTTTGCCTCCTATAACTATCACAAGGCACAAGGTATATAATAGGTTGAATTTTCGTCTTCTGTTCCATCTTCTTTTGCCTCTATTCTTTGTACTAAATCTGGATTAAGAAACAGGAAACTGTATTTATCCTGATAACATTTGAAAATTCATAACATTAAACTAAGACATTGTTTCACTGCCATGGTGCCGGCTATATAACCTAAGGTCTCAAACGGAATTACAGTAATTACAGAAATTGCATTTTAATTGACAGAATCCATAAGCTATTTATTGAAAATGACTTCAACCTACAAGCTCGGCATGGTTCAATCTGATTAGCTTAACAAAATAATATTTACAGGGGTATTTCACAGCAATTACACAGTATAATTGCTCTATTACAGGTAAGTCTCGTCAGTGATGTGCTAGTAAAGTGAGCAATTACATTTATTATATTTATTAAAGTTGGGATTTGTTTATCGTATGCTTAGTTGGAGAAATTCAAAGTTCGTACTAAAATACACAATATGTTAGATGTTTAAAACTTCAATAAATGTTTTCAAATATTAGGTTTGGTACATAATATGCCTTGTTGTAAATTACTTACTAAAACATAAATACCTGTCATCTGGTCTTAGAGTCACTTAAAAAATGCACCCTCCTCAGTCACGCTCCCCCCCCAAAAAAAACTGTCCCTCTTTGGCCATTTGAAAAGTGGAGAGTTATGTTGCTATGATCTTGCAAACCAAGGTGTTTTACTTTCACTATCTACTTCTTCTTTAATTTTTTTTTTTTTCAGCATTGGTCAAAGGAAAAACAATTTATTTTTCTGAAAAAGTTCATCTCAGCTCCTTTGCACCTCATTTTTAGTGACTAGCCCCCTCGTTCTGTCAACAGCTGGAGCTCCACACCTCGTTGATACCCTTGCTCTAGAGTGAGATCAAGTCCCGTTGAACATCGTGTATCAGAGTTATAATGTGAACGTAGCAGTTGGCGAGTTCCCGAATGCCCCAGATTGATGTGAGGCAATGGGAGGCTAGGCACAAGAACTGACAGTTTCATAGGTTGTACGCGGTCGATTCTGTGAAGCAGTGTTTTCTGCAACTGGACAGCGGGTGGGAGAATTTTATGTTCAAGAAGGATATATACAGTTCATGTGTCATCCGAGCCAGATAAATATCATTGAAAACAACATTTAAAATGTTAACATTGTATCTATACAGCTGGTCTCTAATGTAGGGTTTCCATGGGACTTGCATCTTGGATAAGTAAATGGCCAGATTGTGTCATAAAGCAGGATTGTGGAGCTATGCGGAGCGCGGCTACCCAACATGGCGGAATCGCAATGAAGTCATTAATTTCCACCGATTTCAGCTCTGATTTTGGCCACATTCATTTTGGGGGGGTATGACGGCTAGTACTAAAGGAACAAATCCATTCCAGATCTCAGTCTGTCCAATACTCTAGGACTGAGGCTACCGTTTCTACAGTCAAACTCAAGAGGAGCTCGAAATGTCAGCATGAAAGTTGGCTACATTGGCCGATAGGATACAAAACACAGGAGGGCTGCTCCCAATCGCTGATAGAGGAGTCCCAGATGCTGGCACTCCTCTATCCGCGATTGGGAGCAGCACTCCTGTGTTTTGTATCCTGTATTCGGCTGGAGCGCCGAGAGGAGTAACCCACGCCGGCATCCGATTGCACTTTCCAGCTACTTGCTCTTAACCTTCTATTACATTGGCCGATACCCATGCCGATCCAAGGTCACTTCGGTGATTTCTGAGTAGCCCAGATTTGATCACCAATATGAAGCATTGATGATGTCGCTATTACGCGAGCTGCAGTCATGCTGATTTGCTGTAATACTGTATTAAGTCTCCCACAGCAGGTCTGTTGTAGGACATTGCTGTCCAAAATTCTAATTGAAACCGTTTTCAAATGTGGATTGTGACAGTGAATTGTGATGGCACGTAAAAGTTCATTATTTAAAACAGTTTTGAAACTTGATTGTCACTTCATCAAAGTTCATGTAGAAACATCTATGATAAATAAATACAAACCTTGCTACAGGAGGCCAACAAGGCCCACATTTGTGTATAGTTGCCAATTTTATCAGTACCTTTCATCCCAGCTGGTTGAACCTCATGGGAAATGAACATTCCATCTCACCGACTCAACTATACATTGAGCAGGGACAAGCCTGGTGAACATTTCCTACCAGAAGAGCTCAGCTGGCCATGGATAATGTAGCGCTGGCTCTTTAAAAAACTCTCACTATTGACAATGCACTCTGCAGTCATCTTGTTCTTCTATCAGTTGAAGCTCACCAGGCTTGACCCTGCACAGTGTATAGTTAAAGGACAACTGTTGGCATAAAATAGCTCATGTCTAATTGAAAGATGACATCAAGTATAGATGATGTGTATGGAGATACTTTAATGAAAGAATACAAATAAAGCATCTTACTGAGCACTTAATGCTTCATGTAGCTCTGTTGGGGGGCAGACATGTTGTATAGAATTTTGGGTCAGATCTGCACTAACCTTCATGCAGATGAATGATGATCTGCCCCAAGATTCTAAACAACATGTCTGCCCCCTGTTAGAGCTTTATGAAGCAAAGAGAGCTTAATAAAGTACATTATTTGTATTCTTTCATCAAAGCATTTCTATGTAAAATGCCTACACTTGGTGCAATCTTTTCTCTAAACACAAGATAGTCTGTTGCTACAGTTGTCCTTTAAGTAGGTGAGATGGAATGTTCAACTCCCATGAGACTCCGTTAGCCAATGTTTGTCAATCGTCGCACGTCAAGATACAACACTGTCCATGGACGACCATGATACTAAGCCACTCATGGGTATATTTTGAATCTTGAAGTATGCTGAACTATGACTCCTTGGGATGAGCATCTTGAGAGTCATATTCCACAGTAGCTTGAATGCAAAATATGGTACAGTCATGATCTCCACAGCGTCTGTAATGTTAGAGACAAAAAACATTGCAGGGTCTACTCAATAAAAAGAGAACCGCAGGGAAATGAGACAAGAATTTCAAACTTTAGGCCAATGTAGTTGAGTTTGAATAATTCTCTATTTTGGCCATTCCTGTCTCAATTCCCTGCAGTTCTCTCTCTAACCGAGTAGCCCCTTTTATCTCCACTTTACAGTGCAGACTAGACAAACATAACTTTTCCTGTGATGTTAGGAGCTTGGGAAGTGAAATATATAGCGTATTCCCGCCAAAACACATTAGCTGCTCTTGTCATCCTCGGCATGATATATAGAGCATTACACTTCTACTGTGCGATAATGAGGCTATTAAACTTGTGTGCTTTTTTTTTTTTGGAGTCATTAAAAGTGTCTGAAAAACAAACTGTGCATCAGCGTATAAGTATTTGGAAAACATCAAAAATACAAATGTTTATATGACAATAGTAAATTAGTGTCGCAATGCTAATTGTTGTTTAAAATAAAACACGTTTAATACTCTATTTTAAGATACAAATAGTTTAAAACCACTCTGTGGTTTAAACCCCCAAGTAATTATTTTTTGGATCCAAATCTTTCTTTACTTTTTTTGATGGGAGCTTTGAATATCTAGTTTGTGAGGGTATCATAGAGCTCCACAGCAATAAAGCTCACAGTAATGTGCAGTGCGTGAGTGGATGACAGAGATCCACAGCAGTAAAACTCCCAGTAATGTGCAGTGCATTAATGTATGACAGAACTCCTCAGCAATAAAACTCACAGTAATGTGCAGTGTGTGAGTGTATGACAGAACTCCTCAGCAATAAAACTCACAGTAATGTGCAGTGCACGAGTCTATGACAGAGCTCCTCAGCAATCAAACTCACAGTAATATGTGGTGCGTGAGTGGATGACAGAGCTCCACAGCAGTAAAACTCACAGTAATGAGTGGTGCGTGAGTGGATGACAGAGCTCCTCAGCAATAAAACTCACAGTAATGTGCAGTGCATGCGTGTATGACAGAACTCCTCAGCAATAAAACTCACAGCAATGTGCAGTGCACGTGTCTATGACAGAACTCCTCAGCAATAAAACTCACAGTAATGAGTAGTGTGTGAGAATATGACAGAGTTCCTCAGCAATAACATTCACAGTAATGTGTAGTGTGTGAGTATGTCACAGCGTTCCACAGCAATACAACTCACATTACTTTGTGGTGTGTGAGTGTATGACAGAGTTCCTCAGCAATAACATTCACAGTAATGTGTAGTGTGCGAGTATATAAGAGAGTTCCTCAGCAATACAACTCACAATAATTTGAAAAATGAGTGTATCACAGTGTTCCACAGCAATACAACTCAATACATTAATTTGTGGTGTGGGAGTGTATGACAGACCTCTAAGCAATCAAACACACTCGTACACACCTTGCATTACTGTGAGTTGTATTGCTGTGGGGCTCTGTGATAAACTAACACACCACACTTTGCTGCGAGTTTTATTGCTGTGGAGCTCTGTCATATTCTCACACACTACTCAGTAAGAGTTTGCACATTTTCTTTAAAAGAAAAAATAATCCAGGCATACATAGATTTAACACTGACCACAAGGCAATATTCTACTAGCCTACTCATAAAATACCGGTTAGAGTGGCAACCCTACTTGCAGTTCACTTTAGTCAATAGCCTCCCCACTCTGTCCTCTTTGGTTATTTCAAATGTTGGGAACTAAGGACTTGTCACATATATTCTGCTCAATACAGCTGCAAGTTACCTCAAGGATACCTGTATCTTACGTCTCCAGGCAGATCAAGGTCAATCTCGGTAGTCGGAATTCTGGAGTGAACTGCAATGGAATGCTGATGAAACACACACAGAGGTAGTCATCAGTATACAGGTACTCATCCCAAAGTGACACATTCTTTTAAAATTCCCGTATTTTCTCAAATATAAGACAAGGTTTTTATTCAGAGCAAAAGATTCTACTGGAGGTTGTCTTATAATTAGTTCTACCATAGAGGTCTGACTATAAGACTAATATCCAGGTCCCCCTCAGAGCTGCAGGGGACCTGGATCCTCCTCACAGATGTGCATTGGGAGGTGCATTGGCAAGTCTGAGGGTGCACTGGTAAGTCTGGTGGTAGATTTGCAAGTCTGAGGGGCAGACGGGTTAGTCTGAGAATGCTCTGGCAAGTCTGGGGATGCATTGGCAAGTCTAAGGGCAAATTGGCAAGTCTTGGGGGAAATGTTCAAATAAAACAAAAAAAGGAAAACGGAAATGCATTTTTTAAATCATAATTTTTATTAAATCTGAAAAATATGTTTACATGTGAATTAATATTTACTAGTAACACTTTTTCTATAGGGTAGTCTTATATTAAAGGTTTGGGTAGGTCGTCTTATCTTCAGGATCATCTTATATTCAAGAAAATACTGTAAAACACATGTGTTATCTTCTTATAACTGGGTGAGGTAATGCCCTGCGTAACTGGTATGAAAACCGCGGCTATCAATCATGGCATTCCTCTTGAGATTACCCTCTTGTGGAGGGCATAGGAGCTATACATTGAAAAGGATATGGGTGTAAGCTCAGCAAGAGTAGCAAGCCTCTGGGAATCTATGACATTTGGTTCAGTGGATAAAAGTCACCATTTAATTGTAGCCACAACTGTAAGAGATCCATATTTCTTTTCCCTATTTTGTAGTGTGTGTAGGTGTCTTTTGTACAGACAGGATTTGTTATAGATTCTCTGGATTTAGTGACAGGTGCAATCTAAGGATAGCTAGTGAAATGTAACAAAGGCAAAGCACTGTCCAACAGAAACATGAACAAAGACCTATAATGCTGAGCAACAAACTGACGGGATGCAAACATTTTATTAATAAAAACAGGTTTTCTATTTCCTAGAAAAGCCCAGGAATTAAGTGTTGATGAAAGAGCTACATGACTGAGCATGGGAAAGGCTTTAAACTTTAATTGCAAGGCTAGGTATACTATTTAAGAGTAGGTAAGAGTCCTCAGTGATGTGAGTGATAGTTACATACTGCACATTCTAGAAAAGCCCTGCTAGTAAGAATTCCTGAAATAGCTTCTATAAAGAGTATATAGAGTAGGAAACAGTAATGGCATACAGAACACAGGGGTTAGGTCATTTTAGGCTAGTTCCCTGGTAGGCAGACAATGTTAGCAGGAAAGTGGTTCATGTATGAATGTGGGGAGCGTTTATGTGTTTAGATAGAAGGGAAGTGGGCTTCATAAATGGGGGGTTTCAAAACCCTAGTATCCCCTCCCATAGCAGCCATTTTAATTACCACAGCTCAGTAACAGCTTCCTTGTGCATTACTGGAGCCTTCCCAATGGCATGGGCCTAGGGCAATGGGTATTATTATTGAAGGAGTGCTATGACTGCCGTTGTTTGCGCTCCCCAGATGGCTCCCACCCTTAGCACAAGACAGGAGCCGCAGTGCGTTTACCATACCCAGGGCACAATGAGACTGCTGGAACTCCCACTCAGGGAGGGTGTTATCTTGAACCCGACAAATACTGGTAGAAACTTGGGCTATCTTCCTTCAAAAAAAAAGAGAATACATAGATATAATTTTAAATTACTTTTTTTTCCATTTTTTTCTACAATGTTAGATAAGATAATGGATTTTGCATGTCTAGCTTAGTAAACTTGATTCATAGTCTTTTTTAAAATCTCATTGTTCCGGACAAAGGCCAGATCCTATTACTAGACATAAATTTCCAACTGGTAACTTAATGCAAAGTATCCCTTAGAGGGCAATAAAAAGGATGGAGATATAATGCAGAGATAACATTTATTTAGGGAATGGGATCCAGCCCAGATGAGATGATATCTTTGTGGTACCTCCAATATTATAATTATTTTTGTTCACGGGAGCTTGAAAGGGATCTATTCCTTCTTAAATGAATCCATCAGTTTTAAAACTGGACATATATTAGTTTAATACAATAGGCTTCTCCATCAGGGCAGTTACATCAAGATGAGTAGAGATCAGAAACAGAGGTAGAACAAGACCTTCTAAGGTTCTCGTGCAAACGCAATTTCTTGGCCTATTACAGAGGCAAAATGGCTAACTGTGGCTGTGATACTAGATGTCATGGACCCCCTGAAAGGGATGGGTCCTGGTGCACTGCACCTGCTACATGCCTATTTTCCCCACCCCTGAATACAACCCAGGCTTTCAGCTGAATAGGTCCCATTATTTAATCGCGAAGGGGGAAGGACATTGATGCAAAAGGTCTACTGTGCCCAATGAAAATATGACTAACAGGTTTATTAGAAAACTTGTACTGAATCTTCAAAGAATTATGAATGGATTAAAACATAAATCAACACAAGGTTGCCAGGTAGTTTTTAAATGACTATACCATGGTTCAAAGATTAACATAGCTTGGCTTTTCCCCTTTGGAGCAAAAATGTATTTATAGTATCTATAATAAAAACCTTTACACTGATTAGAGGAACATTTAGAATGATAATGTCAGCAGCATGGTTGCCAGTTCTGGCTGGAGTCCAGATGCAAGGGCCGGAGCAGGTGTGATACCCTGTGCAGGGTGACCACTCTCCCCCAAGGATGGAGCCCCAGGCTTTGAGCGGCCACAATTAGGGTTTTGCGTTCTTCTTTTGGGCATCTTGTCAAACAGGAACAAACAGGCAAATCAGAAAACGTAGTCGGGGTCACAAGCCAAAAGGTCAGGACTGGAGAAGGACGGAGAAGCCAAGGATCTAGCCGAGTTAGGAGTGGAGAAGGATGAAGAAGTCAGGGTACAGGCCAAGTCGGTATCGGTAGATCAGAGAACAAAACAATAACACCAGCAAAATACAGGCAGGCAAAATGTTCCAGCCAAGGGTGCTGGGAGGAGGGGGTTTAAATAACAAGGCAGTTAATGAAGGACAGGGAACACCTGGGTGGAATTAAGTATGGGCAGGAGGTAGAAAGACACAAAGCAATCCTGAAATCCAAGCCCTCTGGTGGCGTACACGGAACAGACACAGGCACCAGAAACACAGAGGTTCAGGGTTCAATCCCAGCAATGGTTACAGATAATGAAAATAACACATATCACCCAAAATTTAAGAGAATCCCCCTTGTTTTATTTTGTATGGTTTTATTATGTTTTTTTTTCAATGGTATACGACAAACATTTGAGAATAAAATGAAAGGGTACATATAAATTCAAAATGGGAGACAAAAACTTATCAATATTCTATATACTGGGGTATATTTCTGATCCATCGCCATCAAATTATTACAAAATGTACAGAATAGGTGGAATAAACTTCAATAGGGAGGACATCACACATATCTATTATTATATATATTAGCGCTATATCCAATCCTATGAGCGTGCAATACCGGTGTAGTTTAAGGCAAAGTAAAGGACAAAAAACATATCTACGGAAGTCCAGAAGGGCCATGTATTTTTAGGATTTTTCTGCCTTGTTTTCTTGAGATAGCAGCCCTTTAACTTGAGAAAACAACTTGTTATCTCGAGAAAACAAGTCAGACAAATCTTAAAAATACATTCTCCTCTCTGGGCTTCTGTAGATCTGTTACCGTACAGATCTGTCTAATCAGTTTTTCCCCTTAACTCTTACTGTCACCTAAAAACTTTAATTAAAGTGCAATAAAGTTATTCTATCTGAGCCCTTCTTATTGGATGTCACTGAAATTAGAGCCCCCAGTGAAATTATATTCAACCTAAAGCTAGAGGAGAACTGTAATTAGTTTTAAAGTAAGAATAAGTGCACTTAACATATATTAGAAACATGTACATCATACAGAAAATAAGCTAGGTGGAACTGCCCCTTTAATAGCCGAGCTGGAAATGTTTTATTCAAATTGCCTATATTCGTGCCTGATTTTTTTTCTATTCTTTTGTCGTCCACCACCGTTCACTACTTTAAGAGTGTTCACCAGGGGTGTAATAAATATAATTTTCCTTTTAATGTGTTAAAGAGATAGTCTAGTCCCTAAACTCACTTTGGTGAAAGAAGAAGATTACTGCTTGTATAGTGCACAGGTTTTTTTTTTCTAGTGATTTGAATATTTGACTCAAACCCTCTCAGTGATTACGCTGCATGTTTACTGCAGGTGCGGCAGCACTGATTATATAGACACTGAGGATATAAAGTTTCATTTAGTCACTTCCTGCTCCTTGAATTGAATATATTGTGTGGCCTCTAAGTGACCTTGCTCTTGTACACAGTAGGATCTCTTAACTGTGCAACACATTGTCTTAGGACATCACTAGAGAGACAGAAAATTCCATGCATTTGAATGAAATTATTCTCATGGGTTCCTGCGTCAAAAAAAAAAAGGAAATTACTTTTACTCAGCTAGTGTGGGCAGTCCTGGTTTCTTGCAAACTGCTGTAATTTCACAATTTCATCTAGCTATAAGTATTTTATATTTTAAGCAGTGCAAATTGTAAAACATGCATTTTAAAGTACTTTAAAAGCACATGAATATGCATTAACATTTGCAAGATGCATTTTGGGCACTAGACAGTGCCTTTAAACATTGAATTACTTTGAATACTAGAATTCAGAGGAAGAAATACTGGTACACAACCCTTGGATGATTACTTTCTTGCCGTTTTTCTTACACATATATTCTTTTGCATGATTCTATGCCTGTGCTATGCTCAATTCTGCTTGATTTATTTTGCTTACAAGTCAAGTTCAATAACACTTTGTTATCACCCAATAATTAAGCAGGATATAATAAGGTTGTTTACACTGTGAATAAAAATGGAGCACTGGAGCATCATTTTATATTCCTGTATGTATTTTATGAGCTGTAATAAATATAAATATATTGGACAATCTAGGATAAAACTGCTCAGCTCACAAAGAGGGGCGTGTATTAAAAAAACGCAAATATATTTTATGGGCAAAACTATTTTTGCACTTTGCTCCTTTTGTAACTTACTAAACATTTAACACTCAAATAGTACAAATGCGCAAATTGCGAATAAAAACAGTAAATTTTGCGAATATTTTTACTACTTCTTTTGATGGCACTCGCTAAAAGCTGGTGTCATTTTCACACGCAATATTTTATTTTTCACAAAATATTTCCCAAACTCCTTAGCGTGCGCAAATATAATTGCAATTTATTAGCGCAACTGGAAAAATGCATGCTAAATAAAAATAAACGGAAGAGGCGCAAATCAGGGAAAACTAGCACAAAATGTTACAAATAGTCGCAAATTGCTTCTTACTCAAGTTTTACCTACTTTTTCCCCCACTGCACTTGTTTAGTACATGATGCCGCAAAGTGTGAAAAAAGTGTAGGGTCATGTACAAGAAAGCTTTAGACTTCGGTGGTCCCTCTGCCTTGGCTTCTCCCCATATTCCTGCAGACCTTTGTTGCCAATTAATGAACTTATAATCTGCGCGATACGTGACTATGATGTTGGATTTGTAACCCTTGAATTATCCTGGCAGATCTATCCGTTGGAATAGTTTATGCTGTCAGTTCTCCACAGTTCATGGCTTAGTGAATAGACCTCATGGACAAGCCTAGGAGGTACTAAGCTCTTCTTCATAGACAGACTTTCTATCCAGCAGTAAATAACAGGTCCCTAAAGTAGGACAGGTTCTTTTCTCTGGCGTCTTTTGGAAGAGCACGTCTGCATGGAGCCCCACCTGCGAGAATTCAGGGGCTTTGCTCATCTTGGGAGCTATGGAATATAGTATTTCATGAGAGCATTGGATGTCCCTAGTATCCCTTCTATGCTTTGGTTTGGCATACATGCGACTGAACATTTGGCTTGCTTTGTGGGTGAGCAGGAAATGTATGTATACGTGCCATGTATTTTCTGGGTGTTGGGTTTTATATGTCCTACTACTTATGTTTGTGACCAACATGGCCATACACGTTGAGTATCCCTTATCCAAAATGCTTGGTACCAAGTACTTTGGATAAAGTTTTTTTTCAGATCATTTTCACCATTAAGATATATTAAATTCTCTCAGCTCTCATGAAATACAGTAAAATCAATGTAAATACTGTATAGAGCAAATAAATCACTGTTACTGTGATGTAGCTGTGATGTAAGGCATCGCTGGCGTGTCAGGACTGCACACGTGTCATTGTATTACCCTTTGTGGGCGTGGGAGAATCCGAGCATGCATGGAAAGGCTATATCACAGCTTAAGGGGGCTGGAGACTGAATAAACTGACAGGGGTGTGTGGAATTTGCAACATGTGGCAAAATCGTCAAAATTGTTTTGATACCGTATCATTTTGGATTTCTGGATATGGGATACTCAACCTTTACTACATATCCTTCTATATGAGATCCTAAGGTATATCATGCCGAGCACCCTATGATATGATAACGTACATCCACCAAGGCTGACGAGAGGGAATGTCAATGGAACTTTCAGTCTTCAAAGAGGCTTTGAACTCACTGAACTTTAAGAATCCACTGTAATATCTGTTTAACACCTAGGGTTTCAGGTTCATTTGCTGGTGGGGGAAGCTGAGCCCTTCATGCTTCTCAGGTAGATAAAATAAGACCCGTTAAATTAGTAGTTACGTCCCCTGGATGTTGGGCAAAAGTAATACCCCATACTTGAGAACCAGAACATGTCTTAATGGACTAAAAAAAAAAAATCAGGCATTGATCTAACTTGGAACTTTACATCTGAGTGCTTTGCCACCATCATCATCCATGAAGATAAGAGGAGCCCACTGGGAGAACTGAGTCTGCAATGGAAATGGGAAAGGGTAGCACAATCTCAGGGCAAATGGCACTTTGTGATCTTCAACTTCCAACAGAACAATGGCCACTCTTTAAAATGTTGGCCATCACTGCCTTCCATTCAAACCTTTCGTATTCCTGTGTTTTTATGTATCTTATTATATGTGTAATGACCCCCTAACTAATTGTACCAAGTACTCAAATATTGTTGTGTTACACAAAAAATACTTTAAGGTAGTGTAAGAAACAGCCTTCAAAAGGATAAAGTAAAAAATGTCATTGTGTATTATTTTTTTTACTACTCTCTACAAAATAAGTAACATAGTAACATAGTAATTTAGGTTGAAAAAAGACACAAGTCCATCAAGTTCAACCCTTCTACCTATCATTTCAGCGTTTTGATCCAAAAGAAGGCAAAAAAACCCCTAAGGAAGCTTTTTCGAATGTTGCCTCCTAGGGAGAAAAAAATTCCTTCTTGACTCCAAAAGGGCAATCAGATTTCTCCTTGGATCAAAAAGCTCTATTATTAATGCTCATTCTATTATTAATACCCATGTATGTTCTGCTTTTCTAAAAAAACATCCAGACCATTTTTAAATGCATTTATTGTGGTTGATAGCACTACCTCTCTTGGCAGTGAGTTCCATAATTTTATTGTCCTTACCGTAAAGAATCCCTTCCTTTGCTGCCTATGAAATCTTTGCTCTTCCAGTCTCAGGGGGTGACCTCTTGTTCTTTGTATATTTCTATTAATGAACAGGTCCCTGGAGAGCTCCTTATATTGGCCCTGCACATATTTATATAATGTTATCATATCCCCTCTAAGACGCCTTTTTTCTAAAGTAAATAAATGCAATTTTTTAAGTCTCTCTTCATAACTAAGATCCTCCCATCCCCTTATTAATTTTGTAGCTCTCCTTTGCACTTTTTCTAGTTCCTTAATATCCTTTTTAAGGACTGGTGACCAGAATTGTACTGCATATTCAAGGTGAGGTCTTACCATTGATTTGTAAAGAGGCAAGATGATGTCTTCCTCCCGTGAATCTATACCTCGTTTTATACATGCCAATATCTTATTGGCCCTTGCAGCTGCTGACTGGCATTGGGCACTGTTGCCAAGTTTGTTATCTACAATGATTCCTAAATCCTTTTCGTTAGTAGTTTTTCCCAGGGAAATACCATTTAACGTATATGTTGCTTTGTTATTATTTTTACCATAATGCATAACTTTACATTTGTCTATATTGAACCTCATTTGCCACTTTCTTGCCCAGTTCCCTACTCTGTCCAAATCTTCCTGTAAAGAAAAAACATCAAGATTAGTCTTTATTACCTTACCTAATTTTGTGTCATCAGCAAACACTGAGACATGGCACTCAGCACAACGTGGGAGATCATTAATAAACAGATTAAAAAGAAGAGGTCCCAAAACAGACCCCTGATGTACTCCGCTCACTACCCTGGTCCAATTTGAAGCTTTACCATTTACAACAACCCTCTGTGTTCTATCTTTTAGCCAATTTTCAATCCACATACACACATTTGCCCCCAATCATATTTCTCTCAATTTGTAGAGTAACCTTTTGTGTGGAACTGTATCAAATGCTTTAGCAAAATCCAAATAGATCACATCAACTGCCACACCTAGATCTATATTTTTACTGACCTCTTCATAGAAAGTTATTAAGTTTGTTTGACAAGACCTGTCTTTCACAAAACCATGTTGACTTTTACTAATTATATTCTGATTCAAGATGTATTCTTGAGTGTACACCTTTAGCAATCCTTCAAATAATTTCCCCACTACAGATGTCAAGCTCACTGGCCTATAATTACCAGGCAGAGATTTTGATCCCTTTTTAAATATTGGAATGACATCCGCCTTTCGCCAGTCTGTTGGCACTATACCTGAACTGAACGAATCCCTAAAGATCATAAATATTGGTCTGGCCAGAATTATGGTTTAATTGTATGTACCTCCCTATGATCTATGTTAACCCCACCAGCGCTTTCCTCCTCCTTTGCCATAGCTATACCCACCTTCCAATCTACTCTAGCTGCCATTGCTTCATTTTGATCTTGACCCTCCCCCCCAGAGCTTAGTTTAAAAGCTCATCTAACCCTCTAGCCATCCTCGCCCCTAATACCGCAGCCCCCTCATCAAATCCCTCTTGCTTGCACCACCTTCGCAACCACGCATTAATCTCCCTAAGCTCCCGCTGTCTCCCTGACGTAGCACGTGGTACTGGTAATATTTCAGAGAATATTACCTTGGAGGTCCTTTCCTTTAGCATCTTTCCTAGTTCCCTAAAATCATTTTTAAGGACCCCCCACCGACCATTTACTTTGTCATTAGTACCAATGTGTACTATGACCGCTGGATCATGCCCAGCCCCTCCCAATAATCTGCCTACACGGTCCGCAACATGCCGAACCCGAGCACCCGGGAGACAACATACAGTTCGGCATTCAGGGTCCTGGCGACAGATTACCCTATCTACCTTCCTAATAATAGAATCCCCTACCACCACAACCTGTCTAGCCTTCCTAGTGTCCTGGCTCCCAACTGTGCTGGAAAGGCTACTCACCTGGCTGCTAGGTGAGTCCGACTGCCCCAGAAATGCCTCTTCTGAGCTAATCCCCCCAGCATCCTCACACAAGCTGGCAAACATGTTGGGGTGAACCAGCTCAGAACAAGCCTCCCTAGGTCTCCGACCCCTACTGCCCCTTACACAACTAACCCAGCTCTCTGCCCTAGAAACCTCTTCCCCTCCATCATCACCCTCCTCTACACTGGCCCCAGCCAATGCCTGCTCTGTGAGCAGTAAACTCCGCTCCATGTTGCTTATGTCCCTAAGTGTTGCCAGTTGCCTCTTTAGATCTAATATTATATTTTCCAAAGCAGCAACCTGCTCAAATCTGCAGCAGTGGTATGGACCCCGGGGAACTTGCTCCAAGACTGCATACATGCTGCAAGACATGCACTTAGTGGCATTGTCCAACATGCTCTCTAGTGTAAACCGCAAAATTAAAAATAGAATAAAAATAAAAAAATAAAAGATTTATACTTTACCCTACTTCTTTCCTTTTACCTCCTTCTTTGCTTCTAACTCCCACACTTAAGAAGCTTTTTCACTTTAGAAGCTGCTCCCTTGTATTCGCCTGGCTCACTATTCGCCTGCTCCTTCCAGTTAAATGGCCTTCAAAGTAAAGAGACTCCCAGAGAAGGTTAATTAACTGATTGCAAACAGCCTTGCAAACCTTTTCCCTCCAAACCAGTTTTTTATTTTTTATTTTTTCAACCAGCAAATGCACACAAAATAAAGTGAAATGTAAGACTAGGTAATATCACCCCTACGCGTTTTGATTAGCACCAGTTACTGTATTTATCTAATCTCCATATTACATATTGCCAGGTTTGTGTTTATTTGTGTAAGTATCTTCCTTCTCCTTACAAAATGATGTTATCTCTCATTTACCTGCTAATTTACCAAAATAATCTAATTACGAGAGGGGTTTCTTTTGGGGGGTGGAGGAGAGCTTTTAAAAAATAAAACATGTGTTCCAGGACAATTGTCTGCAGATCTCTATCAATCTCAATTTACTCCAGAGAGACTGCAATATAATTAAGTTTTTACGTGTGCAAATATTTCAAAAGCTGTATTTACAATAGAACACAATAGCTATTGAGATAGTGAAAAGAAAACTGAACGCGGTGATAAAATGGCACAATAGACACTTCTTTTATTTGTTATTCTTGCTTTTGTCCATAAACTCAGCATGTACATTATATAAATAATTGGGGATGATCAGGGTGTTTATGGAGCCCTTGGGGATGGATAATGGCTATGACAGTAGCGTAGATGTAGGATAATATTCACACACACAGGGGCTTAGAGTCACTAACCAGTCAGCTTTATAAATAAAGTATCAGCAGTGGAGCTGTTAAGATAGGCCAGCTGGAGAACATTTACTCAGCCCCATGGCTGCAGTTTACTTGTAGGTAAATATGGCTGTTCAATGTTTGGTAAATAGACGATAGGTGTTTGTTCATGCCTTCCAAATGTCCCGGTTTCTAAACGCGCTATCCCACCGAGCTCTACCCCTGTCCTGATTTTCGTGGCGACTTTGAGTCTTGCAGCCTGCAGAAAAAAAATTAAATTCTCCAATGATAATCAAGCCAGGTGGCGCCGCAAGTTCGTCCGTTAGCGCTGACACTCCCCCCCCTCATCCCCCGGAGTCCCGATTTGAGAAAATAGCAAAAGTCAGGGTGTTTTGAAAAAAATTGCAGTCACCTTTGTGATCCATATAATGGGGTCTTCTCGGACACTATAGAGCCACTGCTTTGGGCCACGGAGAAACCTGGAGTGCTAACTCATGACTCTTGTCAGGAATTAACATTATAGATTGAAGTAGATGAGCAGACACCACTATTTAACACTAATTCCAGGTGCGCCTATTTTATACATGACCTCCATTGGATTCACCCGGGTTCCGTTTTAAAATGTACCACGATGCTATAAATAAATGGAGATGGTGAAAAGGCATAGAGTTACAAATGTCAACAGCACTGACAGCACATAACATTTAAAGGGAACAAGAGCAGCCATCTTTATACATTAGGCCTTAATGGCTCGACCCCATGTAAGTTGTAAATTGTGAGAGACATTTTGGAGCTCGTCATTGTGATTGGACAACCACATTTTAAACCCAAATGGAGAATTTTCTTCTGTCTTTTTTTTTTCTGTTGCCAATTCACATAAATTTCTCTACAGTGAATTTATCTGTATCATTTTTTTTTCAGCATCTTGAACTACTGTATGTAAAGATGTACTGTAAGCAGGGCCGGTTTAGACCCCTGGGCTATATGTACTGTGAGACCCCCAGTAATATAGGATTGGGCACAAGTCGCTTGACAAATATTCCAGTGTCCCTGGCACAGAGATTACACTCACAGGACTTGCCCCAGTACCCAGGACTTACCACAAGCAGGGCCGGCCCTAAGAGTTCAGGCGCCCGTCAGAAACGTCCTGGATGACGGACCAGCTGTAAGGTAAGTAAAAAAAATAAAAATGTGTGACTGTGTGTGGGTGTCTAGGTGTGTGTGTCAGGGTGTCTAGGTGTGTGTAAGTGTGTGTCTGGGTGTCTCAGTGTGTGTCTGGGTGTCTCAATGTGTGTGAGTGGGTGTCTCAGTGTGTCTCTAGGTGTCTCAGTGTATGTCTGGGTGACTCAATGCGTTTGAGTGTGTGTCTGGGTGTCTCAATGTGTGTAAGTGTGTGTGTCTGGGTGTCTCAGTGTGTGTCTGGGTGCCTCAATGTGTGTAAGTGTGTGTGTTTGGGTGTCTCAGTGTGTGAGTGTGTGTCTAGGTGTCTCAGTGTATGTCTGGGTGACTCAATGCGTGTGAGTGTGTGTCTGGGTGTCACAATGTGTTTGAGTGTGTGTCTGGGTGTCTCAGTGTGTGTGTCTGGGTGTCTCAGTGTGTGTCTGGGTGCCTCAATGTGTGTAAGTGTGTGTTTGGATGTCTCAGTGTTTGTCAGTGTGTGTCTGGGAGTCTCAGTGTGTGTGTTTCAATGTGTGTGTGTGTTTCAATGTGTGTGTCTGGGTGTCTCAATGTGTGTGGGTGTCGGTGTCTCAATGTGTGTGTGCATAAGTGTGTGTGTGTAAGGGTGTTTGTGTGAGTGTGTCTCAGGGTGTCTGTGTGTGAGAGAGAGAGACGGTGTGTGCGAGAGAGAGACAGTGTGTGCGAGAGAGAGACGTTGTGTGTGTGAGATAGACGGTGCGTGAGGGAGAGAGACGGTGCGTGAGGGAGAGAGACGGTGCGTGAGGGAGAGAGACGGTGCGTGAGGGAGAGAGACGGTGCGTGAGGGAGAGAGACGATGCGTGAGGGAGAGAGACGATGCGTGAGGGAGAGAGACGGTGTGTGTGTGTGTGAGAGAGAGATGGTATGTGTGAGAGAGAGAGAGAGAGAGAGAGAGAGAGAGAGACGGCGTGTGTGAGAGAGAGACGCAGTGTGTGTGACCGAGCTCATCTGGGCTCTAGCCCCAGATAATCCGAAGACCTAGCAACGCCCCTGTCTTCCACCATATCTGTTGCTAACTTTTCCCCCCTCCACATATCTGTTATCTCTCCTCCCCCCATACCTGTTCTCTCTCCCCTCCTCTCACCACACCTGTTCTGTTTCTTTCTCCCAAATCAGTTCTTTCTCCCCCTCCTACCACATCACTTCTTTCTCCCCTCCACCTCCTTTCAGTTCTTTCTCCCCATCAATTCTTTTTCCCCTCCCCTATCAGTTCTTTCTTCCCTCCACCCCCATTATTTTGTTCTCACCCTCCTTCACCCTATCACTTCTTTCTCCCCTTCCTCCCCCTATCACTTCTTTCTCCCCTCCACTACCTTTCAGTTCTTTCTCCCCCTCCACCCCCTTTAAGTTTATTCACCCCCCCACCCTCTTTCAGTTCTTTCACCCCCTCCACCCTCTTTCAGTTCTTTCTCCCCCTCCACCCCTCTTTCAGTTCTTTCTCCCCCTCATCCCCCATTCGTTCTATTCCCCCACCCCATCCATTCTCTCTTCCTCACACACTTCTTACTTGTTTAGGCGGCATAGTTAAACACACACAGAGCTCAGTCCGTGCTGCTTGCGCTCCCTGTGCGAAGTTATGACGCAGGGCTTCGTATTTCCGATGCCCTGCATTATCACTACGCGGAGGAAGCCGCAAGCAGCACAGACAGAGGTCTGTGTGTTTTTAACACACGAAGCTCATGCTGTGTAATGCTTCTCAGTATGGGGGCGGAACTTCACCTCGCTCCCGCTGAGGTCCGCCCCCTCCCCCGGGTAGAGGGCTGGTGAGGGGAGATCTTCTAGGGGGTGCAGGAGGAAAAATACTATAAATCATATCTGGCAAGGTCACATCTATGGCCACTCTCAAGGGCACATCTGCATCTCATAGTGCTTAAAGTGGCGGTGACATCCTTAAAGCAGCGGTGGCCCCAGGGCTGTAGCCCAGACTGTAATCCCAGACTGTACCCCAGTCTCAAGCTCCCCAGCTGGCCGAAGCCCCTGGGCTGTAGTCCCTAAAGCCTATGCCTTAATCCAGCCCTGACTGTAAGTGTTTTATAATAACTCCCAGCATGTCCCACTGGGCCCAAGGGGCATAGCTTGAAATAGGGAGTGCCCGGACACTGGGTAAGGAAGAGCCGGGACCATGGGATAGAGGGCCCTAATAAGGATTGACCAGAGCAAAGTCCCGGGGCAGTTTGTAGGACTTTCTATATTTTTATTTCTTTATGTTGTTTTCCAAATGGAGCTTGTCTGAGCCATTACATGTTAAATGAAAGCAGAAATCCGTACTGTATGTATTTTTTCCTGAAGCATTTATATCAATCGAAAGTAGATTTATTTTTTATTTTATTTCCTTAGGAGATTATTTCAGGCAAAGGAATAAAAATAAACCCAGCATCTGAACCTTGCAGCGTATTCACTATTTCAAAGACCAGACAACAAAATCCTAGCGCCAAAAGCTGACGAATAATGAAGTAAATAAAATATTAGAATGCCTTTTAACCATGTGATCACCACCTTCTGGCCAGAATGGATGTGGAGTCTCTAGATTATGACAACTCCTGTGGCTTGATATGCAAATGATTGGCTTTTTCAATGGGACATGTGTAATTTGCATATCAAGCCAGAGGTGATGTCACATTTTTATCCCAATTCAGGCATTTACTTGCACTTCTGCTGACAAAATTGGGTTCATGTATAAGTGCAGTGCACATGCAAATTGGGCTAAATAATGGTGCTATCGGCATGTACTCCAATGTATGAAACAGAATCATGTTACATACTTTTTGGGTACCATCCCCTAGTGACATTACAGCCCAAATTACTCACTTTGGGGCTGGGGACACAGAATGCAGTCTATAAGTCTGAATTCTGACCATAGACTTGCATTGATTGGGAGAGAAATGTAACTAATACATTACAAGGGGGCGGAGTTATGATCCTGTTTAATCAGGTTAATCTCCTCTCTTTGTGTTGAAAGGCAGGTAAAAAAAAAAGTAGTACACAGCCACCAAGTCCTGCCCACTATGACACACAGGAGCCAGTAAGAGAGCAGGGGTGTATCTTATGACATCATCATTCAGGCTTTGGGCACAGTTGTAAAGTGAGACTGGCTAGAAGATTTTGAACGATGTTGCATCATGGGAAATGTTCACAAAATGGAGCCAGGAGATAAACACCTTATTTTATTTCCCCTTTATATGCAAATAATTCAGTCATATACACATAAAAAAAAGGGGCAAACGATTTATATATGTGCTTGTTTTAAATGACCAGGTTATCTAGTTACAGCTTAGCCGGGCTGTAACGCCCTTGTGGTAGTTCCTTTGCCAGGAGTAGCTTGTTAGGCAGACCAGGGTGCAATGTGTATACAAAAAGGCAAACAAACTTTCGGCCCTACAGATTTCCCCACCGTTGTTACAGTCGCTACTCTGTAATAAATGTATGCATCTGATGCACATGTATCCGCAGTGCTCACATTGTCAGCTCTTTAAAAGAGCCACGACAAGCGTGGCAGCCAATTACTAGTTTAAACCATCATACAGTTTCATATCTTGCCTGCACTCAGAACTATAATCAGTGTAATTTTGACGAAAACCTGCCAGTCAATGTACGGAAGAGAACTCATCTTATGTAATTAATTCTGTTATGACACTATAATGGTGGGATCCTTATGGAATATATTAAACCTGCCATTTGTTCCGCATTACTGTCACCAAGGGACTAAATTTACTCTCTAATAAGGGGAATCAATACTAATTAGAGTGGAAGCAAATACAAAAACAACTGGAGCCGCGCAATTAATTTCAAGATCTTTGCGATTGGTTTGTATTTAATTACAGGGAGACGCAAGAAGGGATCATTTTTTGAAGTGACTGAATAAGTGGCTTTCATTATTTTTCAGACATTTAATAGACGAAACATAGTACTCCCCTGAATGACGAACGATGAACTGAGTTTTCATCATTTAAATCTGGTCACAGGATTTAGGGATGGGTTCCTTCCTAGTTAGGGAACTGGATCAGGCGTTAGACACATTCTTATTTAAACACAACTGGGAAATCCCTGAATCTCGGACCGTTGGGCGGCAAATTTTGGGGGGCAGCAGAGCCCCCCAGCACTGAAAAAAAAAAATGTAAATAAAAAAAACCGCGGCCCTTTAAAAAAATAAAAAAAAGGCCGCGATTGCAGGCAGAGACGGAGGTGAGAGGGGATCGGAAGATCCCCCCTCACCATCGCTCTGCCTGCCAGGCTGCACGGGGAGCCGAACAGGCAGCACAGAGAAACCTCCGTGCTGCCTGTTCGGCTCCCCGTGCAGTGTGACACGAAATAAGCATGGAGGGACCATGCTGCCTGCCACTAGCCACCAGGGAAAGGTAAGTGCTGATGGGAGTCAGAGTGTGTGTGATGGGAGACAGTGTGTGTGACTGAGTGTGATGGGAGTAGGAGTGTGTGACTGAGTGTGATGGGAGTAGGAGTGTGTGATTGAGTGTGATGGGAGTAGGAGTGTGTGTGTGATGGGAGTATGAGATTGATGTGAGTCTGAATGTTATGTGTGATGGGGGGTCATGAAATGGAGGTGATGGGGCATGTCTTAGGTGTGTAACGTGAGTGTGCAGCTTGGGTAGGGCGGTGCCCGGATTTTGTCTGCCATGGGCAGCACAAAATCAAGATACATCACTGGTTGGAGGGGTCGTGAGAACAGGACTTAGAAACTCTGATGCAGAGAAATAAATGATGAAAAAAACCAAGTATATACACGGAGTAAGAAGAATTGCAAGAAAACGCATACATAAAGAGAAATATGTGTTTTAAATGTGTCTGTCTTATGACATCCCCTGTGGCTTAATTTGCTGATGAACTACTTTTCTATGGGAAGTGTTTAATTTGCATCAAGCCAAAAGTTGATGTCAAAGGAGACTGCAGGGACCTTTAACCCCTTAGTGACCGAGTGCTATGCTGCATGTGACGTGCCTTGAAGACCAGAATTCCATTATTTTTGTCATACGTTTGCTGAACTTTGAATTTCTTTCTTTGTGTTCAGTCCACCCACACACATTATATTTATCAGGACAAGGACGGACAGGGCTTTCCTTTGATACTATTATTTTCATCGTATGATATAATTTACTATTAAAAAAAACTATAAAATATGATGAAAATATTGCCACAATGATTTATTTTTTTTTTTAAACAATTACAAATGGTAAAAAAAAGACCTTTTTCTGGAGCCTCACAATAAAGTGTGTTAAAATGGCAGTAGATGTGTATTTATATTAATGAGCGCAAACAAAATAATAGATTCCTATTCTAAATAGCTTAATAAGTTACATATAATATAAGCCCAAGAGCTGCACCATCACCACTCCCACAAAAATAAAAGTGTCCCTCTTTGGCCATTTAAAATGTTGGGATGTATGGTGTAGCCTATTCACTGAAAGGTGAATTACAGGTAATTTGGCCATATTGCTGATTTATTCAGGAATCCTTATGATAAATGCATACTCCAGGACTCTATTGTCTAAAATAAGGACTGCAGACCAGTCTCCACATTACTGATGCATTCACTTTGCACAGGCACCCGTGAATACAAGGGGAATGTGGTCACCTTCATTTCAAGTGGGGTGAATATTTCATCCTCACAGACTAGAAATTGGCCAGGTGGCAACCCTACCTGTAACTAGGGTTGCCACCTTTTGTTCAGAGAAATACGGGCCTTGCTACCGTCTCCATAGACTTAACATTGAGCCAATGCCAATTTTTTACTGGCCTGCCGGTAAAATACCGGCCAGGTGGCAACCCTACCTGTAACTACTTATTTCAAAATCGTCCTGGAATCAAGAGGCCATTTTGGGAAAAAGCCATTTGCTGAACCTGACAGCAGACACTACAGGGATCTGGGGAGCTGAACAGTGAAATGACAAATTATACTGTTATTAGAGCAGCTGTTCCACCTGGCTTATTCTCAGAACATGTACATGTGTTTAGTATGTGTGAAATTGACTTATTTTTACTTTAACCCTTGGCGTCAACGGTTCTTACCTTGATGGCAGAGGCAATATCCGAAATTCGAAAACCATTGTTTCCTAAGTGACATTTTCACCCCAACCCCAATTATCGCTGTAGGACAGCACCATATTGTAGGGAAATGCTGCCATTCAATATGGGGGGGGGGGGGGAGGAGGCAAATGCTAGCTTTGCTGGATTCCTCAACATCGAGGCATTACAGCAACACCAAATGAGTGGTGGAAGTGGTCATTGATCGATTCCACAGCTCGTTTTGACACATGACATGCATTACACGTCCAGCATCGCCAAGGGGTTAAAACAATTTCCTAATATCCTGTAGCTTTACAGTGAACATAATTTCACTGGGACCCCTAAATTCAGTGATAGCCAATAAGCACAGCTCAGAGAGATCAAACTCTTTCTATAGCAACAATACATCGTTTTTTCTTGTCCGTATTTAGGAGAACGGCAGAGTTGAAGAGTTTTTTTCTCTTTCTTTACATTAGAGGAGGCAGCTCTTATCTAAAACTTTGTTTCAGTCCTGCCCCTGTTAAGGCTTTTTTTGTTTCTCATTTATGCAACAAATATAGGATAGATACGGTCTAATATGCAACAACGGATAAAGCAGATACAGGAAAACTTCCCAGTTGGCTAAACTGATTCACAGGTTACTGTAAAAGGCCACATAGCATAGTTGCCAACATCGACTATGTTTCCAGGGACACATATGTGTTCCACATGCTGCAGAAAGATCATGCAAAATTCAGCACTGCAATCTGTAGCATGGATATACGCACAGACACAATCCAATTAATTCATCATGGTAGGTCCTATGAGATCTCCACCCTGATTAATTAATTGGATTGTGTCTGTGCGTATATCCATCCTACATACTGCCGGGCTGCACTTTGCATGCTCTTTCTGCAGCATGTGGAACAAATATGTGTCCCTGGAAACATGGCCGATGTTGGCAACTATGACATAGGGTGAGAAAGCAGGAGAAAATAAAGACAATAAAACTAAGAGGTGTGCAGATAGATACATATGATCTAAATGTGTCTGTGGAGTCTGCTTGGGGCTTGATATGCAAATCAACTGCTTTCTGTGGAAAATGTGTAATTTGCATATCAAATCCATAAAGTGATGTCATGATCATGAGACGGCACAGGCACATTTTTTTTCTTAAAAGCACTCTGTCACACTAAACACTGCTTACACTGCGAACGTAGAGAATACAAAATTATGAACAATTATCTATACATTGTGACAGCAGAATTGCAAATTGCATAAAATTGGCCTAAATGGCACACGCAGAGAATGTACCACCAGTAAACGCTATTTCTGCATGTACTACTTTCATACATACAAAGTATTGACCTCACCAGTGGCATGGGCTACAGTGACCATTCTGTTAAAAAAAAAATATATATATATATATATATATATATATATTGTATCACATTGAGCTGCCACACATTGAATGAACTCCTACAGATAGCATGAAAGTCTAAAACACCTTTACTTGTTGAATTTACCACTTTCTGTGTGTTTGCCAAATTGACAACATTGTTTTTTTTTGTATTTTTTTACATTAAAGGGACTGTATCCCCTAAACATTGTTTTTTACTTTAAATGTACAGCATAAAAAAAAGATTGTAAATGATCTATTATGTTGGCAAAATAACAAGTAAATGCCTAAATTACATAGAAACATAGAATGTGTCGGCAGATAAGAACCATTCTGTCCATCTAGTCTGCCCAATGTTCTAAATACTTTTATTAGTCCCCAGTTCCCTATCTTATAGCTAGGATAGCCTTGTGCCTATCCCATGCATGCTTAAACTCCTTCACTGTGTTTACCTCTACCACTTCCGCTGGAAGGCTATTCCATGCATCCACTACCCTCTCAGTAATGTAATACTTTCATTAGTCCCTGGCCTTATCTTATAGCTAGGATAGCCTTGTGCCTATCCCACGCATGCTTAAAATCCTTGACTGTGTTTACCTCTACCACCTCCGCTGGAAGGCTATTCCATACATCCACTAAATTAGCCAAACAAATTGTTTTTAAATGTGTCTGTGGAGTCTCCTACTTATGACATCACCTGTGGCTTGCTATACAAATTACACATCCCCACTGAAATATAATTAATTTGCATACCAAGCCATCGGTGACCAAAGTCACATTTAACCCCTTAACGACAGATGACGTGCCAGGCACGTCACGGCAAATCGAGGACTTGCCGACAGGTGACGTGCCTGGCACGTCATGCACTAAACTGAGTAAAGAAAGCGACCAGCGGTCGCTTTCTTTACTCTATCGGTGTTGCTACAATGCCTCTAGGTAGAGGCATTGTGCAACACCCCCCAAATGTGCAGGGGCGCGCTACGATCACTCCACGGAGTGATCGTAGCAGCCATTTAAAAATGGCTGCGCCGGCTGCACACATGTGCTTAGAAAGCGAACGATCGTTCGCTTTTTAAGCATCTGTGGTGTTTCTAAAGTGCCTCGCTAGCGAGGCACTTAACAACACCATGCTGCTCCCCAGAGCCGATGGTGGTCGCTCTCCTGAGCGACCCCATCGGCTCAGTAGAAGGGAACGCTGCCTATACAGGCAGCGCTTCCCTTCTAATGGCAAGAGCATCGGAAGTGAAAGTATTTCACTTCCGATGCTCTAGGGGGAGCCAATCGATGCCGGCACAACAGATCTATGTGATCTGTGTGCAGGCATGTATGGTAAGTGCTCTGATGAGCACTTACTATACTGTCAAAGTCAATATTAGTAAATATTGCCTTTGACAAGTATTGATCTGCCTCCCTCACCTTACTAGTTTTAGTAAGGGAGAGAGACAGATCAGATAAAGTAAAAAATAAAATAAAATAATAAAAAAAATATTTAATACAATTTTAAACACCAAGGGCTTTTATAAAAGCCATTTAACCCCTTCCCTGCCATTGATCGCTGTGTACGCAGTGATCATACACAGCAGCACATTTTTTGCTGTCTGTGCATTTTTTAGGGGTTCATTTTTTTTTTTACTGTAATTCATTACAGTATAAAAAAAAGCTCTTTTAAGAGAGATTAACCCCTTTCTTGCTGTAGATCACTGCCTAAGCAGCGATCTGACGCAAATGCAGCAATCTTGCTGCAGAAGCATTTTTAATTTTTTTTAAACTTTTTTAGTACACCCGTCGCGTGTTAATTATACCCGCTAGGGGACTACGTTTAACGTAAAAAAAATTTTTTTAGCTGTCTGACCGCATGTATAGCGATCAGTAACAGCTGATAAGTGACAAAGGCGGGTTGGCGTTTGCTTAGATGAGCATCACCATTCGTCTGGTTAGATCAATATTTGTAAATATTTGATCTGACCGGTGTAGATCTGCTCCCTCTCACTTGAGTTTTAGTGAGGGAGGGAGACAGAGCTGTATAATGTAAGTTTTTAATTATAATATATTTAATAGAATTGAGACCCAAAGGCTTTTATAAAAGCCGTTTCCAGTATTTAACCCCTTCCCTGCAATTGATCGCTGTGTACGCAGTGATCTTACACAGCAGCACATTTTTTGCTGTCTGTGCATTTTTTTAGGGGTTATTTTTTTTTACTTTGATTTATTACAGTATATCAAAGGCTCTTTTAAGAGCTATTAACCCCTTCCTTGCCGTATATCACTTCCTAAGCAGCACATATGGTCACTGCCTAAGCAGTGCATATGGTCACTGCCTAAGCAGCGCATATGGAGCAATCTAGTCGCAGAAGGATTTTTTTTTGCTATCAGCATTTTTTTTGTCAGACTCGCTAGGGGTTAGTTATACCCACTAGGGGATTACGTGTATTCCTTTTGAAGCTGTCTGAACGCGTGTATAGCGATCAGTAACAGCCGATCAGTGGCAAAGGTGGTTTGGTGATTTCTCAGATGAGCATCACCATTCGTCTGGTTCGTAAATATTGTTCGGACCCATATGGATCTTCCTCCCTCTCCTCACTTGAGTTTTAGTGAGGGAAAGAGACAGATCTGTATAACATAATTTTTTAATTGTAATAAATTAAATAAAATGTAAAAAAATTGTGAGTCCCAAGGGCTTTTATAAAAGCCATACCCTTTGTATAGTGTAGTGTATTAACCCCTTCCCTGCCACTGATCACTGCACAGCAGAACATTTTTTCTTGTCTGTGCATTTTTAGGGGTTAATTTTTTTGTACAGTACTACAAAGGCTCTTATAAGAGCTATTAACCCCTTCCTTGCTCTACATGTTCAAATTCCAAGTTTGAAAATCAAAAAGCGCACCTCTCAAATGTAGCCTTTCAACACCCAACAAAGCTGACAAAGCTATGCATGGGTGGTATCCCTGTGCTCGGGACATGTTGCTGAATATATATTGTGGTATTGTTTGTCAGTGACACATACCGAAATATGTGAATTTGTGTCTAAAGTGCAATGTATGTGGGAAAAAATACACAATAAAATGACTACCACAAACTTTGACAAAGGCTGGTGGTAGAATTGGTGCATGGAAAGTGTTAAAATAACACCATTTAAAATAGCCTAGGGTGTCTACTTTTACAAAATATATACTTTTTGGGGTAAAATACACTGTCCTACTTTAAAAAAAAGTCCCAAATGAAAGATGACAGGCTGACTACACGTCAATATTCCAAGTTGAAAATGCGCACATTCACAATGTGGCCCTTTTAGCCCCCAAACAACCCAACAAACCTATGCATGGGTGGCATCCCTGTACTCAGGAGATGTTGTTGAACACATATTGGGTTATTGTTTGGCAGTGACACATACCAAAATCTGTGAATTTATGTCTAAAACACAATATTTGTGAAAAAAAAACACACAAAAATTACTACCACAAACTTTGACAAAGGCTGGTGGTAGAATTAGTGCATGGAAAGTGTTAAAATACCACCATTTGAAATAGCGTAGGGTGTCTACTTTTAAAAAATATATGGGTTGATGGGGTAAAATACACTGGCTGTTTTCAAATATTTCCCAAATGGGACATGGGTGCAGGCGGTCTGCATGTCAAAATTTCAATTTGGAAAACTAAAAACGGCACCTACCAAATTTGGCCTTTTACCCCCCAAACAACCCAACAAACCTATGCATGGGTGGTATCCCTGTACTCAAGAGATGTTGCTGAACACTTATTGGGGTGTTATTTGGTAGTGACACATACCAAAATCTGTAAATTCATGTCTGAAGTACAAGGTTTGTGAAAAAAAAACACAAAAAAATTACTACCACAAACTTTGACAAAGGCTGGTGGTAGAATTAGTGCATGAAAGTGTAAAACTACCACCATTTGAGATAGCCTAGGGTGTCTACTTTTAAAAAATATATGGGTTGATGGGGTAAAATACACTGGCTGGTTTCAAATATGTCCCAAATGGGACATGGGTGCAGGCTGTCTGCATGTCAAAATTTCAAATTGGAAAACCAAAAACTTCACCTCCCAAATTTGGCCTTTTACCCCCCAAACAATCCAACAAACCTATGCATGGGGGGTATCCCTGTACTCAAGAGATGTTGCTGAACACTTATTGGGGTGTTATTTGGCAGTGACACATACCAAAATCTGTAAATTTATGTCTGAAGTACAAGGTTTGTGAAAAAAAAAACACAAAAAAATTACTACCACAAACTTTGACAAAGGCTGGTGGTAGAAATAGTGCATGGAAAGTGTAAAAATACCACCATTTGAGATAGCCTAGGGTGTCTACTTTTAAAAAATATATGGGTTGATGGGGTAAAATACACTGGCTGGTTTCAAATATGTCCCAAATGGGACATGGGTGCAGGCTGTCTGCATGTACAAATTTCAAGTTGGAAAACAAAAAACTGCACCTCACAAATTTGGCATTTTAGCCCCCAAACAACCCAACAAACCTATGCATGGGTGGTATCCCTGTACTCAGGAGAAATAGTAGAATCTATTTAGCATGTTTTTTCGTTCGCTATTGTTGATGAGGAGAAGTTGTTTCAAATAAAAACAAAGAAATTTGTGTATTTTTTTTTTTTTTTTACCATATTTTATTATTTTTTTTAATAATATAATAAGATATGATCAAAAATATGGCATCCATAGAAAGCCCTTTTTGTCCCGATAAAAACAATATATAATATGTGTGGGAACAGCAAATGACGAAGAAGAAAATTACTGCTAAACACAAACAGCACAGAAATGTTAAAATAGCCATTGTCCAGAAAGGACAAAAATGTTTCAAAGGCTCTGTCCTTAAGGGGTTAAAACCCATTTGTCTCCAATTTATGCGTTTATTTTTTGCTAACACAATATACAGACCATTTATTCTCTGCATTCACAGTATAAGCAGTGTTTAGGTTGACAGGGATCCTTTCAGCTATAGACTAGCTTTCCAGTTACAACCCTAGCCGTTTGTAATCGGCCACATGTAACCTTTGCAGGCAGCTTTGCAGTGTGTAGAGGTCCTATGTGACCAGAAGGAAATCAATGACATAATCAGCATGGTTTGATGGGATTCCCTCCATGATTAGTTCATTGATTTCAGCATGCCAAAGTTACATGTGGCTTGTAAAAATTGGCCGAGGAGGTCACCCTAATTAGCTCACAGTCCTGCTAACCTCCATACCTCCCAAGTATCTCTATTCAGGAGGGACAGTCCCTTTTTTTGCAGACAAATCCCCTGTTCCTCGTTCCTCCTCTATTGTCCCTCTTTCTCAGAATTTGTGGTTTCTATAACTGTATCACAGAGCTCCAGAGCAATAAAACCCATAATAAAGTTCTAAACGGCAGTAAATGTGTTTTTATATTAATTTGTGCAAATAAAATACTTTATTCTTATTCTAAATGAATTATTATATTACGTTCATAGCTACCCAATTGGCCATAAGGTCACTGATAATGTTCAGTAATGCCCCGCCCACTGCAGCCTCTCTAGCCACTCCCACACAAAATTAAAAGTGTCCCTCACTGACTACGGAGAATGTTGGAAGGTATGCACACATCCAGGTACATTACAGCCATGTTGAGATGACAAAGTCCTGTTAAAGGTTTTATAGTAATTATTGTATCTTACCTCACTTTCTAGAATTCTTTTTTTTTTTTTTTCGAGAAAGTATTAGGAAGTAATGGACAACTACAGGGTGGGCCGAGCAAAAGCCTACCGAGGCTTCATTCACCAATAAATAGAAAAACAAGGAAGTTAACATTGCCTGGTGTGGTTCCCTAATGGTTAGGGAACCACACCAGGTGTTCTACATATTTAAACCCAACTGGGTAATGCCGAAATCCTGGACAATCGGGGGGTGATGAGGGCAGGTTTGAGAAGCACAGGGCTTGATCCAAGGAATAAGAGGTATGTCCGTGTATTTTCCCATAAGCCTGGGACCTATATGCTTCAGTCTAAATTATGCAGGGTGATTCAGTCACCGACACACAGTTACATAGTAGCTTAGGTTGAAAAAAAATACCCAAGGCCATCAAGTTCAATCCTGTTCCTACTATTACAGATCTATAATATTGACCCAAAACACGATTTTAAATTTGCCTCAGTGGGGAGAAAAAAATCCTTCTTGACTCAAAAAGCAATCAAATGTATAGCCCTGTATGATTTTTTTTACATTTTTTTTTTTATATAAAGTACCCTTTTTAAAAGCATCTGTTGTATTTAATCATACTTCCTCTCTTGTCTATTGTTCTTACTGTCAAATTCCCTTCCCTGCTGTAGGTGGAATATTCTTGGCTACTTAGGTCCCTAAAACCTTGCAGGCCAATAAACCTTACCTCATACAAGTGATTGTGGATAAGCTTTATTTAACTTTATTAAACTATCAAAACCTTGAGTTTAACATTGCACCAGCTCCTAACCTAGCAGGGAGTTAGTTACCCCTTTTTCCAGCCATGAGTTCTGGTCCTTTGACTCTCTCCCCCCAGCCTTAGGACGGGACTCCCCCGAAAGCCCACAACTGTGCGACCTGAAGACTTTCAGTGAGCAGGGGATAGCCAATTATTTCCTACCGCTATGACAATAACAATACACAAACAGAACAAGCAAAGAAACAGAGAGAGAGAGAGAGGTTTGGAGCTATCAGACCTCTCCCTAGCAGTGGACAGCAGTAAGGCCCTTACCGCCGACCCACCTTTAGCTTTTATATTAGACATGTGCAAAACTAAAATTTTCGTTTCGTTTTCGTCCATTCGGACGAAAATTTTATTTATTTCATCCAAAACAAATATCGTTCATTACTGCATTCGTTTCAGATGAAATTCGTTCATTATTTTCGTTTCGTTTTATTCATTCGTACAAATTGACCTATTTTAACCTCTCTTTCGTTTTATAGACTTTCGGTTTATGGAATGTATGTAATGCTATTGGCTTTCTATAAACCGAAATAGAGTTGAAATAGGTCAATTCGTATGAATGGGGACTCTGTTTCGGTTTATAGAAAGCCAATAGCATTTGCTACATACATTCCATAAACCGAAAGTCATTCATTATGTCGGTTTATGGAATGTATATGTAATGCTATTGGTATTCTATAAATCTACTCTATTTCGGCTTATAGAATGCCAATAGCACGAATGGACAAATGATTTTCGATTATTAACCATTCGTTCATTCGGCTTTCGTTAGTTTAGCATTTTCGTTATTCGTTTTTCGTACAAATGGACGAAAATGCTATTTTCGGACGAAAATGCATTAGTCCGAAAACAAATGCACATGTCTATTTTATATCCTGCAACAACTGCATCACTTTTCAATCTGCAATAATTTTGAAATCAAATAAGCACTAACTGTACAGCCTTACATTTGTTTGATTCGAGAATACAGATACATTCTGCAAAGATGAATACCAAGAGATGTTGTGTAAAGAGAATGCCAAGTATATATATAATATACTTTATTTATATCTCTGGCGGTAAAAACAATATATCTAAAAAAAAAAAGCATAACACAAACAAAGTGACAAACATACAACTGTTATACTCTATATAGCATTGTATTAATTAGATAACTTGGACTTCAGAGGGGTTAAGCAAAGCACATGGCTGTTTCCCAAAATGGCCTATTGATTCCAGGTTGATAAGGAAGATTTTGAAATAAGTTATGCTGCAGTTACTTTATACTTTTAATTACAATGCCAGGCACTAGTTCTAAGACCTCGCATCCTGGCACTTAAATTAAGCCCAAGACGAAAGCCCAGCTTCCTAATTCATACTTATAATTAACAAAACATTTCAGAGCTCTCCATTCCCACATGCCATGCTACTTCCCGGATCAACAATGGTAAACAAGGAATAGGAAAAGGGTTATACTACTATAAAACGACTACATATGTAACTAGGATGAAAATCAGCAGTACCAAGTGATAAAAAATTCAAACTCAAGCATTATACCCACCATAAATGTTGAAAGAAACATTTTTATATAGTAGTTTTTTTTTTTCTTGGATACTTCTTAAGATAGTATGACATATATTAAAAGGGAAATCCATAAATACATATTACAATGACAAATACAGACACGACAAACATGATTCTGTTAAACAACCAGGTAGAAAACCAAATATTGTGACATGGCAGGTGTTTTGGTGCAAAAGGTAAGGTCTGCTTAACACTTATTGCTGGATGTAGGGGCAACAGATAACACAAGATCTACAGTTATATTGGATGGCAGTTTTGGTGGAAAAAAGACCCTTTCTCTGTTCCGTGTTTACTGCTGTTCAGCCAAAAGATGGCCAAAAAAAAAATCCCTTATAAAAGGGGTCTTTACTGCTATAATATAAACACAGTTGATAAATAATTTTGTATGTAAATTACTTTTGCTTTGAGTCTATTTATAAATGTTGCCTCGTTAGGAACTAAGCATGAGTCTTTTTCTGATCTTTTAAGAAAAATAATATCCATTGGTTTTTCATCCATTGCGTCATATATATATATATAATGTACAGATGGAAGAATGCTAATACCCAGCAACAATTTGATCTGTTTTACGTCTCTGGTTCCTAAAGAAACTGTAATGTCTGCTTAATGCTAATTATTCACAGCAATATTTTTCAAGAAATTTATCTCCAAGGTATTTGTAGTCTTTTTTTTTTTATTTTAATATATTTTTCATTCATGTCATTTGCATATTTCGACATTTCCTTTGAAGATTAGGCTAAATGTATCTCAGAGGGACCATTGTACCGCATGTTAATCAATTAATGAGGCGGCATGCTGGAATGGATTTGGCAAAGGGAGCGGTACTATTGCTACTATATGTTAATAAATAAAACTCATGCAAGAAGACTTTTTGAACCATTGAAATTCATAACTGCTTGCCAGAGCTCTGTAAATAAAGGATGAACACGCAGCTCCGAGCTCCAGTGAAACGCAGAGGGAGTAGTACAGTACTTAAAGTCATACTCAAATATAATGTGTAACGGAAAGATTGAATCAAGTGTAGACTTTTTAAATATAAATGTTTTAATAAAAAAAAAAAAAAATAAAGAACATTACTGAACCCTCTTTGCTCTGTGTTGCTCTGTCAGGGGGCAGACATCTTTATCACCTGATCCATCTGACCCAAGATTCTGAACAAAATGGCAACCCCCTATACAGGCCTCTGTGCCAATAAGGTACTTTATTTATATTTTTTCATTAAATAATTTCTATTTAAAATGCCTTCAGTGCCAATCTTTCAGTTAAACAAAACCCTTTTTTTTTTTTGCTGACAGTTGTTTAAGCCTGCTCCAGCACTGGATTCATTTTGTTATACTTAAGCATGCAATAAAAATAGCAAGCTCCACCCCCTGCACCAATTTAGCAAATTCCGAGTGTACAGTTGTACACTGTAAACTGCACCTGCCCAGGAAAAATAATGTAAATGGTCTGCAGCATGAGGCTGCATGTACATGTATAGTGAGCAGGCCCGCCATTAGGGGGTGACAGGCGATACTGGCGTCCCGGGCCCAGCGGGTCAAGGGGGCCTGATGGGCCCAGGTCACGACAAATAAAAAATAATCCCCGGCCAAAGCCTCTCTTTAGCCGGGCCGCGGCTGTGAGGGAAGTGTTCTGCTTCAATAAAGTTTAAAAAAAAATGGGACCGGAGTTTGCGTCGCAGAGCACCGGGAGACAGTATCCTGACATATTGAGTGGCTAAATCCTGGGATATTAAATGGCAAAATATTGGCATACTGAGTGGCTAAATCCTGGCAGATTGAGTGGCAAAATATTGGCATATTGAGTGGCAAAATACTGACTTATTGAGTGGCAAAATACTGACTTATTGAGTGGCAAAATACTGGTATATTGAATGGCATATTGTGGGGCAAAATACTGGCATATTAAATGGCAAAATACTGGCATATTGAGGGGCAAAATACTGACATATTGAATGGCATATTGAGGGGCAAAATACTGGCATATTAAATGGCAAAAGAATGGCATATTATATGGCAAAAGTATGGCATATTGAGGGGCAAAATACTGGCATATTAAATGGCAAAAGTATGGCATATTGAGGGGCAAAATACTGGCATATTGAATGGCATATTGAGGGGCAAAATACTGGCATATTAAATGGCAAAAGAATGGCATAGTGAGGGGCAAAATATTGGCATATTAAATGGCAAAGTACTGGCATATTGAGGGGCAAAATACTGGCATATTAAGTGGCTAAATATTGGCATACTGAGTGGCAACAAAATGGCATATTAAATGGTAGAATAATGGCATATTGAGGGGCCAAATACAAGCATATTGAGTGGCAAATTATTACTTGCATATTGAGTGGCAAAATATTACTGGCATGTTGACCAACTGCTTCCTGGGGGGGAGGGGGGTTGGGTAGGGTGCCAAGAAAATTTGTTCAGTAAGGGGCCCTGAAATTCCTGGTGGCGGCCCTGGTAGTGAGACCCCTTGTGTCTCAGTAGAGAGTGAGGGGGAGTCCAAATGTGAATCTGTGTGACATGACACTTTTGTTAATGTCATTGTGGAGGATTGAGCAACAGAAGAATGTATTCAAATCATTTTGCAGACTGTTAGACAATGCACTGGTGTAGTTTGAGGTTTTACCTGAATACCTAAAGAGAGAAGCTGTGATTTGTAACAGGAAATAAAAATGTGCCCCATAGATCTGTGAACAATTCCAAATACTTAATAGATTTGCTGATCCAAAAGACTTTGGGGCAGATTCATCGTCGGCCATTAAGGTTAAGTTTGAATGCATTATTCCTACATTCAATTGCAACAGGGATAACAAATATCCAGTGTATTAAAACATTTGTATTGAGGAATAACAGTGTTTTACAAAAAAAAAATCCTTAATTTCTAACCACTCCCAGTCCCCTATTATCCACCCCTCCTACACTAAAAAAAAAAAAATATATACTATCACCCCAGACCTCACTATATCATGTAAATATTTTTTAGCCCTAGTGACCAAGTACCTCCCACAGACCTCCCTGTCAGCCAATAGTAGGGCTGACAAAGAGCGGCTTCTGACTGGCTGACTTTCAGCCAGTCAGATACCTCCTACTGTCTTTTTAAATACCAGTTCTCCTGGGCTGGGACTTCTCTCTGCCGAGAAACAATCCTGCGGATACCCGTGTCTATCTTGTTACTACAGCATGGGATAGAATTCATTATTATGGGTTAATATCTTTGTTTACCCACTGCAGTCTGAAAGCCCAGAATAAGCTACACGAAAAGAGTTTGGTTTTTAACAATCCAAGAGTAATACAGCAATTTAAGGCACATAAACGAATTTTTAATGAATATTAAACTTTGACCTCAACGTTCCATTAGTTCAATATCATTTACTTTACATTCATCATTTTAAAACGACATGCTGGCCAACAAATGGCTGTCTTGAATTGCCATCTAGTGTTGAAAAAACAAACTGCAGAGGTGTGTTACGCTGTGCAGCACACTGGGGTGTGACTTAAAATGAGAAATTCTGGAGCAGAAACAATTGGCTTGACCCCAATGTTGAGTCTATGGAAGCAGTACCATGGCCGGTATCGTTTTGTAGAAAAGGTGGCAACCTTACCGTCCGGTCCCCTTTGTTAGTAAGGCTGGTATCGCTTGCTTGGTTCTACTGACCACTAGATTGCAGATGCACCACGCACAGAGCTGAAAGACTCCTGAACAGGGACAAGGAGTTGCAGAGCAGTGACTTTGCCTTGGATGAGCCCACTGTAATGAAGGACCACTGGGGAAGGTGTAAAGTGCTGTTGCAAGTGACACAGATCAAAGGAAGGTACTTCCTGCATGCAGAGCTGGAGAGCCTCTATCCGAAATTATGGTTCTCTATCCTGACTAAACCCTCAGCCGGTCACCCCTCTACATCCTCACACATCTATAAGTCATGGGGTCATCAACGTTTACTTAGCCTATGTTGCCCTGACATATAGAATTCATTAGCATCCCTGAATAAATAGAGCATGGGGTCACCTTAATGAATCTCCTCCTTCAGTCTCGCCATAATCAATCACCCCTCTAATTTTTGGGTTGCCACCTCGGCCATTTTCTATAGGCCACATGTATAAGACGAGCCCTACTTTTGAAGCCAATACTTTCAATGAACCAATCAGAAGCCTTATTTCGAACAGTTTTCAGCCCTTAATTTGTTTGTTTTTTGGTTGCTGTATTTCACCCGGTGCGGACGCTGGGGGAACGTGTCAGGCTCCTCTTCAGGTCATCCGCTAAGGGGAGGACACAGGAGTCAGCTGGTGACATGCAGGACGCCTGGGGTAACTGAGGATTTGAGAGACATGGGTTAAGAGGCGCAACAATTAATAGGGGTAACTGAGGAGTCTCTCAACCAGTTACCCCCTGTGTATCAAACTACTCCCCACTTTTTGCAGTCGTCTCCTTGTAAATATTATTAGAAATTAAGTAAAAGTACTGCATAAACCAAAGGTAATTAAAATAATAAGAGACTTTGTTTGAACAAAGGCCTTTATTCAGAGTTTGTAGTATCTGAATGAGAGAATTTTTCCAACTTGACTACTTTGGCCTTAGGTTTGCGATTACCTTCACAATTGCCTCTTTCATGAATAAAGCCCTTGGTCCATTTCTTCTTTAAACGACTGGTATGAATAAAAAGATTCTCAGTTCATGAAAGCAGAGAAACAATACAATAGCATACTTGCCAACAGTCCTTACTTTCCTGGGACAGTTCCTTTTTTTGGGGGTCCTGTCCCATCAAATTTGGGTCTGCCAGAGCGTGGTGTACAGGCAGCATTATGTTTAAACTATGTATGTCTAACAGACACCGGGTACCGGTTTGACTGCTGCTTAATCTTGCAGGTGTGGTGTCACCTAACCCTGCCCACAAAGGGATCAGTAGCCAAGGACCCAATGGCAGAGACCCGATCAGAGTCTTAATAGAACCTGTGGGTCCCTGAAAAAAAGTCATGAGACCTCCTGACATCACGTGTGACGTCACAGAGGCGTGCCTCAACCTGGAAGTTTGGGCACGGTGTGATTTGGTAAAATGTAGCCGGTGTTCGCTTAAAGTGACCTCATCTGACATGTAGGACCCCGCTGCAAATCACTGCAAAAGGATCCGAGCACAGCTCATCATGGGGAGCTACCATGAGCTGGTAAATGCTGGATGTCCTAAGCCATCCTAGTGCCACTTCTTCATGCTCAATACAAAGCCACATAAAACAATTCAAAAAAGAAAAGCAGTCAGTTTGCGGAAGGAGCTCACAATCAACATGTTTGCAAAAATACAGCCAATTTAATGAAAAATAGAAAACACTGGTACAAAAGGTGAGGACAAAATACACAGTGAGACAGACACCTGACGGGTTTTGTGCCTCAAGGGCTGATAGGGGGAGGCACCTACTCGATAATAAAGGGTCACATAAAACAATTACCAACATACCAAAGACTACTAATAAATATTAGTCAAATTATACATGGATCAGCCATAACATTATGACCACTAAAAGGTGGCAAGCCAGCGGAGGCATTGTGATGCTTCGGGAAAACTTGGGTCCTGCCATTCATGTGGATGTTGCTTTGACAAGTACCATCTACCTAAGACCATGTACACCCTTTCATGTAAACGATATTCCCTGATGGTATTGGCCTCTTTAAGCAGGATAATGCACCCTGCAACAAAGCAAAAATGGTTCAGGAATGGTTTGAGGAACACAACAATGAGCTCAAGGTGTTGACTTGGCCTCCAAGATCACAATCCAATCGAGCATCTGTGCGATGTGCTGAACAAACATGTCCGATCCATGGAGCCCCCACCTCATAACTTACAGGACTTCAAGGATCTGCTGCTAACGTCTTGGTGCCAGATACCCCAGCACACCTTCAGAGGTCTAGTGGAGTCCATGCCTCGACGGAGCTGTTTTGACATCAAAAGGGGACCTACACAATATTAGGCAGGTGGTCAAATTGTGGTGGCTGATCGGTTTACAACAGTTTACCAAACACGATGCTTAAATGACAAAAAAGCATATTACATCCTGACACGATGGACAAAGATGTCCTGCAGATGCTTTTCGGGTTACAAATGGCCAGAAGGCTCCACAGAATGCTCCATGCGATGTGGGCACAAAGTCACTATCCTTGGTCACTCTCCAGTTGATTTCAATCTCCTCCCACATTCCTCCATGTGTTTTACTGCTTTTAATTATTTTACCCTCTCTCTTTCACTCAGACTCTTCTTGGACCCACATACATTCTCGCCATCCATTGCAGCAAGACCAGACTGTTTAATGCCCTCCCTCTCCTTGTGTGTCTCATGTTCCCCATCCCTTCTAGAATGTAAGCTTGCGAGCAGGGCACTCTACCTCATGTTCTTATGCTCTGTACCAAGCATTGCGTAAATTTGTTGGCGCTATATAAATAAATGAGAATGTAATAGCTGTTTTTTTGGGGTGCCAGATTTAATGGCCTTTTTAGCGACACTCTTTTGTGATCGCCTGTATACACTCTCTTGGGATACCCTTTCCCCCTCTGTTTTTCCTGTCATCTATTCCTTTTCTAATCGGGCTTCATCTTCCCCCTTATTCATTTGTTTTAAATTTCCTTTCCTGTCTCTCATTTGATCATTGGTTATTATTATATGTTGCTATTATAAGTTTAGGCACCAGAGGGCACTACACCGCTAGTTTCGAGCGACCTTTAATGATTTACAAGGTTTATATATGCCCACAAGTCACTAATTGAGTATTTGCAACAGGGTCAGCTCATGTTCAGATGTTTGTTAAATATCCACCCAGCTGTGGCCCTCTGCCTTAACACCACAGAACTGCAGGGTTGGATAATTCTATTATGCTGTGGTTTTCAAAAGTTTGGTGCTAGAAATGGTTTACAGTGGGACCTCACCCCTTTATTACTAAATGTTTAGAATTAGCTGGTGTTTGCTTATATCTTATAATGAAGCCTTTGATGTTAGACCACCAGTTTTTTTATTCTCATGATAATTCTTTTCTAACTTGATATTTGGATCTTTACAATAGCACTGTGGCATGGTATGTACTTGAAACTCATACGTTTGTGATATATGAATACTTTCTTCTGTTTGAGAGTGTTTTGTGGATTGAAAAGAATACTTAATAAAAATACATTTAAAAAAAAAAAAAAAAAAAGGTTATGCTAGTCTATCTTACCGGATTCAGCCTAGCTGGTGGGATGGTTTCATTCCTGGTAGATATATTCACCCAAGTGCCTTACCAGATTCACCCAAATGAATTGCCACAGCACCGGATTCCCTCAAATTTACTGCCACAGCACCACATACCCCCCCAATGAATTGCAACACCACCAGATTTCCCCAAATTAATTGCCACACCACCAGATTTCCCCAAATTAATTGCCACACCACCAGATTTCCCCAAATTAATTGCCACACCACCAGATTCCCCAAATGAATTGTCACAGCACCGGATTTCCACAAATTGATTTCTGAAGCACCCGATTCCCCCAAATTAAATGCCTCAGCACCAGATTTCCCCAAATTAATTGCCACACCACCAGATTCCCCAAATGAATTGTCACAGCACCGGATTTCCACAAATTGATTTCTGAAGCACCCGATTCCCCCAAATTAAATGCCTCAGCACCAGATTTCCCCAAATTAATTGCCACACCACCAGATTCCCCAAATGAATTGTCACAGCACCGGATTTCCACAAATTGATTTCTGAAGCACCCGATTCCCCCAAATTAAATGCCTCAGCACCAGATAGTCCACACAGCGGCAAGTTCACCCAAATTAACAGCTGCAGCACCAGATTTGCCCACCGAATTTCCATAGCACTCAATATCCACCCAAATTAATTGTCACAACACCAGGCTTCCCCCAAATTAATTGTCAAAGCAATAGATTGCCCAAATTGACACAGCAACAAATTCACTCAAATAAACTGTGGTAGCAGTAGACATCACCACAATAAATCCCACTGCAGAAGGTTCACTCAAATTAACTGCCACATCACCAGATTTGCCCAAAACATTTACCATATACTAGACTTTCCCCAAATGAATGGTCACAGCACCAGTTTTCCCAAAATGAATGGTCAGTGCAACAGTTTGCCACAACTGTATCGTCACAGCACCAGATTCTCACAAATAAATTGCCACAGCAGCAGATTGCTAAAAATGTATTGCCACAGCACAAGATTCCAATAAATGAATTGCCACAGCACAAGATTCCAATAAATGAATTGCCACAGCACAAGATTCCAATAAATGAATTGCCACAGCACAAGATTCCAATAAATGAATTGCCACAGCACAAGATTCCAATAAATGTATTGCCACAGCACAAGATTCCAATAAATGAATTGCCACAGCACAAGATTCCAATAAATGAATTGCCACAGCACAAGATTCCAATAAATGTATTGCCACAGCACAAGATTCCAATAAATGAATTGCCACAGCACAAGATTCCAATAAATGTATTGCCACAGCACAAGATTCCAATAAATGAATTGCCACAGCACAAGATTCCAATAAATGAATTGCCACAGCACCACATCCCCCAATATGAATTGCTGACTTTAACTTCCTGTTCCTAGCTCTTGGATCACCAGTTCTTTGACATGATTAATAGTGAAAGTAAGATGAGCAAACTGATAGTGGTACAAATATAGAAAAACTAATAAAATACACATAAAATATATAATAGAGTGTCCACTGAGCCCCGGCTGCTATAGTAAAATAAAAACAAAAAAAAACAGTGAATTCAAACAGAAACAAAACATAACTGAAGTGCACAGTGCATGGACTCTTGAAGACAATAAAAAATAAATATGTGCAATGTGCTTACAAACATTATATGTCACTTGTGAAAAAGCAACTAAAAAAAATATGCCCAAGTTTGAACACAATAAGATTAATAAGCTTAAATTATGCTACACAGGTGAAAACAATATACACACTACCAGCAAAAAAACTGGATGAGATCTTATATAGACAGTGTTCCTCAGTGTTATATGCAACCGGAATAAAGTCTACAAATGAGAAATATACAGACTGATAGTTTAAAATATAGCAGCACTTTAGTTCTGGCATGCTTTGTATGTTATCCAGTGCAGGATTTGGTATCTTCCTTGGCAGGGCCCCTATACCTCGTTGGGATTTATTGGCCAGCATCTTCCACTTGTATATGCTTTCTGAGATTTGGTCATTTCTCTTCTACTTTATCTTTTGTTCAGGTGATGATGATGCTATCAAAGTAGGGAAACACAGGACATTTGAGCCAGCCAGTAAGCTGGCTCAAATCTTGGGCAACTAAGCCATGGCAGATAGTAGGGGGAGCAGGGCCGGACTGGGAATAAAAACCAGCCCTGGAAATATTAGTATACCAGCCCCATAGCATTACGTCACTATACCAGTCCCATAGAATTGCGTATTTATTTTCTTGATCATAGAAGGGCAAGTCATGCATTTTAAAGCACATTTGAAGAGAGTATTATCATAGATAATGTTATCTATAAATATCAATATATGCCCCCAGTATGTAAACAAGGTTATAGCGAACATACTGCCCTGATAGGTACCCCATGCACAGGGAAACACATAGCCACATGTATGTACACAAGGTTACATGAATTGCCCTGTGCAGGGCTATATATAATCAGGGCATTGTGTGAGCTATAATCTTGTGTACATACTGGGTGGATATATTGACTTACCCCAGCACCCAGACTGCACTCACAGGACTTACCCCAGCACCCATGACTTGTCCAAGAATTTACCCCAGCACCCAGACTTCACAGCAAATTTACCCATTAATATGCCACAGGTATTATGTATATTAATATGTCAGTGTTAATTTGTCTATTAATATGTCAGTATTATTTTGCCCATTAATATGCCGGTATTATTTTGCCATTTATATGCCACAGCCAATTTGCCAGTATTATTTTGCCATTAATATTCCAGTATTATTTTACCATTAATATGCCTCAGTCGATTTGCCTATTTTTATGTCAGTATTATTTTGTCATTAATATGCCACAGCCAATTTGCCCATTAATATGCCAGTATAATTTTGACATTACTATGCCAGTGTTAGTTTGTCTATTAATATGCCAGTATCATTTTGCCAGTTAATATGCCACAGCTAATTTGCCTATTAATATGCCAGTATCATTTTGCCATTTATATGCCAGCATTATTGTGCCATTAATATGCCACAGACAATTTGCCAGTATTTTGCCATTAATATGCCAGTATCGTTTTACCATTAATATGATACAGTCAATTTGCCAATTAATTTGCCACTGCACTCTGCCACTCACACATTCATAATTAGGAGGCACCACAGACAAATTTAAAGGGCAACTGTTATGATATTTTACACATTAAATAAAAAATACATATATTCAGTAATTAAGACTTCCGTTTTGTTCAATAAGGTTGAAAGTGAGATGCATTTCTGAGATGAGTGAGATGGGCTGTCACTGTGCCTCGCTAGCACACACTGGAGCAGTTAGAGCAGTTAGAGCCATAGTACAGCTTGGCAACAGCATCACCTGCATATAAATGTGCCTTTAGAGCTAGGCACTGTGATAGCCTGCTCTATGTATTGGTGTTTTTAATTGCACGTTGCATTGGGGTGAAAAAGTGAGTAAAAAAGTGCATCATCTTTATACATAACTTTGGTTTTCCTGTGAGACCGTTATACAAGCCCCTCACCCATCCCAAGCAATTAAAGACATTATGGAGTGAGGCACAATGTAAAGAAGAAAATATTAAACTCAATTTACAACTGACGAATAGTAGCCAAAGTGTCACGCTTCCATTTCCTTCTCTTGAAGGTATTATTTGTACTCGTTATTATGCTCACCCAGAAGTGACCCTGAGCCATTGTGGTCATATGCTTTTTTAATCAAATAGTACACAAATACCTCTATATGCTTACACTCAGACACTTGCACTCTGCCACTCAGACACTTGCACTCTGCCACTCAGACACTTGCACACTGCCACTCAGACACTTGCACTCTGCCAATCAGACACTTGAACTCTGCCACTCAGACACTTGCACTCTGCCAATCAGACACTTGCACACTGCCACTCAGACACTTGCACACTGCCAATCAGACACTTGCACTCTGCCAATCAGACACTTGCACACTGCCACTCAGACACTTGCACACTGCCAATCAGACACTTGCACTCTGCCAATCAGACACTTGCACACTGCCACTCAGACACTTGCACTCTGCCACTCAGACACTTGCACACTGCCACTCAGACACTTGCACTCTGCCAATCACACACTTGCACTCTGCCAATCACACACTTGCACTCTGCCACTCAGACACTTGCACACTGCCACTCAGACACTTGCACACTGCCAATCAGACACTTGCACTCTGCCAATCAGACACTTGCACACTGCCACTCAGACACTTGCACACTGCCACTCAGACACTTGCACACTGCCACTCAGACACTTGCACTCTGCCAATCACACACTTGCACTCTGCCAATCACACACTTGCACTCTGCCACTCAGACACTTGAACTCTGCCACTCAGACACTTGCACTCTGCCACTCAGACACTTGCACACTGCCACTCAGACACTTGCACTATGCCAATCAGACACTTGCACTATGCCACTCAGGCACACACTTACACTTTGACACTCACTCACACACTTACACTCTGACACTCCCTCACATACCTTAACCTGCAGTCCAGCAGCTTCCTCTCAGGCTGCCCGCACCGGAATCTTCGTCACCTTCCTATCCCTCTTCCGCTCAGCAGGCTCTGGCGTGGCTGGACGAATTTCTTAAAGGGCCGCGGCCGGGCCGAAATTAAAGTGGTGCGGCCGGCTGAATTAAAGCGGCCCCACGGTAGGCGGCCTACCGGGAATTTTCCCGGTATCCCGGTAGGCCAGTCCGGCCCTGAGGGGGAGTGTAAATATCCTATTGATCTTGACACTTGGGTGCACTAGGGATTGATAAGAACGCACTTGCTAAATCGGCCTGGCCTTCTTGGCTAAATCCTCAAGGACAGAGATAATATTGGGGACTGGTAATCTATTGTCACTTGCCAAGATCCATCTGGTTTATTCAAAGGAAACACAGGCACATTAAAAGGGCTAATCGCAGGATGAAATAAAGCTGACTTTAACAGTTGACCAATTGTCTCACTGATCTCTTTCGACCATCCAGGTAGGTGGTACTCTTTTAGTTTTACTAGACTGATAGGAGGTGGAATAATCATGGGTGTTCAGTTTGTAGTTCCCATCCCTGCCAGTGAGGGGCATTACGCTTTTAGCCGGAAATCTTCCATCCCATCATTGAGATGACACACTAAGATTTTGGACTTATTCTAGAGCCCACAAATCTTCCAAGTAATCATCTTGGGATGATGGGTAGCAGTGTCTAGCTTTTTTCTTGGAGGCAACGGGGGTCACACTTCTCTATATAGGATATAGTGTCTGGCTCAGGATAGGACACCTTACTTGTGACATGAACTTTCGACTTTTCCCTTTTATCGCTTTCCACCTCGTCACCATATTGGTGGATGGAAATACCATTAATCATTTGCCTACTGGAAATTTGTACCCATATAGCTTTAACCCTACCTGTTTTCTTTGGGGAGGTTCCACTACATCATCAGCCCTGTTGGACGTTGCTACTCCCAATGGGGCAGGGAACTGGCCAAATGCTGAGGAGGAATGATTAAAAAAGTGGCCTCGCTTTTAAATATTTTTTCAGTTTTGCCGGGGCATTTTTATTTACAACAGGTGGATTCCTTTTTACCGGCGCATTTTTTTTTTTTTACCGATAGGTGGATTCATTTTTATTTTTTGAGTAGACCATTTCCCCGGGCTACAGATGTGGTTTCAGCTGGTGTCGCGGATAGTCACTGGACTTCAGGAACAGGTAATATTTTATTAGGGTATTTTTTTTTTTAGTTGGTAGGTTCGGGTAGGTAAGGAATTGTTTTATTTAAAATTGATGGCGTTTGGAGGTCTTGTAAAGTCCCTGAACGCTAATGGGGCCAATTCAAGTGTTAATATGATTTTGCGTTAGTTATTTTTATTTCGGTGGGGGGTGGGGGGGGGTCTTTGGCCAGCCGCTGAGGATTCATTATTTTATATATGGTTTTTGGATACATTTGCTCATAATTTAGGCCAATGTAGCCAAGTTCGAAAAGTTATCCAATGCAGCTGAATGGGAGATTTTTTTCCCCAGCTTGGCTACTTTGTCATAAAGTTTGAAATTCCCATCTCAATTCCCCGCAGTTCTATGTTTATTGATTAGACCATTATATGTCTAAAAAAAGAATCGTTTTAAGGCTTAACCCTTAAGCTCTATGACTAGGGATAGGCAAAGTATCCCCTGCAAGGTTTGTGATGGTCCAAAACATCATTAAGGAATCTCCATCACCAGCAATGGTGGTGCCTATGGGAGCTGTCTGTGGGGTTGTTTAAAAAAAGTTTTTTTCTGGAGCAATCACCATGGCAACCAACCAAGTTCCTGCCGTTAAAACCACTTTTTCGAACTGTGCCCCAGAATTTATTTTTATAATTTTTTTTTTAATAATAATACTAATAATAGCATTTACTTAGCACTCCACTGTCAGTCTGTCTAGCTGTTTGTCTGTGTAGTTATACAAATATGTACATATTCCATATACACCCTCTTCATTATAACCCTTCCATTCAGCCCCAGCAATATATCATTCCCTGAAAAGCATAGATAAAGTAATCAGGGTTATTTTGAAGCATTCTTGGTTCTGTCCACACAAGCTCCTAATCTAAAGGCCAGAAGGAGATTTCAGTTTACAACAAATGATGTAGGAAGGTGAAGGTCAAGAATGTTAAGTATGTATGTGTATTATGTGTACAGCAGGTTGGAAGATCCCATTATTTTCTTCCAGGGGAAAAAAATTACTTTTGTGTTACAATGAGGGCCGAGTTAATTCTACTTAAACAATAAAGTGAACATGTGCGCTAGTGACCAACACTAGAGAAAAAAGAGCATTATCCTTTTCTATGAGACGAAATGCTCAGATATTATGCAAAGGGAAAAAAACAAAAACAATAATAGTGTAGTATATCAGTGCAATGGTATAATAGTGCAAAGTGCATAAATGGTACACTCACATTTACATGAGCAATACCCTGCTCAAGATAAATAGCGTGGGTGAGCTCAGATAAGAGGAGTGCACAGACAACACTATTGGTTTTATGGACAAGCATCTGGGACTTTTAAAACGTTTTTAAATGTAAGATCTTACTGTTTGTTGGTTTTATTGCTTATATTAAAATACTTACTTGTGCAATCCTGCCTTCTCCTTCCCATGTGATCTGGATATCTGGGCTGCCTCTGGAGCTGGTTTACAAGATCTACCTGCTCTTATCCGAGCTCACCCATGCTATTTATCTTTAGTAGGGTATTGCTCATGTAAATGTGAGTGTACCATTTATGCACTTTGCACTATTATACCATTGCACTGATATACTACACTATTATTGTTTTTGTTTTTTTTCCCTTTGCATAATATCTGAGCATTTCGTCTCATAGAAAAGGGTAATGCTCTTTTTTCTCTAGTGTTGGTCACTAGGGCACATGTTCACTTTATTGTATTTGTTTTCACTGGTTTGCTAGGAGTGAGACACTAGCTGTGCACAAGTGCTAGCTTACTCCATCACAGTTATTGGTGCAGTATACTGTATTGTTTGTTTCATTCTACTTAAAGCTTCTGTCTATATGTGTTTAATGAGTTCAAGGAACATGAAACATTGTTTAACCCTTGCTTCCTTGAAGGAAGCAAGGGTTAAACAAAACATGTCCCGGGTCAGTTAAGTAAACCCGACGTGTATCTTAATAGATACACGCAGGTTTACTGTTTGCTGTGTCTCACATGGGAGACACAGCAGTTACCGGTTGTTAGCACTCGCACAGCTCAGATAGCTGGAAGCGAGGGTCTCTCGCTGCTAGCATAGAGAGAGACCCTCATTTTTTCATGGGGATTAGCAGTGTGGGCCTAGTTAAGGTCCCCCCCTGGTGATCCCATGCAAAAACGAGGGTCTCTGTCTGCGCTAGCAGAGAGAGCCGGTCACGACCAGACGGATGACTGCTTCCTGTCATGGAAGCCTGGCAGCTGTCGGTCAGAGGATAAACTGGCTTGTACTATCAAAAGCACTCGCCAGTTCATCCTCATACTAGGGACAACTAACTTTTCAATTTTGCTTCTATATTAGAAGCACAAGTGAAAAATAAAGTTTAACGGGACAGGACCCTCCCCCTCTCCGATGCTATTCACCCCAGGGAACCTCTGATTTTGTTCAGTATTTCTTGTTGCAGAAGATCCAGGGACAGGTACCCAAAGGTCGACCCTATGAATGTCATGATATGAAGGGCTCACTGTACAGGAAGATTTGGAAGTCGAGGATGTACAAGTGAAAAGTTCAGCATGGGGGGTAACATGGCCCCTACTTTGTATGCAGGATGATCCGGTCGCCGACTGATTGTGCTGTGAGATTGTTTTTTATATATAATCAAAACAGGGTTTCCTAATTTCTCTAGTGATTGCATGTGAAAACAAGAGTCTCGCTGTGCCTCTGGCTCCCATCACACCCAGACAGAGCACCACGGGTGGGGCTACCAGAAATGCAGCCAATGCATTGCACCATGAGCCAAGGGCAGCTTCATTCCCCCTATATTACTAATTGTGTACAGGGGAGAACCACTCAAAAACTGGCCAGATATGTTCCTGCACTGTCTCCCTCCCCTCGAAGTGGCTGAAACTCTCAGCCCGTACCTCAGACAGATCCCCGCTGCTTCTGTTTAGATCCAGAGTTGAGTGAACAGCCCGCGTGTGTCAATAAAGATAAACAAAGGAGAAGCATGACTACGCTGCTATCGTTTGCTTGGAGTGGAAATGTACTTTGCATGTGGGACTTTTACTGGGCAAACAAGCAATGCTAATTTTGACTTATTTTCCCTCCAGGCAGAATACTTTCATATCAGCACAGATCAGTTTACAGCCGGTTACAAGTCAATTAAGCTAACCAGTTTGAGACAGTGGAAAAAGCTGGATTTTCTAGCTGAACCAATGAAACATGCTTGTCAGACAGGTTGATTTTTTTTTAAATTGATGTCTTTTTTCTCATAACCTGGTCTCATAAGCACATGGAGCCTGTGATCACAGCGCACCACACTCAGGTTATTTTCCTTTTTGATAAACAGGTTTTTAGGATGTTGTTGTTCCACACCAGGCCTGCTAGTCAGGCAACCTTTATTTTATTTTTTCTTCAATGTAATAGGATACAGCCTGAGCAGGATAGTCATCAGATTATACAGGGCTGAATAGCAATCTACTGTCCTTTTAGCACTACCTGTTTACATTACATTAACATTTATTTATATAGCGACAGCAATTTACGTAGCGCTAGATACAGAGCATAGAAGGGGAATGCATACTAGGTTAGACAAACTAGAATGGAAGAGAGGAAGAAAGGTCAGAGGTCAGAGGGAAGGTAGGTGTAGTAACAGTAATGTGGATGGTTGGCACTAGGTGGGTTTGGCCAAAGATTAATTGTGTGTGTTCTAGCTGGATCAGTTGTAAGCTACCTGATACTAAGCGTGATTGAGGACAACGAGAGCTGGGTGAGATCAGCTAGAGGTAAACCAGTAGGTATGCTAGTGGGATGCATCTATAAAGAGAGGAGTTTAGAGGGAAGGAGAGAGCTGGATGCTCTGCGGAAGGGAGTTCCAGAGAGAGGGGGCAGCTCTTGCGAAATCTTGGAGGCGCAAGTGGGAAGAGGTGATGAGTTTGGTGGAGAGCTGTGGTCCCATTGAGGACTGCTGAGGTCATGCAGGGAAGTATCGGTTAACAAGGGAGGCAATGTACGGAGGAGCTGAGAGGTTTAGAATTCTGTACCTGCATATAGAATGGTATGGAGCAGCCAAGGACCAATCAACCAACAATAAATATACAGCCCCTTCAGGATTTTATGGTTTACCTTTCCTTTACCAAATGAGTGACTCGGTCTGCTCCACAGCCTGCTCTTTACTAGGCAGACTTCCTCATACTTACTGGTGCAGTCCTCGCTGGTTTTAGCTAATTTAGAACTGCTGGATATTTTTTTCTGTTTAGAGTCTTTGGTCAGGTGGGTCAGATCTTTGTCCAAGATTCTAAACAACATGTCTGCCCCCTGAGAGCACAATATGGAGTAAATAAGGCTCAATAAGGAACTTTATTTGTATTCTTTCATTAAAGATATTCCTTATAAATCATCTACACTTGATATAATCTTTCAATTAAACATAAGTTGTTTTTTTTTTTTGCTACAGTTATCCTTTAAGTTTGAAATTCCTTTTTCAATTCCCTGTAATTCTTTCTTTTATGAATAAAGTTCTTGGTGATTCATCGGATCAGCTCCAGACAGTGTCTCAGATAAGAAGTCTTCCTAGCCTCGGCTGTTAAATTCCCCCTGCCGATCCAGGAAAGTCAAAGCTTTGTTCATTCACAATTCTGCAGTAAATGTGTCTCAGTATGCAATACTGATTTGCCTCCAGTAATGTCTGGTGTCTCGGAGATGTTTCTCCAGCAATAAAAAGGCTGAAACAGGTTTATACTCATGGTAAGGTGAGCAAAAAATGGGGGTGGGTGCATGAGCTCCCGAGAACAGACAGCACTACAATAGTCTGTCCTGTAGGATAGTACCTACTCGGGAGGGCAACTCCGTTTTTTGCTTGCTTACACCATTACAGAGGAACCACCCATTAGCATATCAGATCCCACCCATAAGGGTTTATTTTAAATTCCTGCGTAGCTGCCACAGTGCACAGCACAGTTTGCCACCCAACTGGTGAAAAACCCTTTAGAGCCAGTATAAGTAAAATACCAGCAATGCAATGCCAGTTATTATTATTCTTTTTTGCGGTGTGGGGAGAAGCGGACAGTTGCCAAACTACTTCCATATTGGGCCCCCCACTCTCACTTTGAATTGGTTCCACCCTCTAATGCCCATGGCCTATCCCTTCCCGTCACCAGTATAATATAATTATTTAAAGTTCCCCAGCTACCAATGTTTTCTTACACAGCAGAGGTTCCCACTGCAGCCTGTTCTACAGTGAGATTGGTCCGTCTGATTCCCTGATTCTTCTTGCCCCAACTCGCTCAAACAACCCCAGCGATCAAGGTGTAATACTATAGGGTCTACTCAATGCGCACTGAATAGGGGTTCGGGTGGGGACATTTTTGCCGTGAAAACCATAGATTTTTGGTTACTAAACGTTCGCTGATCAAATAGCGGAACATACTCCGAATTCAGCTAGGAGAGACGAAATTTGTCCATTTTAATTCTCCTTGAAATTCAGATGATTAAACGTTTGTACCAGGCAGCCTAATGGAACCTCTCTGATTATCAAATCTTATTCCACTAACACTTTAGGCAAGTGCCAAAAACAAAGCATGTTATTTGTCCACCGACATTTCATAGATATGCTTTTCTCCCCTATAACAATAACCAGGCAGCTACACAAACAGTAGTTCCAACACATAGTGGGAGTTCCTTATATCAAATATTTATATTTTGCAGAATGACACATTTCTTAAAATATGTTCCTGTGTTGGAATTGGCAAGCTGTGTCCAAGTCATTTTTATCACACGATAATGGGATAAACCCCTGTGGCACAGAATGATTCTCTCTGTCGACGTGATTCTGTTGAAGTTTGAAGGTTCTGGAGGTGGAAATCCGATCAGTGGTTTATGAAATCACTGTTTCAAGGACAGATAGAAAAAATTAAGGTTAGGGGAATTACAACAAAGAAACCAAAAACTCCCTGGGTCAAACATAAATCTTTCCACTAGTGTGATGTGACACATAGCGAGGACAATTCAATAACTTAACTGTGCCTCAGGGCCCCCTGTTTGATTTCATTTCACAAACTTATCCAGGAGAGGACCTAGAAACCACCAGGCCTCAGTGCAAAAAATTTCCAAAGGCTCTCTGACCAAAATGCGCAACATGTCATCACAAAATACCACCAGTGTCCTACACCCCTAACTTTGCCCCACACTACTCGTCAGTGGCAGCCAATCACTTGTCAGCGCCAGCTTTGCCACAACACCGATTGCCAGAGACAGCCTTGACGCTACACTCTTTGTCAGTGGCAGCTTTGCCCACAAATTGGTTGTCCGTGCCAGCTGTGCCCCCCTCAATTCACTTGTCAGTGCCAGCCTTACCCCCAACATCAGTTGTCAGTCCCAGCCTAACCCCCAACATCACTTTCCAGTGCCAGCCTACCCCCCAACATCACTTACCAGTGCGAGTTTTGCACACACATTGTCAGTTCCAGCTTTGCCCCCCCACATCACTTGCCAGGGCTACGTTTGCCCCCTCAATTTTATTAGACAACAGAAATCAAATAAATGCAAAATAAAACCAAAAAATAACAAACAACACATAAAGAATAAATATATTTACCAATCAGCCAAAAAGTGACATCCTAGCTAAACAAGCCTTTCTAAATAGCAAACTGTTGCATTCCATTAGTAAGAAAGGTGTAGCATGGAAAGTCCTTATAATGAAACTGATGTGACCATAATTCCCATTGTATATTTTACCGACATCTTCACAAAGATTAAAAAAAACTGGATTATGAACATGTTTTTTAATACAATCTGCTCATGTGACTGGCTGAAAAATGAGCAACATTTTTGTTCTAAATATGCTAAAAATTGTAAAATCTTGTTTTTCTACAGTGAAATAACTCCCCACACCCAGATCTTCTGATAACAGAAACATTGCTTTCAGGTTTGTCCAATACCTTACTTCAAATACAATTTTAAAAATCCAAAAGTAAATTCTTTGAGAAGTAGCCTGAGGACATACACCAATTTAATTATACCTTTTTTTGTCTTGGTTTTTGTTTTGTCCTTTTACATTTTTTTAAATTTCCGTTTAGTTATGTTTTTGTTGTTGTATTTCTTAGGGATTTAATCTTTACAAATCACGATAACATTGTAATCTTTAAAATTAAATTGTAATATAAAATCTTTAATATATACATCCTGATATAATATATATGTGTGACTGCACATAGGGTAGATATTTTAATTCAGCTAGTGGTCTGTCTAGGGAAGGACTGGCAAAGGGGATATGAAGACACAAGACTTGTGAATAAAACTCACTAAAAGGGGAGTTGCAGGAGAGTTGAGGTGAGATGAGTGAGTGAGATGAAGACTTCATCTCACCAGTTTAACTATACATTGTGCAGGGATAAACATGGTGAGTAATAAGAGAAAATAGTAATAATGGAGAAGAGCTGCTGATATAAAGGAGCCCAAGGAGACTGTGGCAGAAATTTAGTAAATTGGTGTAAGCTTTGAAAAATATCATAATACATATATATACTTTGTCTTCAAAATTAATTAATACATTGTGCTCATAAATAACTTGAAATCGGTCACAATCATAACCACAAAAACTGTTTCTTAAATACAAATGGCAATACATACAAACTATACGGATGGATTTCCGATGCCCTGCATTATCACTCCACATCGGGGAGCGCGAGCAGTACTTACTGAGCTCTGTCACACAAAGAACGCTTTGCCTCAAGGGGAGGGGGCGGACCTCACACACGGTGAGATCCGCCCCCTACCAGGGTCCTGCACTCCAGCCGTGTAGAGGGCTGGTGAGGGAGATCGTCTCCCCAGCCAGTGCCTCTACCAGCATTATTTTTTTTCCCCCAGGGCTGGTGCCCCATCGCTGCGGCGCCCTATGGCGGCTGCCTAAGCAGCCTTATGGTGGCGCCTCCCTGATTACATAGGTATTTCCCCTCAATCAGACACATAGGCCATGGTCCTTTTATAACTACTGCACATAGACACGCTAACCAGAGTCAGCAAACATCTGCTAACACACTGGTTAGTGTATCGATGTGCGGGAGTCCCCCAAACCAAATGTGGCACCCCCTACCACCTGGAGACAGCTGCGCTGAGCCCCACCGTCCTGCAGCGCATGTGTCGGCCAGTCTTGTCTGCACCGGCTGCCTTCCCTGGCTTAACCACTTGTCAAGCCCCTCAGACCACACTGTCAGTACCCAAATTCGTCCATCTCAACCTGCAGGGTGTTTTTGCTATCCACAGAAGTAGTGAGTGCCGCATTACCACAAGACCACTCCACCGCTCCGCATCCAATGACATGCTAGCAAAGATGCAGAAGAAGGCGAAAAAACCCCTATAGAAGCTTGGCCAATCTGCTCCAAAGCGGGTAAAAAATTCCTTCGTGACTCTATGATCTGGCAGTCAGACACGTCCCTGGATCCAGCTGTGGGACAAGCAAGCTTTCTGCTTTAATTTTCGAAGTGATGACTTCTTGGCGCTTACAGTCACCCACCGATATGCTTGCCTTGGGATGGAAGAGTGGGAAACAAAAGAGAACAAATATTAGACTGAGCTAAATCCACAAATTCCAGTTAAAATAGCCCTGCCTGATTACCCTAACTCCCCCAACTATTCTCCTCCTATACTACCCCTACTGATAACCTTCCCTGGCCCCAATTAAGATCCCCTCCCTTAAACCCTTAATAGAATTACTGTTAGTCCCCAACATACCAGGATGTCTCAGTCTATAACCCATTGCCCTATTGTCTCTGGGCTATATACTGAAACAACCTGGAGCCATCTCCAAAACCTACAGGCAAATGAGCTTAATGGCGCTCACTCCTAGCCAGTCTCTTGCTATGTTTTACCCAAGCACACACCTGTTGGGACTTTTCATTTGCATGGTGAGCAAGCCGTACATGTTTTTTTCTATGCCTTGCAAGAGCAGTGACATTTTTTTTAGAATCAATATTCAGGTATTCTAGACCTGGGTTAGCCAGGAGGTATCTCTTTAGCTAGTATTGATCTGTAAACCCATAAGCACTAAACACTCATGACGGTCTATTCAATAAAGAGAGAGAACTGCAGTAAGTAGGCCGTCTAATATTCACCCAGCCAGATGCTCGCTGAGGATTCTGGGAACTGCAGCCAAACAAAAGCCCTTCATCTAGACAATGTAACTTGCAATATCTTCTGTCTTTTATGTAGGATTAGTATATGTAGAGGTCATTGTCAAGTTTACATATTGAAAGTAAAGAGAGAGAGATCTGGTTACACCTTGCTTGTCCTTGGGTATATTATGTATTACTACTTAGAGATATCTTTTGTATATAGCTATATATTTTTAACTTTATTTATTCTTAACATTTATTTTTTGTTTATTCTTAACGTTTGTTTGTTTTTTTACATACTATTGGGGGGGGGGGGGGGGCGTTTCAGTGAGGCTTCTGTTATTTTTTCGATTATAATAATAATTACAATAAACTTCTAATCACCGTTTAATGTGTCAATAAGGACCCCTCGTACTAGCAAGGGAATGTGAGCTGCCAAGCGGTTTGTGTACAGAAAGGGTGAGTGGAGGGGATTGCTGCTAATTTGGTTTGCCATCTTTTCTTTTTTTTTAAATAACAAGCCGTGCTATTGCCTCTATAGATATAACTTTAATCTCAAGCCATTTTTTAGTGGCCTACTGGAAAAATACCAGCTGGGTGGCAACTCTACTTGCTCTCCAGGGTGTACCAAACCCCTTCCTGATGCTAGGACGTACTATGCCGTCCTGATTTTCAGTGCCTAAAAGATGCTAGGACGGCATAGTACATCCAGCAATGAGCTGTGGTCAGATCCCACGGCAGGGACTTTTAGTGAGATCCCACCCGTCAGATGAGGCCACTTCTGGGTTTGGGCACTCCTCAGTGACATCACACTTGACGTCCGGAGGTCTCGCAATTTTTGGGCAGGGACCCACTGGGTCTATTAAGACCCTGATTGGGTCTCTGCCATAGTGTTTCTGGCTACCGATCACCTCGTGATCAGTGGCCAGGAACAAATTGTGACGTTTTGGTGCTTGGGTCGTCTGGGACGCATGCACCATGCATTCCAAGGGGGTTAAAAAACAAATTATTGTGTTAGCCAAAATACTATTAGATGCACAGAGCCAAGAGCATTAATGGTGAGAACTAAAAAGAAGGCAGTTGAAATGGATGCAATCATCCACCTGCCCACGCGCCAATGGTGGCTTCACCTTCCCATAATGCTTAGCATGTCGCTGCAACGCCAGGCATTTGTTGGATGCCACGGTAACCAGTTGGAAGCAGACATAGAGGCAGATTTCGAAAAGTGCTGCACTCAGAAATAGACGCTAATAGGGGCGCAGTCTCTGTGTGCGCCAATGTAGAACAACAACCCAGACACAAATTGGGAGTATGCTGTATATGGCTTCTGGGTGGTTCCAATTTTTTTTTTGTTAAATGGCACAAAAATTCTAATGGAGATTTTCTATCTTAGGCACAAAATGTGTGCGGATGTATAAAAGAAAGATGCAATGGCTGATATGAATAGGATCTCTGTAATTGTAGATTGTATTACTGTTATGAATCACCCCACCCACAGAAACAGCATTATTATTTATAATACATTATATTATTATTTAGAATACAGCCATTTTACAAAACATTGTCACGGATACAGGTGTATGATAAACCAGAATCCTTGACAGGAATAGATCACATCAACTACCGCACCGAGATCTATATCTTTACTGACTTGTAGTGTGACTGTGAGCCATGAAAATGGCAGTATTACTGGAGAAGGCTGGTACCTTCCACCCAGACTTTAATTAATAAGATACAGGGCCAGGTAAATAGCTTGACTGATAGGTAGTTTTCCCCTGTCAGATAAGACTCATTGTGAATAACCATTGCATACTGTATCAAAATTCCTTTACACAGTAATGTTAACAAGAGATTACACATTCTGGGGAAAACAAACACCTTTAAAGGGCAGCTGTCAGCAAAAAATGAAGTTCTTTTTAATTGAAAGATTGCATCAAGTGTAGACATTTTAAATAGCAATGCTATAATGAAAGACTATGAATCAAGTACCATATAGAATCCTCTATCCTTGTATAGCTCTATTAGACGGCTGACATCTTGGGTTAGATGGAGGAGGATCTGACCCATCTGACTCAAGATTCTAAACTGCACGTCCGCCTCCTGATGGAACCATATACTACTGGTATTCTTTCAGTAGAGCATTCCTTTTTCGAATGTCTTAATGTGATTCTGCCTGCTAGAAGAGCTCAGCTGGCCATGGACAATGCAGAGTTAATTATTTAAAAAGTCTAACTTTTTTTTGTTCAGACAAGGTTAATTATTTAGGTTCGGATGGCTGTAAATCTCTGTATAGAAAGACACTGGAGAAAAAAACAAATTAATCTCCAAAATAAAATAGAAAATGGATTCTATTTTTAGGAATGGTCAACATTGATCAGCCATAACATTATGACCACTAATAGGAGACAAGCTGGTGGAGGCAGTGGGATGCTGGGAAACTTTGGATCTTGTCATTCGTGTGAATGTTACTTTGAAACGTACCACCTACCTAAGCATTGTTACAGACCATGTACACCCTTCATGGAAATGGTATTCCCTGATGGTATTCTCCTCTTTAAGCAGGATAATGCGCCCTGCCACAAAGCATAAATGGTTCAGGAATGGTTTGAGGAACACAACAATTATTTTTAATTTGTTTATTAATGATCTCCCACGTTGTGCTGAGAGCCATGTCTCAGTTTTTGCTGATGGCACTAAATTAGGTGAGGTAATAAAGACTATTCTTGATGTTTTTTCCTTACAGGAAGATTTGGACAGGGTGGGGGCCTGGGCAATTAATTGGCAAATGAGGATCAATATAGACAAAAGTTATGCATTATGGGAAATTTAACAACAAAGCAACATATACTTTAAATGGTATTTCACTGGGAATAACTACTAATGAAAAGGATTTAGGAATAATTGTAGATAACAAACTTTTTAACAGTGCCCAATGCCAGTCAGCAGCTGCAAGGGCCAATAAGATATTGGCATGTATAAAATTAGGTATAGATTCACGCAAGGAGAATATCATCTTGCCTCTTTACAAATCAATGGTAAGACCTCACCTTGAATATGCAGTACAATTCTGGGCACCAGTCCTTAAAAAGGATATTAATAAGGGGATTTGAGGATCTTAGTTATGAAGAGAGACTTAAAAAATTGTCTTTATATACGTTAGAAAAAAGGCGTCTCAGAGGGGTTATGATAACTTTATGTAAAAAGCTCTCCAGTGACATGTTCATTAATAGAAATGTACAAAGAACAAGAGGTCACCCCCTGAGACTGGAACAGCAAAGATTTCATAGACAGCAAATGAAGGGATTCTTGACGGTAAGGACAATAAAGTTATGAAACTCACTGCCAAGAGAGGTAGTGCTATCAACTACAATAGATGCATTTAAAAATGGTCTGGATGGTTTTTTTTTTAGAACATACAGGGCTGTTAATAATAGAATAAGCATTAATAATAGAGCTTATTTATTGCCCTTTGGAGTGAAGAAAGATTTTTTTTCCCCCAGGAGGCAAAATTCTAAATAGCTTCCTTAGGGGTTTTTGCTTTCTTTTGGATCAAAAGCTGAAATGATTGGTAGAAAGATTAAACTAGATGGACTTGTGTCTTTTTCAACCTAAATTACTGTATTACTATGTTACAACAACCATTTCAAGGTGTTGACTTGACCTCCACATTCCCCATATCTCGAGCATCTGTGGGATGTTCTGGACAAACAAGTCTGATCCATGGAGGCCCCAGCTCGCAACTTACAGGACTTAAATGATCTGTTGCCAACGTCTTGGTGCCAGATACCACAGCACACTTTCAGAGGTCTCGTCCAGTCCATGCCTCAACAGGTCAGGGCTTTTTTGGCGGCATAAGGGGACCTACACAATATTAGGCTGGTGATCATAATGTTCTGGCTGATCGGTGTATACAATCAATTTAAAATGTGAATTTCAAACTTTAGGCTAATGTTGCAGAGTTGGAAAAACTTCTCCAATGCAGATGGCGAGATTTTTTTCCAACTCATCTACTTTGGCCTTAAGTTTGAAAATCTCATCTTAATTCCCTGCAATTCTCTCTTTATTGAGTACACACTATAGTGAAGGGCCATCTCTGTTCTTCTAGCAGGGGAAACCCACCAGGTGCACAATGTACAGTAAAGTTGGTGAAATAAAATGATGTTTATTTCAACTCAAGTTTTTCAACACTTGCCCCTCAGCTGCCACTCACCTGCCCCTCAGCTGCCTCTCAGCTGCCACTCACCTGCCCCTCAGCTGCCTCTCAGCTGCCACTCACCTGTACTTAATAGACACATCAGTATAATCTGACTTAATTCTTGAAATCAAAACACATTTCACTCATTAACCTCTAGGTGACATGAACTTTTGACCTTGTATTACCTTTGGTGACACAGACTGTTTTGACATTTCTGGGGTGTTTGTGTTTAGCTGTAATTGTATCTTTCTCACATACTGTACTCATACAAATTATATATTGTTGTTATCACCATAAGAAGGGCTTTCTTTAGATACCATTATATTCATCATATCTTATAATTTTTTTTTTTTTCAGGTATGACAATTTTTGAAAAATTTGTACATAGCATGTGAAATTTCAGTTGTCCGTACATGCGCTGCAGTTACAGTTCATCTATGTTTGATATAAAACATCAATAGGATGACATTGTTGCTCCAGGGTCTTACTGTCACACGTGGGATGTTTGTCTCTCAAGCGGTAAACTGGTATTATCAGGTGGGAAAACCAGTTGTTTTAGGGGGCATATCTTATAATTTACTACAATTTTTTTTTTTAAAAACATACTTTTTTAAAATTAATTTACACAAATACAATAATTAAAAAAGACCCCATCATAAATAGTTTCTAAAGTTTGTCCCAAGAAATATGCTTGTTTCCATGTTTTTCTGCAGTTTTTTGTTGTTGTGATTTTTGGGGCCATAACCAAAAATAATGTGTTTTTTTTTCACTTACGATGTCTCCCCACGAGAGGGTAGCATCCATATTGAAGAAGCATGTTGTCCTCCAATATGGCACCTGTGATTCGCTCAGCGGTGCCGGACTTCGGTGTTGCTTAATGCCTCGACCTCGCAAACACCGCTCGTGTTAACCGCAGAACTGACTAGGTCCGTCCAGTGTCGGCAACGCTTTGGGGTTAAAACCTGCTGGGTGTTTTATGTTCACACTGCTTTTTTGCAAACTCGCCTAATGGAAATCTCAAAACATTATGAGTTGTTCATTTAGAATGACTTTTTTAGAATGACTTTGGATAAACGCCAGTCACCATGAAAACTAATGGCATGATCCTGTTGACTGCTCTATTTTTAGATCTTTGACTTAGAAATGACCTTTGTAAATAAACCCCATAGTCTGAGAAGTAACGAGGGGGAGGCAACTGAGGAACACGCAATGAAGGGGGTGCAGAGATGACAGCTACATCACTAGACTGAGATCCTCTCAGATTTCTCCTTGGACCAGCAAGCACTAAATAAATATTAATGCCTTTACTAACATGCATAGCCCTCTATGCTCTGGCTCATTAAAAAAAGTATACAGGCTGCTTTTAAAGGCATCTAATGAAGAGAAGTTCTATTGGCATTTGTGCACAGATTGAATTCATAACCATGGTCTCACAATACCTGTTCCACGGTGGATTAATGTACATGATCCGTTAAAGGGAAGGCCCAAACTGGTAATAAGATATTATTGTTACTGCTGATGACTGCAGGCACTTTAAGCATATGGAAAAATACTATTAAAAGTCTTGACCAAGAATGTCTGCAGATCAAACAACTGTTCATGGTGACTCGCTTTTGGAATAACTGAAAAAGCAGGCAAATAGATTAAAAGAAGTTGAATCATGTGTTGCACTTACGATTGCAATACTCTAGTATTTCAGCAAACTATTACTCAACTGCAACGAAAAAAGTCAGAATCCCCTAAACACATACTCAAAGATTTGGAAAACAGAAGCAGGAGGAACAACCTCCGAATAATTGGACTCCCGGAGTCACTTTCCAGGAAGCAGTTCTAGGATTTCCTTCAGTCGCTCTCCCAAATCTTCTGGTTAGTGACCAATCAGAATGGAAACGCATTATAGACAGAGCCCAATCTTCCGGAATTCTTTAGCCTCCGTAACAGCAAAACTACTTGGTTTTTATTCACTCCGTGCCATGCTCTTCAATAATGAAATAAAATTCGACACAGATCTTTCCTGCAAAGCTGCACATCATCAGGACAAGACACATTGGTTCGACACCCCTGAGAAAGCATATTTCATTCAGTAACAAATTGGAGACTTCATCCACAGGATGAGACCTTTCTAATCAACGTCGTCAAATCCCGTCACCAGGATACATACATTATTATTTTCCCCCATAAGCCCAATGTTTACCCCAGAAGTTCAGATGTAGATGTCTCGGAAGCTGATGTAGTAAAATGCATAGAATGTTTATTCACTTCTTTGCTAATACAGTTTTATAGATAGTCTTTTGCGACTGTTTGTCGGCACATCTTATTAACCTAATCCACATCTTACTCTTAATATATTAATGTTGCCATTAACCATTTTCTCTTGTACAGGTATTTTCGAAAAAAAAAAAAAAAAGCTGATTTGGTAAAAATAACACTTTTTCTATAAAAGATTTTCTTTTCTTTATATATTTTTTTTGTTTTTCTTACAAACAAATCCATATAAATTATGACATTACAGAAAAACCTTTCATTAATTACGTGACAAAATGAACAGAAAAAAATATAAGTTGCACACATTATAGACAGACTAGCATAATTATGTATATTTCAATATTTCACAAAATCAATGCTGACTTATCAGAAAACTGGAAGGGCAACTGGTAAGGTATATCAACTATTATTATTAATATTATTATGCTCAGAGAGTTTTTCCCATTTACAATTATGCGCTATGAAATGTATTACACTGTGACCATTTTTTTCAAAGCTGATGTTATGTCCTAATTGATAGGATATGATATGCTCTTCTACACTTTATACTGGTATCATATTTTTGCTCTATATGGAGCTTCTTCTGGAAGCCATAGTTTTGATATTATCACTTTAGTAGCCAATAATATTTGTATCTGTATGTATATTATTATTTGGGAGGAAACTTTGAATATTAAAATTAAAAAGTGCCAACTCCATTGAGTCTCTTATATCTTCTCAAAGCAAAATAGAAAGTTCACAGAAAACCCTATTCCAAGTTGGTGTAATAGAGGGGTCTCCAAACTACGTCCCACAAGCTGTTTTTAACCTGTCCACAGCTTTTAGGATTTGGCCTGCCGCGGCTACTTTGAGGTTTCGGCTGTGGCGGCCGCCTCAAGACTTCCTGCCGTGGCTGCCTTAAGGCAATCGTTCTTGGCAGCTGACTTAAAGCTTTTGGTTTTCCTCCATGGCATCCACCTGAAGCCGTCACGCATTTAACAATTCGACACTAGCATAGGCACCGCCTAGAAAGGAGAGGGGAGAAAGGAGAAAGAGATTATAGAAAGAAGAGGAAAGAGAGACTATAGAAAAGAGAGGAAAGAGAGACTACTGAAAGAAGAGGAAAGAGAGACTATAGAAAGGAGAGGAAAGAGAGACTATTGAAAGAAGAGGAAAGAGAGACTATAGAAAGGAGAGGAAAGAGAGACTATTGAAAGTAGAGGAAAGAGAGACTATAGAAAAGAGAGGAAAGAGAGACTATAGAAAGAAGAGGAAAGAGAGACTATAGAAAGACGACCCACCACATGTGCCTCTAGCATGTACTCAATATATATCTTGATTGATCTTATTAATAATCCTAGTGACCGAACGCCATTGATCCAATATTTTATAGTGCAATTCAATGATTTTTCCCTATCAAGTTTATTCCCTTGAGGGAGATTTTTTGTTAAATCTATTAAGACTTTATAATACAGTGAATATTTGATTACCAGTTAAACCTTGTGGGTTTTTTTTGGTTCCGAACCTATTTTAATAATATATCCGCATCTGACACTTTGAAAGGCAGACCATACTGTTGTTTTAAGAATATCTTCCTTACCATTCTCCTCAAAGTAACACTTCATCATGGCGGAAGGGAAAGCTATGTATTTATTATCCACCAGTAGTTTCTCATTTAATCTTCCAGAGGAGCGAACTTTACCATTTGCATGTACTCAATAGCTAGGGACAGTGCGGAGTGATCTGACCAGGTAATTTCTTTAGAGTTCACCTTATAACAATATTGTACTTAGAAAACTCTCACGAAAAAATAGTCTAGAAGCAAGTGTGTCAAATGTGGCTTTGAGTAGAATGTATCATTTCTTTTGTCAACGTGCAAGGTTCTCATGATGTCATCGAGATCCTAGCGAGATATATTGAATTGACATAGCTTTAAGACCTTTATCTTTCTTTGCACCCTGAGGAATTTTCTTATCCAGGTCTACATCGAACATACAATTAAAGTCCCCTCCTATAGGTAAAGTTCCCGGAACTCCATTGTCAATTCTATTCGTTGTTGTATTAATTGGCATGTGAGTGTTAAGTTGTATTTATAGTTTACTCCATGTATATCAGCATCAGCACTCTGTGTTTATAATGTTCAGACACTTTATTGTAACTTTGTCTTTGGTGTTAATTAAAACTCCCAACAACTGTCCGAGTACTTTAAATTAACATTCTTATTACACGCTAGGGCTAAGCACATCTCAGAACACTGGATCAATAGATAAGAGACTTAGCTATAGTGTGCAATGACACTTAGCAGTTGCAAGGGCTAATGTATATAATGGGGTACTGATTCACGGGAGGAAGATATCTTAAATGGTAAGACCTCACCTTGAATGTGCAGTGCAATTCTGGGAACCAGTCCTTAAAAAGGACGTTATAGAACTAAAAAAAAGTGCAGAGGAGGGATACAAAACCAAAATAAAGAATTCTCCAGTGACCTGTTCATTTACAGAAAGTTACACAGAACAGAAGGTCATCCCCTGAGACTGGAAGAGCAAATATTTCATAAACAGCAAAGGAAGGGTTATTTACGGTAAGGACAATAAAGTTATGGAACTCACTGCCATGAGAGGTAGTGCTTCCAACTATAATGCATTACTTCAGAAAGGGTCTGGGTGTTTTTAGTTTTAGAAAAGCAGGACATACAGGGCTATCAATAGCAGGATAAACATTACTTTTTTTAGAGCTTCTTGATTCAAGGAGAAATCTGGTTTCTTGTTGTCAAGAAGGAATTTTTTCAAGTGACAACATTCACAATAACTTAATTGGGGGGGTATTTTTGTCTTCTTTTGGATCAAAAACAAGAATGATAGGTTGAAAGGTTCAACTTGATGGACTTTGGTCTTCTTTTAACCTAAATTACTATGTTACCATGTTAATAACACCTTACTTTATGGTATTATAAAAGCTTGGCAAATAAAGAGGCAACACGAGTGACATGCATGTCTATATCTCTCCCTTTTACTTAACCCCTTCGCGACCGATGACGGTCCTGGACCGTCATGGGGAAAAACTCCCTTAGTGACCAATGACGGTCCAGGACCGTCATGCAGGTCTGATCGCGGTATGCACGCTGGCATACCGCGATCGCGCTACCAACGGCATAGCTAAGTGTCTCGGTACCGAGACACTTCAGCCATGCCGGTTGAGGACCCCCCCTGAAACATCCGGGCACTGTGACAGCCAATCACAGCGCCCGGATGTTAATAGCTGTCAAAGCAGGTGCCTGCTTTGACAGCTATAGTCTCTCCCTGCTCCACGGTGATCGTGGGGCAGAGAGAGACTAAATATAATGTGTGAAGTCTCCGCCTGGTCCACCCCAGTAACAACCAGCCCCCCAAAGGATTTTTTTAATAAAAAAAAAAAAAGTATTTTTTTTTAATTTTTTTTTTCCTATTGTGCTAATCCTAACTCTTGGGTTAGGGTTAGAGTTCATCAAAACCCTAATCCTAGAGTTAGAATTAGGGTTTGTACTAACCCTAACCAAAGGGTTAAGGTAAGAGTTAAATAAAAATAAAAAAAATGTAAAAAAATAAAAAATTTAATAAATAAAAAAATTAAAAATAATAATAATAAATTGTATACAAATAAGAAGTTATTCCGTAGAGGACCAATGACATGTTATGTCTGTCTGTGGTCCTCTAGGGATATTTTATTTTTTAAAAAAAGACTGCTAGTGGGGCCAGTGCTTTGCATTGGCCCCCAGCAGTAGATAGGGGCCCGCAATGCAGCTGGATATTTGATCCATGGAGCCGCAGGATAGCAAGGATAGCAAAAATCGGTGCTTCCTACTATAGACTACATTTCCTATTCTGCTACGGTAGCTTTTGGCTGGCTGAGCATGATAGGAAATGTAGTCACAAGTATTACATAATAAATACACGTTTTAAAGCTGCAATAAACATATCCGAAATTTTGCCCTATACCTGCCACATAAACCTAGCAGACCTATACATGTGGGGTACCGCTATACTCAGGGGAAGTTGCTGAACATATATTGGGGTTTTGTTTGGCAATAAAATAGAACAGTCCCTTTAAATTCATACCTAAGTTTCAAAGTGTGTGGAAATAAAACACACACAAAATTACTACGCCAAAACTTGTCAAAGAGTGAAAAGTGTCAAATTACCCCAAGTTGAATGCCCTGGGATGTCTACTTTATAAAAAATGTGTACATGTGGGGGGTTATTCAGTGATTCATATCAGATATCGGTGTTACAGTGTCACTAACGCTAATTTAAAAAAAAAATGGTTTTGAAATAGCTAAATGCTACTTGTATTTATTAACCTAAAACATGCAAAAAAAAGCAAAAAAACATATAAACATTGGGTATTTTTGAACTCAGGACCTATAGTCGAATCTATTTAGCACGTTTTTTCATTAGCTTTTGAAGCTTAGTAAAAGAATTTACAAAGAAAAGTCAGGAAAAGTGTTTATTTTTTTTAATTTTAACCATATTTTACTATTTTTTACACAATACAATAAATGATATGAACAAAATAATGTCATGAAAAGAAAGCCCTTCTTGTCCTGAAAAAAACAATATATAATATGTGTGGGTACAGCAACTGACAAAGAAGAAAATTAAAGCTAAACACAAACACCTCAGAAGTGTTAAAACAGCCTCGGTCACTAACGCACAACATTCCAAAAACAGTCTGGTCATGAAGGGGTTAAGAATCCAGAATACCAACAGAAGTGAGGCAGTTACACAATGTCATCATTGGCAGGGAAAGGGAATTTATCTGGTTGGTCATTTAATAAATCCCATTAATCACACAGTCGGTCTTTTTCCTGCCCACGAAAGTATTATCATCCCTCAAACAATCCTATCTGGAACTATCTCCAAGCAAAGAGCTATGTTAATAACATACTGTCAAGCATTAAGATCGAATTAATGATAAAATAGATCATTACTTTAATCTTGCAAATACAACTCTTATTACGACCTCCCTTATATATAAACAATTGATGTTGTCCCTTGATCATACGCAGATAATGGGTCATGTGAATACCTGGGGAAAAGATATTTCAAGTCTATCATTACAAGCAGTGCTAACACGTTTTAACAGGAGATTGAAAACTATTTAATTCTAATACTTTCATGAAATTCTATACACATTACTTCACAGGAGATCTATGGGAAGGGAAAGCGACTTAGTTAGTACCCAAGTGGGTGGATCTGGGGGCATGGTACGTACAAAGTATAGGGAGGAGCCAATACACAACTTCAAAATTAAACCACAAATGGATCATGGCAGTGGAATTAAGCGTATGCTGACAAATGACAGACATTTAACTAAAAAAAATAGAGGAATTGGAGCTGGTAGCAGAAATACAAAACTTAAAAGGCATAACAGAAACATGGTGGGATGACACACATGATTGGTCAATCAATATGGAGGGCTACATGTTGTTTAGAAAAGAGAGGTCGAACCAAAGAGGTGGAGTAATCTGTCTGTTTATCAAACCAGCAGTATTGCTTCATTTGTGGGACAGTGGGAAGATATCTATGATGACAGTTTCGAACCAGCGGAATCATTGTGGGTTGAGATAGTCAGTGGGAGTAGACCTGCTTTACTGGACATTTATTATAAACCACCAAATATTGGTGATCTCTAAGAATCACATCTATTAATGCAAATAGAAAAGGCTTCTCAAGCAGGGTGTGCTATCATTATAGGAGATTTTAATTACCCAGAAGTAGATGGGGGAAAAAGTACTAGAGGAGCTTATCTCCAACTGGATCTGGTAATAACGAACAATGAGGAGCTTATCATGCTCCCAAGTAAAGGGAGCACTTTGAGATTAATTCCAAAAAGGCAAATTGGTATGGGTCCCACCAAAACACTGAATTTTTAAAAAAAAAAAAAAAGGCAAACTTTAACAAGTTTAATGCATGCCTTGGTCTTGTTGACTGGGATGGATCATTTTTGGGGAACAGGACAGAAGCAAATGTGGCCAACCAGTAAGGGAAATCAGGAAATAAATAAAAAGATAAAGTAGCGTTTAAACATTATACAGCTGAAGGATCAGCAGAGACATGTGCAAAATATAAAGATGCCAACAGTGTAAGAAGGTGGTTAAATAAGCTAAATTTGAGAATGAAAAAATATTTGCAAAGGAGATCAAAAGGAATCCCAAAACATTATTTAACTACATAAATGGCAGACATTAAAGGCTGATAATGCCGGGTCTTTATCTGAAATGGGTGAGATCGTCAAGGAAGACCTGATGGACATGAAATGCAAGATAGTTTAACAGAACAGTCCCAGCACGCATGGTATTGGCTGACAGGCAACAATATTTTGCACCAAAGCACTTACTATTTCTGTGATTAAGCATTTGTGTCTTTTTAACCCTACCCACTTTGCTGCTAAACATGCTGTTATCTATTTTTATGTTTTGCTTCAGGACCCACGGATCTTATATACCCGTGTTTTGTTCAATGCTTCTATGTATATTAATTGCTGCTTTTTGCTTCCCTTTGTAACGTTGTGGTTCTTTTCCCCTTTCCATTCAAGCTAAACTATATCCTTTCTTTGTAAGATTCCACCCGTCAACATTATATGCAACAGATATGGAGTTTCGAGACTCCTCCCACCAACTCTGCTTTTAAGAAACTGATTTGTTTGGCGCTTAAAGGGGAGGAACTGCCGTGTCAATTTTGGAGAGAGTGGGCGGAGCTATGGAGAATTTATACTATACACGCCCCACCATCGTCAGCACCCGGAAGAAGGCCCTTAGCCGAAACGCCTTGTGCGGACTAGACAGAGGGAGTTGATTCTCTACATGTCGACAAGGCGTCTTTTTTTCTTCAATATCGCTCGGAGGAGCTGAGAAGTTTACTGCACACCCTCGCAAGTCTACCCTTGCAGTTCCACTTTTTACTCAATTTTTATATGCTCATTTATATGTTTTTAAAGTAAGCCTGATATGTTTGGAGGCCAATAAGGTGTTTGTTTTCTACACGCTGCACTATATTCCTCCTCTCTCTCCACATATCCACCACTGATACCATTTCTGGCTCCCGCAATCTTCCAAGTCAAGAAGACCTACAGACAGTTTTTAATCCCACAGAGCGCTTTAAAACCAGAGCCGGTTCTTTTAGGCTCTGGTAAATGTGAGTTTTATTCCACTTGGCTCACTCTATCAGTTTAAACCTTGTTAAATTGTTTTCAGGTTCACACATGTTTTTTTTTCTTTTTTTCATGTATACTGAATATATATTCATCTTGGTCACGCACTATCGATGAGTAGCGTTTTTTTTGAGCAACACTTTATTTATTATCATTTGTTTGCTGTGTGATTTTGAGATTTACACTAGTGTTTTGCTGCATTTTTTTCTTTTATTCTTTACTTTGTTCATTTTGTTACTTTTGTCACTAATTATTTAGCGCCTATCACTTGTTTATTTTCACTTTGTGTCAGAAATACAATTTGGATGCCACATTTGGCCCCTAGGTTCATTTGTATCGGCAACACAACTGAGCCAAATGGTCAGAAATGAAAGTTGGAGGGGCTGGGAACTTTATTTATCGAAAAGAGTTTAAAGCAAGTCCCCCGCAAAAAAACAAAACAAAAAAAAACAATTACGTTAATTACTGACGAAGTGTTGGAAAAAAACTATGTAAAAAAAAAAGAGCTACCTCCTGGCCAGACTGTTATTTTTGATTTTCAGGGGTTCTTTTATATCAGGTATGGTGCCCACAGATTGGCAGAAAGCCTATGTGGTGCCCATATTTAAAAATCAAGTTAAAAATCCCATATTAAATTTTTTTCTCCCTATCTCTGTCGAGTGAGTCAGATATAAGAGGAGGTAGAAAAGAGAGAGCGAGGGAACAAACAAAAAAAAGATCCTCTCTTTCTTTTTCCCTGCAACATCCATTTAAGCGTATTACTAGTACGGTCTTTAAAATTATTAAATTGTTCCTTATCACTACAAACTACCACTACAAAAATCTAAATACTACCACTCAATGTGTCTACTGCATTTAATAGTGACTATCCTAACAAATCCTAACTGACGAAGCTCCAGTATGCAGGCGCGAAACGCGTGGGTGTTCTTTTTTCCAGACCCACTTGGGTTTTTTCACTGCAAGCAAATGTCTGTGCCATTTATGCACATTAAAACGTTTATGCACAGACTCTCAGGAGTTCTGTCTCATTATTCCCGTGCCGCTGCCTTGCTCTGCTGCATCCCAGTTGGAACTTTTGCATCTTTTTTATCCTAAATATATATCTAACATCACTTTGTGGGGTACATTTTTATTAGAGCAAGAGAAACATATGGCATATCCTAATCCTTATCTTAAGCAGGACACTAAGTGGGTAAAAATGTTAAATGGGAATAATGTGACGAATTTATTTCATTTATTTAACCGTATTACTAGTTTAGTCAACATGGGCCAAAGTTAAAAAAATTGGAACTTCAGTGTTAATTAAATCTACTCATATCCCTGCAAAAATAAGAATATCATCACTCAATGTGTACGCTACATCTAATAGTGACCAACCTTAATGATTAAGTAAATACCGTATTTGTTCGAATATAAGACGACCCTGATTATAAGACGACCCCCCAAACTTTGGATATTCCTTTAGGAAAAAAACTAAAATCCTGAGTATAAGACTACCCTATAGGAAAAACGTTCAACTTGTATATATTCACATGTAAATTGCTTTTTAATATTTAATAAAAAAATATGATATTAAACAAATGCATTTCTTGTTTTTATTTCCTTTTATGTGCCAATGCTGCCTCTCTCTCCCCCCCCCCCCCCCCGTGTTATCGGTCTCTCCCTCCCCCCAAACTTTTCTCTCTCTCTCCACCTCCCTACATCCTTTTCTCTCTCTATCCCCCCTCCACCTTGTCTCTTCCCCCCTCCCCTTGTCTCTGTCTCTACCCCCTTCCCCTTGTCTCTGTTTCTCCCCCCTCCCCTTGTCTCTCTATCCCCTCCCTCTCACCTTGTTTCTTTCCCTGGTGGATAGTGGGGTAGCCGGAGGATGTCTGCACGATACGCCCAGACATCCTCCGCTGCTGCCCGGCACTTCCGCCGGGAAGGACCCGGCTTCATCATAGAAGTTCTGGCGGTCATGCCGGGCGGCAAGGGGGGATGTCTGCGCGTATCATGCAGACATCCTCCGGCTGTTAGCGAGGGGTATCCAGGTCCTCTGCAGCTCTGCGGGGGACCTGGATCCCAGTCTTATAGTCTGACCTCGATTTGAGGTCAGACTATAAGACGACCTCGAATATAAGACGAGGGGTCTTTTTCAGAGCAAATGCTCAGAAAAATACCTTGTCTTATATTCAAGCAAATACGGTGGTTAATGTGCACCTTTGTTGGATACATTCTATTGGAGCAGGAGAAAACAAACACCGTTGGTTATTAAAATCAAAGTGCAATAACATGACCTAATCCATATCTTATGCATGACTTTAGGTAGAAAAAAAGGCTTGTCTCTATATTTGTTTAATCATATTACTAGTTTGGTATATACAAACTGGAATTGGTCATTTAAGCCTTATCAGAGCTAGGTAACTCTATTCATACACTACAGAATTCATAATACCATTAATCATTATGCCTTCTACCTCTGATACTGACTTTAGAGACTAAACATTTATACAACATGCACCTTTGTGAGGTATGTTCTAGTCGAACAAGGGAAACCATCCCCCCTTGGGTAAATAAATCAAAGTGCAATCACATAAAATGTAATAAAACCTGTCCTAAAAGTAAAATAAATAGTGTGTGTGGGGGGGGGGGGGGGGACTAAAAGGGAAAGTTCTTCCTGTTACCCCATATGATAATTTATTAAAAAAATCATCACAAACCATATAAAAGGCTGCGTGAAAAAAAAAATCCAACTACATAGTTCACACACCTAAAACGGAATGTATCTTCAACCTCATGTAATAACAAATCCTGAGGACTAAATATTTATCAGGCCTGTACCTTGTGGAACATTTAAAAAAAAATTTTTTGTAATAATCGGGGGAAGCAAACAAGATACGATGAGATACCATATCCTAATGCATGTCATAAAATAACACAAAATAGTTATAAACATAGATGTGAGTCCCAAAAACTTTAGAGTCCCGGCTCATTCCGAACGTTGAGTGTCAAAAGACTTTCCAGCTAACGAAGGAACTTTAAAGTTTATATCTAATAGCTTTTTTTTCAGTTGTTGTGGGGATTCAAAAAGTTTTCTTCATCCTTTCAAAAAATACGGTGACTCCAGTAGGAAACCTCCAAGCATACGTTACATGTATTTTCCTGAGGGCCTGAGTTTGGGGACTGTAAAGTCTTCTATTAGCTCTCATGTGATATGAGACGTCTGGGAAGATCTTTAATTGTCCGTATGCTGATGCCTTGAGAGCCTTGACAGCAAATGACTTTTATCTCTCTAGGGATGGAAACAGATTCCACATGTCTTGGGACATGTTCTGGAGCGTTCAGAGATTTGGACATTCTATGGAATCTTTCTTACAATTTGCACTCTGATTTAGTTAGCAGACCAAGAAAAAAACTTGGAAAAATATATTTTTCCAAGATTTGTTGCAATATGGATTCTGGAATCCCCTCTAAATCTCTCTCTCTTCTAACTCAGCCAGTTTTGTCTCCAATGCTTACAAATATTGTTGCTTGATATGGACTTCCTGGAGGTTCCTCTGTAAAGTCAGAATCATCCACCAGCAGATTGTTTTGGCACTTCCTCTTTAATTTTGACAAACCGGGTTTCAAGCACTGCATGAAGCCTTTCTGATGGTGAGGACTGATTTTGTAGCCAGGAGCTGTCTCAACCATGTTTATTATTTTCATCTTTATCTAGAGTTTTCAGTATTTACAACAGGTTCTTGAAAGTTGTTGGCTCTAACTTCCTTCCCCGCCTGAGGGGAGAAGAAAGTAGAAAGCCTGTCTTTTTCTTTCTTTCTGTACCTTTCTTTTTTTTTTGAGTGATGTCTTGACTCTGGTTTTCCTGGCTGACATTTTTTTTTGACAGATTTAAACTCCCGTCGACAGATTCTTCAGAGTTTAGTACTTCGCAGACACCGCTATTGTCTTCCCAGCAGGAAAGCTGGCTCTAAACGGGAACTAGGAGAATTGCCGCCTTCAAATCCTCAAACTAGGCTTGAATGTCTTGGCAAAACCCAAGAAACGTAGCGTCGCGCGACTGCGTCATCCACTATTAAAATACTTTTTACATATTTTTAAAAAAATAACATGAGAATAAATATAAAATTATAAAATTAAAATATAAAAATGTAAAAATCATAAAATAAGAGTAAATAATGAAAAGATAAAGTAAACTAACAACAAGGAAATACAAATCTTAAAATACAACTAAATAATGAAACATAAAGAAAAACCAGTACTAGTGAAGGGGTAATAGGGAAAATTTAAATTTTGATTAATGTTAGTAAAGTCTTATTATTTATCTTTTATGTTTCAACTAATTAGTTTTGAATTGAGTCCCTACTTTTTAGGAAGGTCAATAGAATTCCCGAAATAATGGACAAATTTTGTCCGAAACGAATGCGTCAACCAACAAAATTTGCTTCAGATGAAACTAAAAAAAAACCAAATCTAATTCACATTATCATCAAACCAGCCGGGGCAGCACCACCGTAGAAAGACAGAGGTCTGATCACGCAGAGAAAGCATGTAATAAACCACTTGCTTTTCCACGGGAGCTACAATTATGAAAAATATTACTTTAATAATCATTATTATAATGATGAAAATTATTGTCACTTTATTAATAATTCTGAAACTTATTGTTCTTGTAAAAATAATTATATATTTATATAATAATATTATGATTTATTCTGCCACTTCTTGCTGTTTGTTTTCTTTTGTTTGTTTGTTGAATTTATTATCTGTTACTTTAGTATTGTTTCTGAAGGAAGGAAATCAATTAAGAGCCTCTATGTAAAATTCCATGGCAGGTACACTACAAGGTTATACAAATAGGTTTATCACATAGAGATATGGTGCAGGGGGTTTAAGAACAATGTATTTGGTTACGAGATAACCATGTGTTTTGGCTGCTGATACTGTGTATGTTCATTCTCCCATCACAATGTGGCTATCATTAGTTTGCGTTAGTTGTGGGTGAGTATGGATGTTGTGGTTAAAGGACAAAACACTCTGTGGGATCTTTTAAGGCAACTTCTATTTGATGAAAAATGCTTCTGATCCCATTTTATATTTTCGTCAATTTCTTTTTTTTATTAATTTTCATACGAGTTGAGAAGGAAGTAGTATAACATGCAGAAGAGTATTGGGGAAATACCCGCACATGTTGTGCAATCATATATAGGGATACACTGAATAACTTAACACACTTGAAACTGAAAAAGTTTCAGAGAAATGACGCAGGGGAAAGATAAAAGAAAGGTGGAATGATGGGGGGGGGGGGGAATACATATGATCTTCATATTATATGCTACACTGGCACAACACAGGAACCAAATTGGATAGATCATAAGGTAAACCTTTGTAGCGCCTGTTGACTCCTCCGACTCTAGAAAGCTAGACCAGTAGACCCACCGTGTGGCATACTGGAGACTTCTGATTAGGACACCCCCTCTCGAAAAGACCATGTCCAGGCTTACTTCCACAATCCTGGAATAACGAGGTTGGCAGGATTAAGTAAATGCACTGTGAGAGTTTTATTTTTTTATATATTTGCTTGCAGGCCGTGGGGTGGAATGTAATGAAAATGTTAGTGTTTCAAATGGGAGATCTGGGTGAACAATTTTCTTAATGATGTCTGCATTAGCTTGCCAGAATGGTACAAATTTAGTGCAGGTTCACCATATGTGTAGAAAGTCCTCCTTATGTGTTCATCACGTCCAACACCAGTCGGAGAACTAAAAAAACTCGCCCACCGGTCAGGGTCCTTTCCAAGTTTGTGTATTAAGGTAATGTGCCTGGGGCGGTAGCAGGGCTCCCATTGAAGGAGGTCAGGGAATGAGGGGCAAGTAGATCTTGGAATGCCTTATAATATGAAATAGGGAAGCCATCTTGATCTTGGTCGTTGAGGGACGTTTCTATTGCCTTGTTTTAATTCTTCGGTGGTAACTGAGGAGTCTAATAGTGTAGTTTATTCTTTAGAGATTTTGTTTTTCAGATGTTCAGAGAATTATTTCCAGTTTTGTCTCTTTGGCTCCTTGGGTTCGAAGTCAGTGAGTCATATGAAGTATTGTATTACTTTAGGTAGACGATGTGGAAAGCTTCTGCAATTTGTTTTGCTTGACGGTGCAATTTATCAGCTCTAGATTGTTTTCTCGGAATAAAGGTGGTGGCCCATTTATTTCTATGGCCATTGCCAACAAGTTTTGTTGGGTTGGTTCTTGGTACATTGACGGGGAGAGGAACCCTTACTAAAAAGGTGTCCCCTTTTGACGGGTTTCTGGGCTTCCCATACAATTTGAGGAGGGGTGTCTGGGACAGTGTTATCCTGAAAGTAAGTTTGTAAGGAAGATCCTAATGTATCTCATTGACGGGTTCTTTAAGAATCAATTCATGATCACGCCAGGTGATGGAGTCTATATGAGAGTCAATGGCGTGGGTGTCTGAGCAAGACTTCAAAGACATCTATTCGGGGGCATTGGTTGTGTGGAGAGGAATAGAATGTGTAGTCTTTAGAGGTGGGATTGCGTATTTTCCTAATACCTGCCAGCTATATTTATGTGAGTACCTGTTTAATTTTCCTCAGTTTTGGATGGACCAGAGTGGATGCCCCATCGACGAGTCCATGGCTGACGTTGAGGTACCCGCCTTAAATTGTGATTCCTATGGCAAAGGTCTCGAGCACCTTTAAAACTGAACCTATAAACAAGTGCTGATTAACATTCAGTGTATACAGATCTGATATAGTGATCATTTCCTGTGCCAATAAACTCTTAACAAGACTTTCACGTCCATCATTATTAACAATATTTGAAATCGGAAGGGTTCTAGCCATGTTAATGGATACTCATTGTGTCTTTTTGAATAGAGAGTTTATATAGATATCAGATAAGTTATCTCGTTGTTTAAGTGTCATTTGTTTGGTTACATTCCAGTTTGGCTAAAAAGATCCAATAACATAGGTTTTTAAATTTCTCACATCTAAGTATATATATTTATTTATTTATACAAAGTGAATTGTTTGGTCTGATTTCAATGCTGAAATGCAAAAAATCTGATGAGCTATATTACGGGAAACATTTTATTCTGTCAGAACCAGATCATCAGAACTGGTTCTGTTTTGCAGGGATTTGATGTCTTATAAGTGTGTTTTTTGTAAATATCTAAAAACAAAAAATGCTGAAGATTGCTGTCACAAATACACTTAATGATGGAACCCAACTGACTGTTATACTTAGCTTTATTGATCACACAATTAGATATTTTGTCATTCTGAAATTCTTTTTTGATACTGTGATAGAGTGCACTGTCACTTTACATTGCTGTAAGTTTGCAAGAGCAGGGCTCTCTACCTCATGTATCAGTCTCTCTCTGTTCATCTAACGTAGTCTGTAATTCACTTTTATCTATACTGTAAGTTTGCAAGCCGGGCTCTCTACCTCATGTATCAGTCTGTCTCTGTTCATCTAACGTAGTCTGTAATTCACTTTTATCTATACTGTAAGTTTGCAAGCAGGGCTCTCTACCTCATGTATCAGTCTCTCTCTGTTCATCTAACGTAGTCTGTAATTCACTTTTATCTATACTGTAAGTTTGCAAGCAGGGCTCTCTACCTCATGTATCAGTCTGTCTCTGTTCATCTAACGTAGTCTGTAATTCACTTTTATCTATACTGTAAGTTTGCAAGCAGGGCTCTCTACCTCATGTATCAGTCTCTCTCTGTTCATCTAACGTAGTCTGTAATTCACTTTCATCTATACTGTAAGTTTGCAAGCAGGGCTCGCTACCTCATGTATCAGTCTCTCTCTGTTCATCTAACGTAGTCTGTAATTCACTTTCATCTATACTGTAAGTTTGCAAGCAGGGCTCGCTACCTCATGTATCAGTCTCTCTCTGTTCATCTAACGTAGTCTGTAATTCACTTTCATCTATACTGTAAGTTTGCAAGCAGGGCTCTCTACCTCATGTATCAGTCTGTCTCTGTTCATCTAACGTAGTCTGTAATTCACTTTCATCTATATTGTAAGTTTGCAAGCAGGGCTCTCTACCTCATGTATCAGTCTGTCTCTGTTCATCTAACGTAGTCTGTAATTCACTTTCATCTATACTGTAAGTTTGCAAGCAGGGCTCTCTACCTCATGTATCAGTCTCTCTCTGTTCATCTAACGTAGTCTGTAATTCACTTTTATCTATACTGTAAGTTTGCAAGCCGGGCTCTCTACCTCATGTATCAGTCTCTCTCTGTTCATCTAACGTAGTCTGTAATTCACTTTTATCTATACTGTAAGTTTGCAAGCAGGGCTCGCTACCTCATGTATCAGTCTCTTTCTGTTCATCTAACGTAGTCTGTAATTCACTTTTATCTATACTGTAAGTTTGCCAGCAGGGCTCTCTACCTCATGTATCAGTCTGTCTCTGTTCATCTAACGTAGTCTGTAATTCACTTTTATCTATACTGTAAGTTTGCAAGCAGGGCTCTCTACCTCATGTATCAGTCTGTCTCTGTTCATCTAACGTAGTCTGTAATTCACTTTCATCTATACTGTAAGTTTGCAAGCAGGGCTCTCTACCTCATGTATCAGTCTGTCTCTGTTCATCTAACGTAGTCTGTAATTCACTTTCATCTATACTGTAAGTTTGCAAGCAGGGCTCTCTACCTCATGTATCAGTCTGTCTCTGTTCATCTAACGTAGTCTGTAATTCACTTTCATCTATACTGTAAGTTTGTTAGAAGGGCTCGCTACCTCATGTATCAGTCTGTCTCTCTCTTAGTTCGTTGGCAGTATTTAAATGAACATCAATATAATGTATCAGCTTAATTGATAGGCTAAATTGACAAAAGGAACATAACACCCCACTCCTTTCTTTTCTGTAACACTCTTTGGTTATAAAATAGACTTAATCATACATGGTGAAGGGATTGGATGGTTTTTAAAGCTCACACTCAAGTTCTTGGTCAATAAATCATTTCAACGATATTGGCTTTCCATAAAATAAATACGTAATGAAGCTTGGACATTTAGCAACATTGAATTGCTGTACAAGATACACACAGTAGATGTATCCGAAGACTTGGTGCCACAATGTTGGGAATACACCAGCTAACTATTTCCTACATGGGAAACATTGTATTAATCACTGTTAAAAGATCTACATACGTCTAACTTTAAACACAGCGAGTTTCTTACACATTTATATTTGTTGGGCACAGTTCTGTAAAAAAAAAAAAAAGTCCATCTTAGATGCAAGCAGGGGTCCTCTGTACGCCCACACTGCCCATTACGGGAGGCCGCAATGTCTTCCCCCATCAAAGATACTCCATCTTCCAAACCTGGATCTCCAGTGAGGTCATAAACAGGAAACGCCACAGACACATTTAAAACACATTTTTTTCTTAGTCCATGCATTTACATGCTATTCTACTGGCACAATGTATACATATTTATTTACTTCTCTACTTTCACCAGGAGAGACCATTACTGCAAGAAAAACAAAAACAAACAATGAACAGAGTGATTAATCCCCTTGTACATAGAAGAAGGGTAATAGGAAGTTTGCAGAAGACAAACAATAAAAAAAAAAAAAAGGAAAAGGAAATATAGTGTAGTTTTTGGAAAACAATCAGGTACATGAAAGTGTCAGTAAGATATAAAGAGGTGCAGTCGCCATTGGATCGATGTATTTATACCTTTTCTTTTTTTATACATTACGGCACTGTCCTGTATGGGGAAATAGCGCTACCACTTTTCAGGTGTTTTTTTTTTATATACAATCGAGGGAAGTGCGGGACCTGAGCATACAGTGCTAACTCCCGACTTGTCAAGAAGTTGGCTTTATTCAATGACTTCCACGGTGATATACCCAATTTTTCGGCTCTCTTTTTGTGTGCTCCGGTTTTATAAATAATCCCCAAATGACTTCTAAAAAAATACCCCCGAGCAGAATGGAAGGTATTTCATTAGGAAACTACAAGTGTTTTTATTCCATTAGACTATTTACATGTTAAGAGTGAGTTTCTTTCAGGTTGGCAAAGAATCAAGTTAATTATTTACTTGTTTACTACAGTCCAGACCCCTTTATCATTGCTGCCTTTATAAGTGTTTCACACCAAATTCAGCAAACACCACTGTCCGTTACACAATGACTGTAATCAGTTACAGTATCTAAATCTCACTGGGAATAATGATAGCTTCACTTAAAACATGTTTAATGAGAACAAAAGCCAAAGAATCAGCTGATTAATGCATTGGTTTATTTTTCCCAACCACTTACAATTAAAACTTACTTTTTTCAAGGAGATTGGTTTGCAAAATGGCACCCTGAACCTCTCACAGGAGCTAAGCAGTGCCTTCCTGAAAGAAGGATGGGGATGCCCACCAGTGTATACGGAGGGGGCCTTGCCCCTTATTTGAAAAAGGGGGCCTACTTGTCATGTTTACTGCGGACATTTCTATTATTAATTTATTTTAATGTTTTTTTATAGCTATTTATTTTATTTATTATTTTTTTATTTTTTTATAAAGTTATTTTTATTTTTTATTTATTTGCAATAGCCTAAGTCCTCCCGTTGACTTCTTCACTTGCTAGTTCACTTTTAGTGAATAGACCTTACAGCGCCCCTTACATTCCAGCATCCCAGGACCAAGATGACTAGAGTGCAGCCAAAAGGGGGCCATGGTCACATGACGTTGCATGACCCTGCGAGATTGAAATTCATCCTGTCCCATACGGGCTTGCACATTTAGGCAATGTATCTCTGGGCACAGGGAACAGTCATACCTGGAAAGCCCCCCAGTCAAGGTCTCTGGGCACAGAGAACAGTCATTGCTGGAAAGCCCCCCAGGCATGGTCTCTGGGCACAGGGAACAGTCATACCTGGAAAGCCCCCCAGTCATGGTCTCTGGGCACAGAGAACAGTCATTGCTGGAAAGCCCCCCAGGCATGGTCTCTGGGCACAGAGAACAGTCATTGCTGGAAAGCCCCCCAGGCATGGTCTCTGGGCACAGAGAACAGTCATAGCTGGAAAGCACCCCAGTCATAGTTGCCAACAGTCCTGATCTTGCCTGACATTATGGTTTTTGGTGTCCTGTCCCATCAAATCCAGGTCTGTTCTGGAATTAATACTGCACACGCACAGTGCTGTGTATGTCTAACAAACAAATACACCAGGGCGAAAAATTTGAGAGGTCACTCAAACTGACAGTGCCACTGCGCATGTCCATGAGTCTGCGCATGTCCTGCATGCATTCCCCCGGGACACTGGAGAATGATATCCCGGAGCGCAGGATTACTGTCCCGAAACCTGCTATCCCGACAACTCTACATGTGTTCCAAAAAGCGGGGCAGAGGTAGTGCTCGGCGGGACAGCCTCTAAAAATCAAGACTGTCCTGTGCAATAGAGGACAGTTGGGAGGCATGGAAACATACGCAGACTAAACGTGAACAAACGTAGCGGTATCGGATAACCTGGAGCGCCAACCCGCGGGATCATGCAATGTCACATGACATCACATGACCCTTCTCCTATTGGCCCTGCCCCCTCATGTCCCAAAATATCAAAAGCTGGGTAGCAGGTAGAAACCATGATATATTTCTGCTGAGGACTTCAACTCTCATGCTCTCTAGCTACAATTAAATGAGTGGATTATGTTGCTGATGTGTATGTTAATATATATATATATATATATATATATAAATATTTATATATATGTGTGTGTATATATATATATATATATATATATATATATATATATATATATATATATATATATATATGTGAGCATGATAGGATTTTAAGTCCACTGCAGCAGACATGACATATCCTGGTGCAGTTTAAAAATTCCCATTCCAAAGCTGCACAGCACCGTCCCCCCTCCCCCCTTGTTTACCTCCCCATACCACTCAAAGAGTTTTATAATGATTTGTCACAAACACCAATTTTCAAAGATTAGGTATTTATTAACTTCTCCTCCAGTCCTGAACACACGCTGCCTTAATGGCCAACACAACTGCAAGTATTAAAAAAAAATAAAAAAATAAAAAAATAAAAAACCTCTCCAGACCGGCTTCCAAAATCACCCACCTCCCTAACAAGTACAAAAAGTTTCCTTCCAGCCAGGTGTGTGTACACTGGATAATGCACTGCCTATGGGTGTTGATTGGTACAGTGCCTTATAACATGCAGGGCTGGGTATTATCTTAACATGGTGACATCACTGACGTCTTCTCAGATTGCAAGTTCCTCTCTTGCAGGTACTTCCAACACCGACTTGAACTAACTTGCTTTGTGACTCACAGCAGAGAAGGTGTCAGGATATTCAGGATATACTTTTGTTTTGCTCTCCAGTGTTTCAATGAACGTTGTTGTGGCAAAGCATGGCTTCATTTTCTCCATGAGAATTGCAATCACAGACTTCTAACAGGTAAGAAACATTACACTGTTTATAAAAAAGAAACAACAAAAAAAACAAAACAAAAAACTTTGCTACAAACTGCAATTATACTGTGTGTTTTGTCAACATAGCTTTGCTTGTGTCTGTTCTCTTGCTGAGCTGCAAAGATCTGTAAACACAAGAGGAAAAGATTTAACAAAATTAAAAATAAACATAATAAATACAATGTGTTTAAAATAAAAACAAATAAAGCACTGGTCATATTTACAGTAAGCAGGCACTTCTAAGAAGGGTTATCTTTTGTTTCTTAGTTGTTTGATGATGTCTTGGAGGTGGATTTCAATTCATTTGCTAACTACAACTATAATTATTTATTGTATTGCTATGAAAAGTCCAACTCATTGAGTTTCTGCTAATTCTCTCAGTCTAGTTAATTCTGGTAACATCTGGAGTAACAGGGTCAGGAAGTTACTTTGTGTAATTTGCTATGATGAAATCCACTTAACTGGGTAAGAAAGAAAAAAAAAAGACTTTCATGCTTTTTACTCTAATGCCTGCTACAGAAAAATATATATAGATTATGATATATTTTAACACATTATTGCTAGTGTAAACTCATTTCAGATATCAGAGCCATCACCTATGTAACAGAACAAGTTGATTTGATAAGTAGGGCTGGATAGATAAGAATTCTACACAATTCTACACAATGTGACATTATTGGATTGGTATATAAAAATACATAGGCTTCTGAATAAATGCAAGGTAACATAACTAGGTAGACACCTAATTCTATCTGTAGTGTTTTGTATGAAATGCCAGCATTATGGTGCAAATACATAGAAACAGAGGAGGGCTGGCAGCCTTAGGCCTGGGGGGCAAATCCAATCAAGTGGCCCATTGCACCATCGAATCGCCTCCCCATCCACGGCCATCTTTTCCTTGTTTTATAACGAATATTGCCAGGATTTTCCCCCACAATATGCCAGGATTTGCCATTTAATATGCTAGAATTTTCCCTTACAAAATGCAAGGATTATGCCCCTCAGTATGCCAGGATTATGCCCCTCAATATGCCAGGATTATGCCCCTCAATATGCCAGGATTTAGACACCCAATATGCCAGGATTATCCCCTCAATATGCCAAGATGATGCCCCCTCAATATGCCAGGATTTTCCCCTCAATATGCCAGGATTATGCCCCTCAATATGCCAGGATTTAGACATCCAATATCCCAAAATTTGGGCACCCCCCCTACCCACGTTGCACACCTACGACATGACCCATAACCCACGTTGCACACCAGGACATGCCTCATCACCACATTTACATGCCTCCATCACCCCATTACATACACATTTCCAATATTATTTGCCATTAATATTTCCCAGCCAATTTGCCCAATAATATTCCAAGGTTATCTGCCATTTAATATGCCCCTGCTAATTTGCCCAATATGCCAGTGTTAATTGCCATTTAATATTCCCCAGCCATTTTGCCCAATATGCCAGTCTTATTCTGCCATTTAATATTCCCCAGACGATTTGTCCAATATGCCAGTGTTATTCTGCCATTTAATATGCCCCAGTAAATTTGCCCAATAATATTCCAGTGTTATTTGCCATGTAATATTCCCCAGCCAATTTGCCCAATAATATGCCAGTGTTATTTGCCATGTAATATTCCCCAGCCAATTTGCCCAGTAATATGCCAGTCTTATTTGCCATGTAATATTCCCCAGCCAATTTGCCCAATAATATGCCAGTCTTATTTGCCATGTAATATTCCCCAGCCAATTTGCCCAATAATATGCCAGTCTTATTAGCCATGTAATATTCCTCAATAATATGCCAGTGTTATTTGCCATGTAATATTCCCCAGCCAATTTTCCCAATAATATGCCAGTGTTATTAGCCATGTAATATTCCCCAGCCAATTTGCCCAATAATATTCCAGTGTTATCGGCCATGTAATATTCCCCAGCCAATTTGCCCAATAATATGCCAGTGTTATTTGCCATGTAATATTCCCCAGCCAATTTGCCCAATAATATGCCAGTGTTTTTTGCCCCCCCCCCCCCCCCTTTCCCATCTCTTACCTTTTTCCCTGGTGGCTAGTGGCAGGACTTCCCTGGTGGCTAGTGGCAGGAGGACTTCCCTGGTGGCTAGTGGCAGGACTTCCCTGGTGGCTAGTGGCAGGAGGACTTCCCTGGTGGCTAGTGGCAGGACTTCCCTGGTGGCTAGTGGCAGGAGGACTTCCCTGGTGGCTAGTGGCAGGACTTCCCTGGTGGCTAGTGGCAGGAGGACTTCCCTGGTGGCTAGTGGCAGGACTTCCCTGGTGGCTAGTGGCAGGAGGACTTCCCTGGTGGCTAGTGGCAGGACTTCCCTGGTGGCTAGTGGCAGGAGGACTTCCCTGGTGGCTAGTGGCAGGACTTCCCTGGTGGCTAGTGGCAGGAGGACTTCCCTGGTGGCAGGCAGCATGGTCCCTCCATGCTGCCTGTTCGTCCTCCCGGCGGTTGTGCCGACAGGTCACGTGATCGGCGTGCGTCTGACGTCAGAGCGCCGATCATGTGACTGTCGGCACTTCCGTGTCACACTGCACGGGGAGCCGAACAGGCAGCACGGAGGTTTCTCTGTGCTGCCTGTTCGGCTCCCCGTGCAGTTTTGCAGGCAGAGCGGAGGTGAGAGGGGATCTTCCGATCCCTTCTCACCTCCGTCTCTGTCTGCAAGCGCGTTTTTTTTTTTTTAAACACTGGCCCAGCGGCCGTGTTTTACAAACATTAGGGCGGCCTGGGGGGCAATTGCCTCCCTGCCCCCCGGCCCAGCCCGCCCCTGCATAGAAACAATGGGACTAAACCCAGGTTCATCTTGGATAAGGGATCATGGGTAACTCACTAAGGGCTTTATTTGCGGGAATTGAGCAGAGAACTTCAAACTTAAAGGGACAGCATCACCTAAACGTTGCTTATACCGTAAAGGTAGAGAATACAAAATGATTGAAAACGACCCGTGCCCTGTGTTAGCAAATTATAATGTGTTTTTAAATTTGTCCGTGAAGTCTCCTGCTTATGACATCACCTGTGGCACGGTATGCAAATTTTCCACTGAAAAACAGTTCATTTGCATATCAGGCCTCAGTTGATGTCATAAGCATGAGACGCCACAGACACATTAAAAACACACATTTCTCCTAATTTGGGCATTTACTTGCTGTTTTGCTAACACAATTTATAAATCAAGTTTTATTCTCTATGTGCACAGTATAAACAATGTTTATTTGCTTCATTTGTTTCGACAGGCAAGTCCCTGCATTACTCTCTGTCATGAATTAAGTCCTAAGTGTACTCAGCCTTTGTCCAACTTCACCTTTACAACTCAGGTGTTTATTAGGTTCCCATTTATGTGCCAATAACTTGGGTGTTTGTTAAGTTTAGCAGGTGCAATGGACTGGGCTCCAGCGATACTAAGTTGTTGAATTTTCCCGACTTTACAATTCTGACCTCATTGCTAATCGGTGAATAGACCTCTGTGTATTTTAGAGCAAAAGAAACAGAAGTGCTTTTTTAAAATCTGGTTTTATTCTGTGGGATATTGCACCTACGGCAATCGGAGAAGAACCTGTAGAACTTAACTGGTGCTAAGCGTGCTGGTGTGACCCAGACATGTGGAACCAAAGCTCCCAGCGTTTATCAGGAGTTAAAGTCATGTGATGGCATCAAAGGTCGGCACCTTCGCAAGGTGGACCTTTACTGGGGTATGTGGCGGCCATTTAATAGCGTTCTATGGACTTTGACAAAGCTTACCGCGTACTCTGGTGACTTTTGCCTATACCTGGTTGGAACACATGTTGATAGTTACCATAAGGCTCTTACTGTGTGCCCACCGTTTATACTTACCCCCCATTATGTTTTGCCTGTTTTAAAAACATTATATAGAGAGAATAAGCATTTACCCCACGCATTTCACAACATTCTTCAAGGCGTATGAAACTGAAAAGGTTTGTGTTTTGTACGTTTCAAGGGACAATTCGGCCTACGGAGTCTGAAAAAATATGTTTGGATAAATACTGGCTTACATCAAGTAAAGGAAATGAAACAGATCTGTCGGATAAGCTTAGCTTCAACGTTTCCTATGTCTTAAAAATGGTAAATCATGTGTAATAGGTTCATAAGCTGTTTCTATAGTAACAGTCCTGCCTAGCTCTGCGACCCCTGTTATTGGATGTCACTGAATGAAGAAGCCCCGGCGAAATTATATTCAGTTTAAAACTACAGGTGAACTGTAAATTGCTTTAAAGTAATAATAAGTGCATTAAACATATAATAAACATATGTACAATATAGAGAAAATACAGTAGGTAGAACTGCCTTAAGGTTTATGGACCATGATGCTGCTCTTTTAGTATAATTAAAATAATAATACAAATAATAGAAATGTAGTATAATAAAAATAATAATACAAATAATAGAAATGTAGTATAAAAAAAATAATTAAAATAATAGAAATGTAGTATAATAAAAATTATAATACAAATAATAGAAATGTAGTATAATAAAAATAATAATACAAATAATAGAAATGTAGTATAAAAAAAAATAATTCAAATAATAGAAATGTAGTATAATAAAAATAATAATACAAATAATAGAAATGTAGTATAATAAAAATAATAATTCAAATAATAGACATGTAAAAATAATAAGTGTCTTAGTATTTTTAGAGGCTTTGTAGCCAATATAAATTACAGTTTTACTGTTCAAAAAAGTGTTATTTATCTTGTTAACCCTACATGCCTATGGATCGATGTTACACTTCATTATGCACGAGGTACGTGATGATAAACCTTGCTTAGTTGAGTCTGTGAGTCATTTCTGAGGCACAGCATTCCTTATAACCTTTGTAATTCCGTGTAATAAAGCCACAATATAATTTTACTGGCCAATAACCTAGCGCAGTGTGGCGAGATAGTGGAGAGAACTTGGGAAATGCCACTTGTAGAATCATTCACGTGGGGAATGTTTTTGCAAAAAAAAAAAATGTATTGAATTAAATACAGATTGATTCTGCACTGTTTAATCATGGTCGCTTTGGTAAACATAATCAGATAAAATGGGGATCTATTTACATAAAAGACCCTGTTAAGTTGGCAACCGGTATCCATTCCTCCTGCTTAAGCCTCTGGTTAGTGCAATACACTGCTGAGACTCATCCCTGGTGATCTAGTGCAGGGAGCAGGAGATCTGTACAGACGGTATAACAGATCTCTACTCCTTTGTCCATCTTGCGTGTGACAATGGATTACAGACAGCTAAAAATATCACATCTTACCACTGTCTATAATAGATTATGCTGGAGAGGATCAGGGAAAGCACATATCTCCTGCTCACTGAAACAGATCACCGCATATATCCTTGGTGTGGTGGTCTGGTTAGGTGAGCAGGAGATCTGTGTTCTCTTTTTTTTTTTCCTGACCCTCTTTGCCATGTTCCATTATGCAGAGGACATTAAGTGATATTGTAAGGCGCACGTAATCCAATGCCGCATACAAATGGGCAAGGGATGGAGATCTGTTCCTCCCTTCCGCTCCTTGCTCAATTTCACTGGTTTGCTGTGGGCTATCAGAGTAATGTCCTCGGCCAGCTTCTGTGTCTCACATGTTATGGTTAGCTGGAAGGCCTGTAGTGCTGACATGTTCCGCACACACCTGTTTCACCAGTAAAATGCACATACCGTCTCCAATGTACAGGATGTGCTATGGCTCCAACTCCTGCAGCCAATTTTCTGCATTCCACTTTATTGAAAACAAATACCAATTTGACACCCAGGGGGGTCAGCTCACAAATATTTTGTGGATTTTTCTAGCAGTGTTGTCCGGTGTGTTAATAGGGCAGGCCAGCTAGCATCCATAATAACACATGTCATTCATTCAGGTGACACAGGAGAATATACGTTACCAACTGCAGCTTGAATGCAACTCCCATGATCCTTTGCCCGGTGCAGGTCAAATGGCTAACAAATATAAATTGTATACTTCATTGTATGCTTTGTATGATGTCAGCAGCGTAGGGCCAGCCCAAGACAAGCAGGACAGATATACTAACAGGTAAGGTAGAGAGATTGATATACAGTCTACAACTACCATAATTCCCTGACATTCTAGAAAGTCAGTGGGGAATTATGGGGTCTGTAGTTAGGGAGCAGCTGGAGGGCCATTGTTGGACAACTGGGCCGTGGACACTCCACCATTAATATCTGGCTAACTATTTACTGATTAAGAACTCAACTGTATAACATTCTATGACTTACAATAAGACCAACTAGTATTTATACAGTGCCCAGTGGGACTAATGCTTTTTAGTGCAAGCTCTTGGAATAAACTATTATGACCTTGAGATTTGAACAGGCTTTTTTCCCCCATAGCTATATACTCATAGGGAGTCTACCCTATACCAGCGTGTACATCTGGCTAACTATAAACTGATGGAAGCTACATTGTACCCCACCTATGCTTGGCTCGCTATGTAATTATGGGTGCTTTACTGAACTACTGTGTAATTAATTACTAATTAATCATTACTTTTCTTGTTATGTATCTTCCTGTTTTAATCTTGTCTGAACAATAGCTGCTTTTACCTGCATCAGGTGGGGGAGAAATGTTCTGTTCGTTCTCTTTAGATAGAGCTCCCTATAGCTCTATATGTAAAACACCAATGACACCTTTTTGATACATCTCTATGCTCATTACAGCCGAAACTGAGATTTTCCGAGCAGTTTTAGGAGCCTTTCTGTTTTTCATTTTATTTAATTAAGTGACAGAGCAATTGAAGTAAGAGACTTTTGTCAGGAGAGTGCATTACACATTGGCGCATGCAGAAACATAGAAACACAGAATGTGTCGGCAGATAAGAACCATTCGGCCCATCTAGTCTGCCCAATTTTCTAAATACTTTTTATTAGTCTCCAGTTCCCTATCTTATAGCTAGGATAGCCTTGTGTCTATCCCACGCATGCTTAAAATCCTTCACTGTGCTTACCTCTACCACTTCCGCTGGAAGGCTATTCCATGCATCCACTACCCTCTCAGTAAAGTAATACTTCCTGATATTACATTTAAATCGTTGCCCCTCTAATTTTAGACTATGTCCTCTAGTTGTGGTAGTTTTTCTTCTTTTAAATATACTCTCTTCCTTTACTGTGTTGATTCAGTTTATGTATTTAAATGTTTCTATCATATCCCCCCTGTTACGTCTTTCCTCCAAGCTATACATGTTAAGATGCTTTAACCTTTCCTGAAATTCCACTAGGCGCCATATCTACGTACATCTCTAACGATAAATAAAAGTTAAGAGCAAGATAGAGCAATTTGCTGTCAGGAAGACAAATTAAATAGTAAGCTTTGTTGAGCAGATGGGTTTTCCGGCAGCGATATGAAATGGTGTAAAAAAGGCTAGTATGTTCTATTCATTGGCTAGAGGTTTTGCAAGTGAATTGTATTAATTACCTGAATTGGACCTGGTCAGTAACACATTTTACAGGTTCATATTAAAGCTACATGTGTACTTGATGAAAATAACGTGTCCTTGAAATGTATTTTGAATTCCTCCTTTCAAACTTACTATACTTGAAGTAAGAGGTTGAGAAAAGTACCGATCAATAATTTGTAAGATAAGAAGAATAATCCTTACATATGAATGGTATCTGAGTCCGTGACAAGCTTACATCACCAATATTCTGTAACGTGGCCTCTTTAATTTAATTTTCAGCTTATTTATCACTGTTATGTACATTATTTTGAGATGTGAGTTTTTGCAAAGACCAAGCTTGGCGGAATGGAACTTCTAGATGATTATGGCACAGCTTGTAGATGATTATGGCACAGCTTGTAGATGATTATGGCACAGCTTGTAGATGATTATGCCACAGCTTGTAGATGATTATGGCACAGCTTGTAGATGGTTATGGCACAGCTTCTAGATGATTATGGTACAGCTTGTAGATGGTTATGGAACAGCTTCTAGATGATTATGGCACAGCTTCTAGATGATTATGGCACAGCTTCTAGATGATTATGGCACAGCTTGTAGAATATCTTCAGTTGGGGACTAATTCTAACCACTATTTTACATCCTAGCTGCCCCCAGACAGAGGAGCTACACCTACTCTAAGCCCTTAACCTATTTAAAAAAAAATCTAAAAATGGCTACACACCCTTTTTTGTATTAGAGACAGGCTGTGTTCCAAACTTTGGTGCTGCTTTGGGTTCATGTTTTTGTATATGTAATAATAATAATAAAAAATAAATGTAATCTGCAAATGGCTTTGTGGGTGGTGCATACGGGAGAATGGGCGGTGCATATAGATGACCATGCACACAGTGGGTGGGGCTTAACTAATGGTCTAGTCTTAAGCTTTCCAACTATTTTTTATATAGAAGAGTAAGTTCAGTACATATTCAGTAGTAGTCAAACCTTCAGACTTAGGCCTCTTGGCCTCCATATGTTCTCCGAACATTCTTCTATAGTCTAATTTTATATATGCGCCTGGTTTCACATTAATGTATTTCTCTGTGAAACGTACATTGTGTGTATTGTAAAACCAGAGTTGCCTAGTAAATGTGTTACACAATATATAAAATGTAACAGCTTTTTGTTTTGGTTCATGGAATGTTTTGTTTTTTTTTACTATGATGTAAAAGTGCCACCTTTGTTAAGGCAAGATCAGGTGACTGCGAAACTAGTATAAGCAGTATAAGCATTCCAAGAAATGACAAGAATTCCAATAAAACAACAGTACAAGTACATCACCTTTAAAGGACAATTGTAGCAATACATGAAGTTCTGTTTAATTGAAAGGTGGCATCAAGTGTAGGCATTTTAAACAGAAATGCTTTAATGAAAGACTACACATAAAGTATCATATTTACTCCATATAACTCTACCAGGAGGCAGACATGTTGTTTAGAATCTTTGGTCAGATCTTTGTTCATCCGAACCAAGGTGAGTGAAGATCTGACCCAAGATTCTAAACAAGATGGCTGCCCCCCTGAGAGAACTATATAGAGTAAAGAAGGCAATTGAAAGATTTGAGTTAAAAACCAGTAAAAAAATAAATGATATTTATCATTCATGATTGAATTGGGCCCAATGTCTTAAAGGTTACACTCCTACATATGTGGTGAGTTAAAAAAAACGTGAATGGGTGGAAATTGTTACTGATCAACTGTAATTGATAAAAAAAAAAACCCTCTTAACCATGTCCAAAGCTGGACAGTGTATATATGCTAGCCTTGAATGTAGGGTGTTTTGGGGAACTATATTGTATTCATTTAATGCTCTGTATTACTGAGCTTTGGATTTGTTTACATATATATATATATATATATATATATATATATATATATATATATATATATATATAATTTATATACATAAATAGATTTTTTATCAAAAACATCAGAACAAATAACAACTCAAATATAAATAAATTAGACATACACACCCTGTTACATTTACATCCAGGTCATTATTAATAAATTCATTATATAAATACACTAAAGAAAGCACATTGGTAAGACTTTAGAAATTCAATCTTCAAGGATAACACAGAAAAATACAAGCCTGGAATGCTCACCGCAACCCCTATTAATGTATCCTAAAATAATTCTCAACACCTTGCGCCTGACACCAATTAGGAAGATGCTCTACAAATTTCAGTATCACAGATAACATCCCTAGGGGCCCAAATTAATTTTTTTGGACTATTTTTTATTATGATTTATAAGATTTTTAGTTGATCTTAGGTTATTCTTTTTGGACTAATTTTCCACAAGATTGTATATCAGAATGACCTCTAATTTTGAATTAAATGTGAACCCTTATAGGTGGTGTCTGGGTAATTTTTTGGAGGTGTCCTGTTGGTTGAAATGTGTGAAATGGATGCTCGGTCACACCACCAGTAATGTATCTTCCGCAAAGTAAACAAGGCACTCACCAAGGGTGGCACTTTGCCAGAGGGTGTCTGCCTAGGGCAGCACAAAAACCAAGATACACCACAGTGTGCTTTCTTTCGTTTTAGAGACTTTACCCCACTAAGGCTACAAGAAGTTCCGAAAGTACCTGGATACATTTAGGCCATCCTGCTTATATGACCTATTTACACACCTCCCAAATCATGCACGCAGCAAATCACTGGGGCGCAGAGCCGGGGAGTGTCAGTGCTACTGCACATCCATGGTAGGCTAAGCTCGTCACTGTGCCAGCACAACTTCACCTGACCATAATGCTGTTCACAGCGACATTGCTGTCTGAAGTCCATCTGTCCCGACGAGCTCTGCTCTACCTATAACATTAATGTGATGCTTGTGTCTAAACTTTCCAATCATCTAAGGGGTTATTCTAATAAAAAACTGTGCATTAGCAACACAATGTGCAACAGCTCGATACAGCAGCACCTGTCATTTCAATTCTTGGTCCAGAATGAGCATCTGCAACTGGGCTGGGGTAAATACTACTAGCATAGCTAACAAACCAACACCAGAAATGCCCTGGCATTCTCACCAAAAGGGCTGGGTTATGTATACTTGCATTCGAACCTTCAGGGACACACTGTCAGAATGGACTGTGCACAGTCTTTCTATATCCCCCGAGAGCCTAGCGGGAGGTATTGTGCAGCGCCAACAGTGAGAGGTTAGCTCCCATTAGCAGCGATAGAGAGAACAGCGCCTGGGTGAAGAATGAGCCCTTCCCGCGATCCATGGATTGTGGCTCAGCCTCTGACAAGAAGTAAGGTGCTGGTGCAATAGAATGATGACTGGAGTCTGGCAGGAGCTGCAGCGTATGTCAGCATCCTCTGGATTGAGCTGTTGTGCACTTTATCTCATCATACAAGTGAAGCACCTCTTCAGCGTGCGCCACCCTTTTGCTTTCTCAAAGGAACCTGTGGAACCCTGCTCCAGAGTTCCGGGTAGCTTCCTGACTGCAGAGACATCCTGCAAAGAGACCTACATGGGGAAAAATGCATCAAGCTTTACTTCCTAAGTTTCCGGAAAACTATTGTTTCGTTTATCTCAATACGTCTGGGCCTTTCGCCACGTCGTTCTTTTGCTACGTAGGGTTGCCACCCAACCGGTATTTTCCCCGGTAGGCCGGTAAAAAAATTGGTTGCTGCCAATGTTAATTCTATGGAGGCACCGGCAAGGCTGGTAGATATTTTTGTAGAATAATAGGGTGGCAACCATATTGCTACGCCAGCGTTCAACTAGATGGAGGATTTCTAGGAGCCCTCTCATTTAGAGCAGCGCCTCTCCTCGGTGGCAGCAGCTGCCGGGGGTACGGCTATGTACACCCAGCAGTGCCTTCCTTGCCTATAGGTAGCTCAGGCCCTACTGCAAAGTAATCTGTAATGAGAAGTTCTATGGGCACATCTACCTTTTGTTTTACTCAGCATTGTTGTGCATTGTCTTGGTCACCCCTCTTGCACAGCTTTCGTTTTTTAGCTTTACATTGTCATTCCTTTCATGTCATTGTAATGTAACCTCTACTCAATATAAATCCCCAGATTGCTGGATGTAATAGGAGCAATCCACACCAGTCAAGGCCCACGAGCTTCCTTGTACCTGTCACGTGGCACCACCTCGGTGTCCTTATATTCTAGCCTTACTTCCACTTTTAGCGTTTTATATATAAAGTATCTCTCAGGCAAGTGGTTGTATTGTTTGTAACAGTGTTTTTACAGTTTGTTACATGGGCTACAATCAGTTTGTCAAATTGCGTACAAGGGAATGCTAAACGCTTCTACACTCTGTATAAACATGTTCCCAGCTTGTGACTCCTTCCTCTGTAAAAACCACAAACAATAACAATACAGTGTGCATGTAACATGAGTACCTCACTTTAGTATAACTCTGCTTTTCAGTGATAATCTTCGGGTTTCGTTTGGAGATTTCCCTTTGAGCAGAATCACAAGAGGAGCCACAGGGAGCAGGTGGAGTGAGAAGAGGCACAGTAATGGAGCTCTCTCCTGAAAGAAGCACAGATCTCCTCTCCTTGTTAAGCTTCACTCACCCTTTCTGATTCATCACTCTGAGAGTCAAGGGGGTTTGTAGTAGAATTTTTATGGGGGTTTGTGGTTTACCCAGACAAGATGTGGTGAAATGTTAACCAGAAACTGGTCACCCCCCCCCCCCCCCCCCAAATAAATTAATATATTACATGACCTGGATACCTGACTGTGGTGTTTGACCACTGATACCAAACTTTTTATTACTACCCTTAAGGGGTTTTCTTGCAAAATTTCAACTTAATAGGTTCGCTAAAACCGAATGGACAAGTGAACTGCGAGAACCAGGCATTAAGGCAGTTACCCAACAACTAAACAGTTAGTTATTCCCTTTTACCGTATACATTTCTTAACACAAACAATGCAGACCCTATACATGTAAGTTAGTAAATGGGAACTGTAACTAGATAACAGAACATATAAAAAAAAGTTAAGACACTCATAGAAATATGTGAAATAATAATATGGCAGACCCTATGCAAAGAATGATTTTCTTCTTATTGCTTCGTTTTAAGGTTGAGAAGGTACAAAGTACATCATTTGGTTATTTGGATTCGTACGTAGATATCCGGGATCTGATTGCAACCCCCCTTTGTGACAGACTAAAATTCCACACAATGTAACGTACACCGCCCCCTCCAGCATTTAAAAGGTTAACAAACAGCTGTCCCTGACAAAGTGCCATTTCCTGTTTTATTTCCCTGTCGATATCATAGCCAGACTGTATTCCTTGGAAACAGGTAGAGGCTTTTTCTTTGAAGTACCAGACTTTGTTAATCGGGTCAGGCCAATAAAAGCATAAGCCCTTATTATTTTTTTAAGGGAACATTGAAGACGTTTCAGCCCTTTTTTTCCTTTTTTTTTTTATTCCTTGCTGCAAAATACTCTTTCGATTTTTCCTTTTTCTTTGATATTTCAATTAATATTTTTTAATTTGTATCCACTCCACTCCTAAAAAGGCAAAGGCTGCTTTAAATATCAAACCATGAAAGCAGTGTGGAAACCCGAGTGCCACAAATGTCAAGCGTTCCCAATCCGCCACCCTGCTGTGGGGGGTCACTATCCCTGGCGGAATAAGCCTCCGTCCAATGCATGTATCGGTGCAGGAATGAACTAAGGTGACAATACGTTCTAGTCATTCAGATGAAATGCCTCATATGAGCTAAAAAACAGTCATAGGGTGATTATAGGGTGATCGTAGGGTGAGAATCATTCACAAACTTGTTCTACACTGTACTTTTTTGTTTGTGATGTTCGTGTTCACTACAAATAAAGTTTTTTTTTTTGTTTGTGTTTCCTTCCCTGGTTCCAAAACCAAGGCTTTGTAACACTATAAACAAAAGCACATCTACGGTAATTACTGGTATACAAATACAAAAAAAATACTGGGAGAAAAACAAGTTAGTCTGGTCGCAATGGGTTCATTGTAAGACCAGCTGTGTTCCAGTCTCTCAGACAAAAGTCATTAAAAATGTAAAAACATGTCTGTAAAAAAAGAAAATGGGTGTGAATTGGACGTTAGAAAGGTTCATGTTTACATTACATTTGTTGTCAAAGAATTGAGATGTCAACTTGGGGATAATTAAAAGTACAGATAAGTACGATTTATGAAAGATTTGTGCAGTTGTGGGTGTTTTGTGTGTTACAAAATTTGTTTTAATTTAAATTTGTAATGAAGGTTGTTTGAAAAGCACATTTGATTTAAAGTAGCAGTAAAGAATTATTTTAAATTTTGCTTCACCAATAGAAGCAAAAGTTAAAAAAAAAAAAAGCTACAGGCCTGGAGTAAATCTTACATGTAGAAGTTTACTGTCAGTGCTGCCTCTCAGTTGAGGTAGAGCTGATCTCAATCAGTGTCTGCTCACCAGAGCAGAGGCTTGCTGCTCCTGTCTGACATTAGTCTGTAGGGACCAGAGCAGAAAACAAAGAAAAAAACGCATGCACTCCAAGTAGATATTGTGAAAAATAGAAAAATGTATTAAATATAACATACACGTAGACACTTAAGACAGAGGACCCGGTGAGAGCGATCCGCCTGACGCGTTTCGTGTGATAACACGCTTATTCATAGGCTTCACACCAAATGGACAAACTTCATTTAAATACAAAATGTAGGGACCAGAGCTCTCACTTAGTTGATATCCTGCCTGTTGAAGGCATTAAAAAACACCTAAACAGTCATAAGTGTTTTCTTTACTTAAAAGGACAGCTGTCAGCAAAAAAAGGAAGTTATGTCTAATTAAAAAAATGACACCAAGTGTAGGCATGGTAAATAAAAATGCTTTAATGAAAGCATATGAATAAAGTACCTTGTTGAGTCCTGTCTTTTTACACATCACTATCAGGAGGCGGACATCCTGGGCGAAATCATCCCTCATCTGACCCCAGATTCTAACCAAAATGTCTGCCTCCTGACAGTGCCATACTGGCAAAGAAACTAAATAAGGTAACGTATAGGTATTCTTCTATTCAAGCACTTCTGTTTAAAATGCCTACAATCTTTCTATTAGACATTGTCCTTTTAAACTATTGCCCTACAGAAAAGAGTAAACATCCAACCACAGGCAGTTATAATAAGCAGGCCTTGACAGGTGAAAGTTGGACGAGATCTGAACGATGTTTTTTTATTTATTTATTATAATTTTTTTTTAATGCTGAACTTCCTGTAAGGAGAACATGCTGCTTCGCACATCCTTGCTTAATTCGTTGCTTGAAGCCCCACCCACATATCAAGATACCTTGCTATACAGTGTAAAGCAGTAGAGTGATGACCTTACTAAACCTTCACCATTTTGATGCCTCAAAACTCTATACTTCACCTGTGTAGGATTTTAATTTCTTTTCTCGGATTTTGAAGTCCGGGTTCCAGGAATGAACGTGACTCATAATCAAAGTAAATGTTACTTTTCCAAATAGTACAAAAGGGCCAAACCACAAAGAGAACAGCCTACTTGTTGACCCATTGATATGTAGTTTACCTACATTGTACTTGTGCCGTTCAATTACTAATTCCCACGCACCTCATTCATTCACCTCTAACTCTTACAGTAAATCAACACTGGTCTTCACTGCAAATGAAGGTGACTGATGACGGTTAGGCACTCTATTGGTTTTTATAGGCGTCTTGTGCGTGAGCCAAAGTGTTTAATAAATAAGATTTTGGAGGAAATATTGGGATTTCCCATTGTAAATCCCCATGAAAAAAAACTGCAGGATGGACCTCTCTAGTTTGCACTGCTGCCATCAGCTGTAAATTATTCTCCTTTTTTGGTTGTTGCGCTAGATTTTCATTAGTATTATAGTGACAATATGAATTTGCTGAGAGATGACTACAGTATGTGGCATGATAGTAACAAGATTCTAGAACCTAAGGTTACGTTGTATCTACCACCAAGATGATTGTAGAACCCAAAGTTACATCGTATCTCCCGCCAAGATGATTCTAGAACCTACGGTTACATTGTATCGGCCACCAAGATGATTCTAGAACCCCAAATTACGTCATATATCCCGCCATGATGATTCTAGAACCTAAAGTTACATTGTATCTCCCGCCAAGATGATTCTAGAACCTACGGTTACATTGTATCGGCCACCAAGATGATTCTAGAACCCCAAATTACGTCATATATCCCGCCATGATGATTCTAGAACCTAAAGTTACATTGTATCTCCCGCCAAGATGATTCTAGAACCTACGGTTACATTGTATCGGCCACCAAGATGATTCTAGAACCCCAAATTACGTCATATATCCCGCCATGATGATTCTAGAACCTAAAGTTACATTGTATCTCCCGCCAAGATGATTCTAGAACCTACGGTTACATTGTATCGGCCACCAAGATGATTCTAGAACCCCAAATTACGTCATATATCCCGCCATGATGATTCTAGAACCTAAGGTTACATTGTATCTGCCACCAGGATAATTGTAGAACCTAAGGTTGCATTGTTTCTTCCTTCAAGATAATTCTAAAACCTAAACTGCAACCTTCCTTCAAAATGGTTATAGAACCCAAGGTTACATTGTATCTGCCACCAAGATGATTGTAGAACCCAAAGATACATTTTATCTCCTCCAAGATGATTTTAGAACCTAAGGTTGCATTGTTTCTTCCTTCAAGATAATTCCAAAACCAAAAGTTACATTGTGTCTCCTGCCAAGATGATTCTAGAACCTGAGGTTACATTGTATCTTCCACCAGGATGATTATAGAACCCAAAGTTATACTGTATCTCCCACCAAGATGATTATAGAACCCAAGGTTACTTTGTAACTGCCACCAAGTTTATTCTAGAACCCAAAGTTACATCATATCTGCCTAAGATTATTCTAGAACCTATAGTTGCATTGTATCACCCACCAAGATTATTCTACAGCCTAAAGTTGCATTGTTTCTTCCTTTAAGATAATTCTAAAACCCAGAGTTACATTGCATCTTCCTTCAAAATGGTTCAAGAACCCAAGGTTAAATTGTATCTTCCTCCTAGAGGGTTCTAAAAACCTAAGCTTACATGGCATCTTCCTTCAAGATGATTCTAGAACCTAAGGTTGCATTGTGTCTTCCTTGCAGCGGATTCTAGGTTCTAAGGTTACCTTGTATATTTCATAAAGTCACGTTTCTAGAGCTGATGTCATAACTTTTATAATGTTCTTCTTAGTCGAGAAGTCATCAGAATACATTTAAGGATATCTAGCAGTCTGATAACTCAACATGGCCACTTACTCTCTCTGTTTGAGTCCCCTATAGCTCAGTACTGAGTTCCCTATAGCTCAGTACTGAGTTCCCTTCTATAGGCTCTCTTAGCATCCTAATAAAATCTTCTGGAGTCCAGTGCTACCTGTGTGCTGTTGATACTCTCTATTATCTGGTGACTGCACTCTTTCTTGTATTGTTCTCATCTGCATCTGTCTTTCTCTCTCCCCATCCAATCTCCAAAGTCTACATCTTAAAAATACAAGTTTAAGTTTTCACTACCATCACAAGAAAACAAACTATTGTAACCAATGTTTAAACAGCCTCCCACTCACCTATCGTCCTACATAATGTCATTCAACCCTATCACTAGCATTAATATACTTACCCTATTAAGACTCCTGTCAATCATTACACTGGCTGCTGATATATTCTGGTTCTTACCTACATAAAAAGCTCAACGTACCTTTTCCCTAAGCTACATTGTATGTCTGATGGAATAGTCAACAAGACAGGAACTGGACCTATAGATAACAACTAGGCCCCATTACATCCAAGGCTTCGCAGTTTGGCTTTTTTTCGATCCTTTCACGAGTTTATGGCAGATGTGGACATAGTCTAGCACTACCACCTTGCCTCATGTATTGCAGAGATATCATATACACAAACTGTTTTATTACATTGTATCAAGGGTCACAGATAACAAAGATCACAAAGTGAGGTTAAATCCTTACATTATCTGTTAACCTGCAGCCCACCTGAAAACCTTATCACCCACTTGTTGACTAAGGATATGGGAAGGTATTGCATTTGTTGGGCAATCTTAAAGATGGACCAAACCCCTCCTCAATCAAGCTTTAATCAGGCAGTAGCCCACTTCTGCCTGTTTAAAGCTCACCTATCAGGTGTACTTCTGCATAGATGGATGCTCAGACATCACAGGTGAGGGAGCGCGGGGGGGGGGGGGGGATTGGGTTGTTGAGGGGTTATGGCTTTGTGGTTGGGGGGTGGGGATGTTGGTTGGGCTGGGGGGGGGGGGGGGGAGGGGTGTTATAATACACATTATAATACACATTATGTTATTACTTTTTTCCCAATGGTCCAAAAACACCAGCTATTAAAGTTTTTTTTTTTATAACAAAAGTTGAAATAAAGTTATATGACAACGGGGAAGTTACCTTTAATATTTACCTTTTCATACTGCACAGTTATATAATATAACCTGAGTACATATTACCATACCATTTCCTTCATGGGGGTTTCCACATTGCAGCTGTAGAAATAGTTAAAGTAATCTATTCACAAGCCAGCCCGTCCCCTTAGCTAAAATGTTGGTATATTACAAGGTTTAATGGGCAGTTTTCATAACTGGTTCCGTACTGAGATCAGTGCAAAGAAGGCAAGATTTCAAAAGCTTTACTTATTTGATTTCTGAAGTAAAGGGGACAGTCTAATGATTGTATAATGCACAGGCTTTTTCCCCAGTGTGATTTGATGCAGGCATTCTGCAAATTTCACACTTGTTATTTTTGACTCAAACCCTCACTTAGTGATTACTCTGCATGTTTACTGCAGGTCCGGCAACACTGATTACATAGACACAGAGGATATAAAGTTTTGTTTCATTTAGTCACTACCTGTGCTCTTGCAATAGAATACATTGTGCGGACTCTAAGTGACCTTGCTCTTATACACGTAGAATGTATATGTAGAATCTCTTAAACGTGCAGCACATTGTCTGATCACATCACTAGAGAGAATTCCATTCATTTGAATGGCATTGTTCTCATTGGTCCCTGCAGCAAAAAAAAAAAGGAAATTGACTTGGTTTCTTGCAATCTGCTGTATTCTCACAATTACATCTAGCTGTAAGTATTTTACATTTTAAGCAATGTAAAATGTAAAACATGCATTTTAAAGTACCTTGAAAGCACATTAATATGCATGAGCATTTGGAAGATGCATTTGGGACACCAGACAGTCCTTTTAATAGAAATATATTTATCATGATAAATAGACATCTAATGAAGTGGAGGGACAAGGCCATTTCTGGGCCTTTTTATTTTACATGGTGTTTTTGGGGGGGTGGCTGGTATTTGTGCACACCCCTCAAAGAGTTAAGCCATCCTTTGAAGTCATTATCTAGTTTCAGATTTATTCCTATGAAGAAGTGAGTAAACATAGAGATATGGGTGCTGCAGTGGATGTGATATATTTAGACTTCGCTAAGGCCTTTGATACAGTTCAACACACAAGGTTGCTGTATAAATTGACGGAAATAGGCTTAGGGCCAAACATTTGTGTGTGGATTGGCAATTGGCTTTAAGACAGAATGCAAAGAGTGGTGGTAAATGGAAAGTTGTCAGAGTGGACACATGTAAAAAGTGAAGTACCTAAGGCATCTGTCCTGGGCCCGCTTCTTTTTAATTTGTTTATTAACCCCTTATTGATAGAGACTGTTTTATTAATAATGTACCCGCACATGTTATATACTTTTTCACGTTTACATGTTTTTCTGTTGATCAACTTAACTCTAAACATAACCCTTACTCTAACTCTAACCCTTGCTCCAACTCTAACCCTAACTTTACTGTAATCCTAACACATTCTTTCACTTTTCTTTGTAACCTAGCAAATGGCTTCTTTGCAATATATTTTGCACACAAGTTGAGCAGGGAAAAGGTTAAATGCTGCAATCAGTGGTGCAGTGAACCACTGAAATGGAAAAAAAATCTGGTATTTCTGAGTCTGCAAATCTTATCTCCTCAGCCCATCGCTTCATTCCTTTTCTTAAAGGGACAGTAACACTTACATAAGCTGTAACTAGATTACCTGTGCATTTAAAACAAAAACATATGTAAGACATATGCCATCGTTTTTTTCTATGTTTGAATTAATTGCATATATAAGTCAAAATTAAATTAGGTGTCCATCTCCCGCATCCATTTTGAGAAATTTACCCATGATGCAACATTCTCCAAAAGTTTCACTTTACAACTGTGGCCAGAGCCTGTATGAGGATCTCATAAGATGCACCCCTGCTCTGTTACTTGTGTCTGTGTATCACTAGTGGGCAGGACTAGGTGGCTGTGTACAACTTTTTTTTTTACCTGCCTTTCAACACAAAGAGAGGAGACTAACCTGATCAAACAGGATCATAACTCCGCCCCCTTGTAATGTAATAGTTACATTACCCTCCCATTCAATGCAAGTCTATGGTCAGAATTCTGACTTATAGACTGCATTCTATATCCCCAGCCCCAAAGTGAGATACTAGTGCTGTAAAGTCACTAGGGGGTGGCACCCAAAAACACTATATTTCTCAAAATGGCGGCGCCCAGTCACACTTGTTTAGTAAAATATTTCATAAAATAAACTCACATAACAAAAACAATAGACATATCTGAAATCAACAATACAAAATAAAAAAAGTCAGTTTTTTGGGGGGAGTGTCCCTTTAAGTACTTGTTTTTACTATACAGAGCATTGTGTTAAACTGACAAACAAGTCATGATCAATTTGTATTCTCTGTATTCCCAGGACAAACACTGATTACCTTTACAAACAGATACAGAGTCCCTTTAATCAAGTTTCGATATCTAGACCAAAATGTCCATGTTGGAAAAGTTCTCCACTTCAACCTATTTTTATAGTTCTTACGTAACTTTTAGAAAGCTAAGTTGTAAAGATATTATAATTCACTTTTTGTTAGTGAATAAACCGCATAAACTCACCAAGAAAATGGTACCACACATTACATCATAGTGTGGTGCTTTCCGACCATAGTAGAGAGGGCAGGCCCTAGAGAGACAAAATGGCCGCCCACGTGCAAGATTTCAAAACAAAATAAAATCTTAAAAACCTGTCACTTGTAGTAGTTGCATTTAAGGTCATAATACTTCGGTCACCATGCATTTTGCAGAGCATGGCATGGAAGTTATCATGCAATCACAAGGTTTACCAACTGAGATTCAAATCCATTTTTTTGACCTTTCTTTTTCACAAGATGACAAACTACTACTTGAAAAACCTGTAAACCTGTGGTTTGCCTTATCAAGTTAAAACAAAGAAGCAATGTAAAGGGAGGAGGCAATTGTATTGTAGCATTTTATACTGGTTGGATCTACATACAGTGTAGAGAAGTTGTGAGACTTGCTGTTCTGTTTTTCACTGTAAGAAGCATGTAGTCCAAGAGACGTAGAAGGAAAAAAATGTAACAGCTGTATTCCTATTGGCTCATTGGTGATCTCGGAATACCTATAGACCTATAGACCTACTCAGTCACACACACTGTCTCCCATCACACACACTCTGACTCCCATCAGCACTTACCTTTCCCTAGTGGCAGGCAGCATGGTCCCTCCATGCTGCCTGTTCGGCTTCCCGGCGATTGTGCCGACAGGTCACGTGACCGGGCGCGCGTATGATGTCAGCGCGCCCGTCACGTGACTGTCGGCACTTCCGTGTCGGCACACTGCACGGGGAGCCGAACAGGCAGCACGGAGGTTTCTCTGTGCTGCCTGTTCGGCTCCCCGTGCAGCCTGGCAGGCAGAGCGATGGTGAGGGGTGATCTTCCGATCCCCTCTCACCTCCGTCTCTGCCTGCAAGCGCGGTCTTTTTTTTTTTAATTTTTTTTTTTCAGTGCTGGGGGTCGGCCGCCCCCCAAAATTTGCCGCCCTAGGCATCCGCCTAGGATGCCTCGCGGTAAATACAGCACTGGCCCCCACAGACTTGTCAGTACCCCACACAAATATGGCAATGCCACCCACAGACTTGACAATACCATCCACAAATATGCCAATGCATAAATTTATGAATGGAGACTCTGTGTAGCTCATGGTAACTCATTCTCCGTGTAGTGAAAGCCAATAGTACTATTACATGCATTACAAATGCCGAAAGTCTACAAACCGAACGTTCGGTTTATAGAATGCCAATAGACTTACATGCATTCCATAAACCGAAAGTCGTTCATTATGTCGGTTTATGGAATGTTAGTGTACTATGCTATTGTATTCTATAAACCGACTCTATTTCGGCTTATAGAATGCAATAGTACTACGAATGGACTAATGAACAAATGATTTTCGTTTATTAACCATTTGCTCATTCGGCTTTTGTTAGCTTAGCATTTTCGTTATTCATTGGACGAAAATGCTATTTTCGGACGAAAATGCGTTCGGACGAAAACGAATGCACATGTCTAGTCATTATAGTCAGCCCTCTGATTTGAGGTCTGATTATAAGATATAGCTTGAATAAAAGATGAAGTGACATTTTCAGAGCATTTGTCAAACCTTGTCTTATATTCCAACAAATAAGGTAATTATCCGGGAACATTGCACTTTTAGAACCTTGCCCCACCGTTTGGGTGCCATGTACATAAAAGTGAACTGACAACAAAACTCCAAACACAGGCATTAGAAGCTGAGCTGGAAAGACAGGCAAATTGGAGAACATTTCCAGCTCGGTTATTAATGCCTGATTTTTTTCAGTTCACTTTTCTTGAACAGCCCCCCAGTGTATAGATAATGTCTTATTCTCTAGATGGGCAATGCAACAATTGAGAATGTGATAGGACCCATTTATATGCATTTTAAAAGCTAAATCTGCATTAATTAATTTTTTTCTTGTGCCTAGAGTATACATTTAAAATGTTACTCTAATCGCTTACATAATAATATATACTTTTTTTTTCAATGTTGTCATGAAGTAGTGAAGGATACTCACCCAATTAATAGAGGAAATCAATAGTGCTGGGGTAAAGCTCAGATAATGAATGTGCATTTGTCTGGGCTTTTGGTAATGATTAGCGAGCATGTGAGCACGCTCCTGTAGACTGCTTAATCTAACATGGGGAGTTACAATGTTGTGTGCCGTGAGGCTGCGGCTGAATGACTCAATAACATGACATTACAGGAATGTTGGACAGCGTAATGGTAAAGGACCCTAGTGTATCAGGTTTTCTTAACAGCCCTCTGGCACCTACCTTCTCAATGTAACCTTACAGGTGGGGAGCCAACCCCCTTGCATTCCACAGCATAAAGCTCCATCACTAGGGTTGCCACCTTTTCTTAAAAAAAATACCGGCCTTGGTAGTGTCTCCATAGACTTAACATTGGCCTGATGCCAATTTTTTTCCGGCCTGCCGGAAAAATACCGGCCAGGTGGCAACCCTATCCATCACTAGACCCATAGTTCTAAACAGAGACCCTTGAGCTTTGATTCGTCGTAATCATTTGTGACTGTTACAGCACTTTACAAAAATGCACAAACCAAGCCGAGAGTTCCTTCCGCCAGGTGTGGTGACTGAATGAGGTGACTGAATGCCTGATAAAATAGATACTGACATTGAGTTGTCAGATCTGGAATGGTGGTGCATCTCTGATTAACCCCTTCGTGATGCTCAGACGCTCTATTCCGTCCTCATTTTGCAAGTCCCAAAAGACACTAGGACGGCATAGAATGCCAAGCGTTAAACAGCTAATGGCGCCTATTCCCCCCCCCCCCCCCGCGACTTGCACTGGGATCTTACCTGTCAGATGAGGCCACTCAAAGTCTGACAGGGAAAATCTATTAAGACCCTGATTGGGTCTCTGACATTGTTTTCCTTGCTACTGATCACCTTGTGGTCGGTGGCCAGGAACTAAAAGTGACATTTTGGTGCTTGGGTCGTCTGGGACGCAAGCTCCACGCGTCACGAAGGGGTTAAGCGAGGTAAAGAGTTCTAGAAAGGGGTAGTAGGATGACTGGAGGAATCTGATTTTGTGGTTATTCTGGGTGACCAGCTGGCTGACCGATGGGATATATGTTGTATTTTGTACTGTCCAATTAAATGATCCACAACATTCTAGAATGTGAATATTGTTCTGTTATTCTTAGAGAGACTGATGTACTGGTATTTTCACTGTAAGCGTGCCCCTCTCAATACTAAGCCACAATTTGTTTGGGACAAGGCTGGAGAATTTGTTCAGTCTTGACATTGTTGACACGCAGGATAATTGATACCCCTTGCAGTGTTTACTTAACGAACACATCGATATCGGGCACAAGGTTATTAGTACACCGATGCTTTTGGCTGTGTGTGTGAATGTGTAACTCAAGCTTGGAAAATATGTGACTGTTTCCCAAATATTCGTTTCATGAGCAGCAATGGTAAACGGCAATAGTCCGCTAAGCAAGTCAAATTAGGGTCAGTTAAAAAAAAAATTCTGTCTTTTTTAAACAGGGCGCGTGTAATGCTGAGCCTATAAGTCTGTAGAATCCTGTTATCATCCCAATATTGCATGCATGGGCGTCCGTAGGAATTTTTCCAGGACGAGAAGCTAAATAGCCTCCCGGCTTTTCATCTCTCCCACTCCAATACCTTCTTACCTACTCATTGCCTACCTTTGTTGGCTCAGGAGAGGAGTTTCCTGGTGGGATGCAAAAGTTAGTTACATATTAATAGGAAAGATTATAACCTTGGCCCCCAAGTGTTATTTAGCCAGTTCTCACTTTCAGCTACATTTTCCATGTCAGACCACTCAAAGAGAACTCATCTGACAGTGGTGATCCTGTGAAAGTCAAGACGTTCTATGCTGTCCTACAGGCGTCTAGGCACCTGTGGTATATTACGTCATAAAGTGCAAAGGGGTTAAAGTGGCTCTTAAGTTTTTGCTTAATAGAAGCAGTGCTGTATTTACCGCGAGGCATCCTAGGCGGATGCCTAGTGCTGCAAATTTTGGGGCCAGCACTGAAAAAAATTTGCATATCAAACCACACAAAGTGATGTCACAAACAGGAGACCCCACAGATACATCTAGACCCACTTTTCTTGTCATTTTATGCATTTGTGTGTAATCCGCCATATTTCGTTCTTTATTCTCTACATTTGCAAGGTAAATAATATTTAGGTAACAGGCTCTTTATTAGAGATGTGTAATCTCTTCACCGGTCGCAGGGCCTGTTATAATGAACCAGGCTTAAAGCGGTCAGGAGAAGGTTACAAGGTTCAAACATATTTGTGTCTACCTATGTTCTATGCGCCTGGTTAGAAGTTTAACAGCGGAACATTGTTGACAAGCCTGGCTGAGCTGTAACTATTAAAGGTTACCTATTAATTACTGGGACAATTATACAAGGAACCTGTTGTTGTAGGAGAAAATATTCTGCATATTTGGCCAATAATTCGTCAGAGACGGTGCACCAGGAGGCGTCGAATGGACTGGATACCTGAAGCCCTGATTCCTGACTGAGAAATCTGCTTTCACAACTGTGTTGAAAGTAAACGGCATTATTTCAGCTGTGGAGATTACTGGGATTAAACATGTTCATGGTACACAGTGTAATCCCAGGCGGGGAGAATACTAAAGATTGCCGGAGGTTCAGTTATTTCTGACCTGGGTGAATTCAGCTGTGTAGCCAAAATGTTCCTCTCATTATTGAGTGACCGGAATATTAGCTGTTTACAAAGCTATTTATAGAAATATTGGGAGGATATGAATATTGACAATGGGGGGCTCTGGTGTAGTGTTCTAAAAATGGAGCAAATCAGCTGGAACATTCTGTTGGTTCGCATGGCAATTGCTGCACATTGAGAATTTTTCCCCAGATTTGTTCTCTGTACCTAACCCCGGTATACTGTAATGAAAGATAAGGAGCCAATTGTTCCATATAGCGTGCCTATAATAAAATCTCAGGCTTATCTTATTTGGAGTTTGGGAAAACTCTGAAAAAATGTTACCGTGTATGCTATCGTTCTTTACCATTCCAGGAATCTACTACTATTTCTGAAAAAATAGCACTTTTTCAACTTTCTCAAGTTTTTTAATATGGAACAAGTTTGGGCCTCAGAGACAGGGCCGCCATCAGTACTTGTGGGGCTTGGTTATTGCCCCCACATCCCTTGTCATAGCATCTCCTTGCACACCCAGGACATGCCCCAGCACCCACTTTGCATCCACAGAACATGCCCCAGCACATGCTATACATTTTAACTGGTACATTTGTAAGAGCTGACAGTTCAGCGATGAAGTCGCCGCACTGAACTGTCCTAGATCCCAGCACATGCCCCATCACCCACATTGCACACCCAGCACATGCCCTATTACCCAGATTTCATATTCTGAACTTATCCCAGCACATTCTCCACTCACCCACATTGTACACACATGATTTACCCCTGCACCCTAGGACATGCCCCATCAGCCACATTGCATGGCCAAGACTTACCCTGTGCTGCAAAATGTGCCTGGAAATATTGTTAAAATACTGGAGGAGGCCCAAATAAACCTGGAGAGGAAGCTGCAACCAAACAACAGAGGAGCCAATAACTTCAACAATGTGCAAGCAGGGAAAATAAAAATGTTGGCATGCAAAGCTTGTCACGGGCTCAAATACTACAGATGTATAATATATGATGCCCACTAAACAGGCGTGATCAGTAAGGACAGTGTCACTACAGAGATACATTTTTCCCCCAGGACCTGGATCTAGGGTTGCCACCTGGCCGGTATTTTACCGGCAGGCCGGTAAAATATTGTCATCAGGCCAATGTTAAGTCTATGGAGACAGTACCAAGGCCGGTTTTGTTTTGAAGAAAAGGTGGCAAACCTACCTGGATCATGTGTCTTACAGTAGCTTCAGATTCTTGTAAGGATCCTACTGTCACAAGAAATGTAAATACCTACACATAAAATCACCTTTATGATCAAGGAAAGGCACAGACTTCATAAAAGGAAACCAGAGTTCTGTGGCAAGGTCAGTAAAGATCCACAGAGCATTCAGTTATCTGTGACAAGGTCTAACCGTATTTGCTGGAATATAAGATGACCCTGATTATAAGACGACCCCCCAAACTTTGGATATTCCTTTAGGGAAAAAACCGAAAAGCCTGAATATAAGACTACCCTATAGGAAAAAAGTTCAACTTCTATATATTCACATGTAACTTGCTTTTTAATATTTCATAAGAAAATATGATGTTGAACAAATGCATTTCTTGTTTTTATTTCCTTTTATGTGCCAATGCAGCCTCTCTCCCCCCCAGTGTTGTCTCCCCCCCCCCCCCGTGTTATCGGTCTCTCCCTCCCCCCAAACTTTTCTCTCTCTCTCTCCACCTCCCCCCCTCCACCTCGTCTCTTCCCCCTTCCCTTGTCTCTCTCTCTCCCCCCCTCCCCTTGTCTCTCTGTCTCTCCCTCCCTCACCTTTCCTCTGTCTCTTCCCCCCTCCCCTTGTCTCTGTCTCTTCCCCTCCCCTTGTCTCTGTCTCCCCCCTCCCTCCCCCTCACCGTGTTTCTTTCCCTAGTGGCTAGTGGGGGCAGCCAGGATTCTGCCCGACACTTTCGTCTATTATGACGGACAGCGGCGACGTTCATTACAGTATTTCTATTCAAAAGGCCTTTTTTTCGGTGTAATCCTTCAATTAAACATTTTTTTTTCTTAGCAGTTCTCCTTTAATGTTTAGATGGTCAGCCTGAGACCTGTGGAGCTGGTGTTGGACTAAAGTGTCTGCAGTCCATCATCCAGGTACTAGTGATCAGCCCCAGTTCAGACTAGCCTTATTAACCCCTTAGTGACAAGACATTTTCACCTTGACTTTCCCTTGGTGACAATGGCTGTTTTGACATTTCTGGGGTGTTTGTGTTTAGCTGTAATTTTCTTCTTTCTCACATACTGTACCCACACACATTATATGTTGTTTTTATTGTCATAAGAAGGGCTTTCATTTGATACTATTATGTTCATCATATCTTATAATTCACTACAAAAAAAAAATCATAAAATATGATGAAAAATTTTAAAAAAAAAACACCTAAAATATAATTTACATAAATACAATCATTAAAAAGACCCCGTCTAAATAGTTTCTAAATGTTGACCCGAGTTCAGAAATATATATCTCCATATTTTTCAGTATTTTTTGCGAGTTATGGGGAAAACCAAAAATAGTGTTTTTTGTTTTTTTCCTATATTGACCTTTTGACCCAACCCGAACCCTAAATTTAAACCTAACACTAAATTTAACCCCAACTCTAACCCTTATGCAATCCCTTAATATATTTTAATTTTAACCCTATCCCTTATGCTAAAAATTATTTTAACCCTATAGGCTAATCTAACTATATAACCAGTTTTAAGCTAATTAAATCTTCTTTTTTTTTTTTTTTTTTTTTTTTAACATTGCTATGCTGGTTGCTGCCTCTAGGGGCAGTCAAGTAGCATATCCAGAGTGACGGAAGTGAATTTAATTTCACTTCCGAAGCTCAGACCACCAGAGGGCATAGCCATATTGACGGAGTGATCGTGGGTGCCCCAGAAAGGAAATTTTGGTGCTGGCTATTGCCTCGACATCGAGGCAATAGACCAGCACCATTAAAGCGGTTTTTCGAAATCGTTGATCGCGAAAACCGCTTGATTCACCGCAGGACGTGCCTGACACGTCCATTGTCGCGAAGGGGTTAAGGACAAATATAAGGCCTCTAGCCCTAAGGTCTACTTAATGGTGAACACTAATGGCTGCCGATTTTCCAATGACTCATTTTCATTGTAGAATAGAAAACAAAAAATCGTGGTATTTTTGTTTATATTGTGTATTCCTTTACTGGGTAGCGGGTTTTAGCCTCATCCTCAGCTTTTCAGCTTTTTGTTTGTTTGGAAGTGTTGTGAAATACAACAGCATATACTGCACAACATGTATATAACTAGCGCCTGAGCTCTAGATGGCTCTGTGCAGTACACAGTACTTACATATGTTTTGAAGTTGTTGGTACTCACAGGAAGTTCTTTGTATTATCACTTGCTCTCTGTCTCTCTCTCCCTTTTACCTTTCACCAAGCTGGCTGCTGTTTTAAGTAACTCATATGTTCTAAATGTTTGCTGTTTATCCCCACAAGTCAAGCCTGATATGCTTCTTCACAATCTGCCAGTGTCTCTTTTTGATGCATAACTAACAGGAAGCCCTTGTATTCCCTGGGGCCACTGAACTGTCAGGCTCCTCGTTCATGGAGATGCCTATGTGCAATGGTGAAATGGAAGCCACAAAATCTTTATTAGTATTAAGCATTTGGCGCGTGTCTCTAGCTGGAGGAAAGATCTCGACAGGATATAGTCTCTACCTGAGGATCTTCCTCAACAGCAATAATACTGGCAGTACCATAAATATTGTAGTAGTGTGTGCCACTGCAAGGCACAATTATAACATCGGGTGCAAACAAGAGGCCTTTTATTCATCCTTCCAGGAAGGTAAGCACAATGCAAACTATTCACTAGAAGTGAGGTTATCTCACTGACCTGACAGTATATTATAAAGGGCCAAATCTGCTGAGTCCCTATTAGAAGAAAAGCAATGTTGGCCCAGCATTATGCATTGCTAAAAAGGGGAGGGATTTTAAAGATGTAGCTCTTTCACCCAGTTTGTCTCTGCACAATGTATAGTTAAAGGGACCCCAAACTCACTTTGGTGCAAGACGGAGATTACTGCTTGTATAGTGTGATTTGATGCAGGCATTCTGTATAAATCACATTTTTAACATTTGACTCATGCCCTCCCCCAGTGATTACTCTGCATGTTTACTGCAGGTGCGGCAGCACTGATTATATAGACACTGAGCATATGACTTTTAGTTTTATTTAGTCACTTCCTGTGCTACTGGAATACAATGCATTGTGTGAAATCAGAGAAACCTTGCTCTTGTACACGTAGGATCTCTGCAACACATTGTCTGATGATGTCACTAGAGAGACAGGAAATTACATTTATTTGAATGAAATTATTCTCATTGATTCCCGCCATAACTGATTTTTACTCAGCTAGAGTGGGCAGTCCGGGTTTCTTGCAAACTGCTGTAATTTCACAGTAGCAGAGAGAGAGACTTCAGCCCTGAGTCCGACAGACCCTGATCAGACACTGATTGACTGGGCACATGCTGACACTTTCCTAAAGGCGAGACCGCTCCCATGACAAGAGCATGCTGAGGGGCATACCAAGTGCCCAGGTCAGAAATGAGGGCACAATTACCCCTTAGATTTAAGAGGGGCTACAGCTATATGTTTATTTGTGGACACTGACATGTTGTTATCAAGTCAGAGTAAAATCCACTTTGCTGTAGTTGATTCAGTAGCTAATTTAATTCTTTATTATGTTACCTATAAGCCCTAAAAATAGAGATAAATAAGTAACCAATAGGATTAATAAGTAATCATAGTATCAATTAAGTTGTTCTGCCTGTTTAGCCTGTCTTTACAGGCAGAACAAATCAAACAATAAATACGCCTGATGCCTTTTTGTTACAGAGAAAAAGAAAACCTCACTGTGAGTTTAATGTTAAAATGATAACTTACTTATCATAGTTATGAGGTACATTGTTCTATATCACGTCCTGTGCTCTTTGTAAATCTCAAGGACCTCAAACAAATACATTTACTGCAATGTTATAAGGAAATGTATGATCACATTCTGTTTTGTTCATCTGTCAAAAACACCTTCAAGCATCTCCAAAAATGTAATAAATGACTTTTTATTTCCATCTCGATTCTTGGAATGAAGAGCAAAGTTATCCCACCAATGAACCATGAATTGGAATTTGGGTGGGACTAAAAACTGAGACCAGTAACATTCAGTGTGTGAAACTCCGTGAGACATGTGAAAAAAACAAAATCTCTGTGTAGCCCTCTGATCAGACCTCTAAAAATATTCTTATTAAGGCCAATTAAACCAATCTTTTTTTTATTTTTTTGGTGTTGTAAATTGGAGTGATTAAAAAACACTACCTTGTGATAATGATGGACTCACTGGTGGCGAGCACTGGTAGTGCAGAGAAAATCGCTGACTAAAACAGTGGGTTGTGTATAAAAAGTCCTATACAGAAATGCCAGGAAGGTAACAAATAGGCCATTTGTTCTGCATAATGGCGATTGCACGTGTTTTTTTTCTAATCCATCCTGACACTATCATACGCGTATTGGCGCTGCTGCCAAAATGGATTTTATTCTCCGCCGGTTTCCAATTATTTTTTAGTATCAATGGAGTGCCCGTTTGCCGCCAGGTAACATTATATACTGGCATTGTTTCTGAGTGCGACACCTTCATTGCAGATGGGAATATGGTTCATAATCGGCCACACTTAATCAGTCACAAAAGAAAAGAAAAAAAAAAAAAGAAATATTGCTTTATTTGTTCCCCTGATGTTCTGTTATCACCAATAATGTTTATTTTAGTCATGTAACTGTTCCTTTTTTTTTGTTTGAGAGATTTAGCATGGGGTAGTGTAGGCTAGGGCAACATAAAATGTCTTACCAATGCCGCTTATATTATACTTTGCAGGGTTTATTCGTTAAACAATTCTGGTTAATAGACATCAGAGTGGATAAACCGTGTCTCAAAGATGTTGCCAAGATGGGAAAACATTTGTTAAACTATTTTGCAACTCAGTTGTCAATTCACCCCAGCTTTCAGGTCACTGTTTAATGACTTAAACTAGATTCATTTTGTAACATGCAGTGTTTAAACGCTAGCAATGTCAAATCAGAAAAAGGAATATTTATGTCATTAACGTGACCTTGAGTATTCTAGGTTTACTACTGATAAAGCTGTCTGTCTCAAGAAGCTCCGGGTGGGCCCTAATGTGTAATGCACTGAGGCCCAATCATGGAAAAATAGAGTTTCAGATCAGTTGAGGAGAGATTAACATTATTTTCATTATGAGTTCCTCCTGCTAGAGCTCAGCTGGCCATGGAAGATTGTATACAATCTCATACTTTTATTAACAATGCATTATGCAGGGCCAGCTATGTTCTTTTAGTAGGTTTATCCCTGCACAGTGACAAGCTCACCTTAACTTGGGGTTTTACATCGCAGTTGCAACCTTTTAAAGTTCTGCAGGAGTTTGAGTGGGCGTTTGGGGGCAGGGCTGCATTCAGGCATTGTGGTGCCCCTTACATAATAAATGGTCTGGGCCCCACTCCATTTTCCCTACACTCCTTTTGTTATTGCCCCCACATCCCTTGATGTGCACCACCTTGTACACCCAGGACATGCTCCAGCACCCACCTTGTACACCCACGACATGCCCCATCACCCACCTTGCACACTCAGGACATGCCCCATCACCCACATTGCACTCCCAGGTCTTACTCCAGAACCATAGGATATGCCACATCACCCACCTTGTAAATCCAGGTTGTACCCCAGCACACCAGGACATGCCCCATCACCAAGATTGCACACACTGGACTTACTCCAGAACCTCAGGATATACCACATCACCCACCTTGTAAATACAGGTTTTACCCCAGCACACCAGGACATGCCCCATCACCAACATTGCACACACTGAACTTACCGCTTGGTAGCGGCATTTTTCTCCACCCCATCTGGCTAGGATGCTTTCCAATACATACTGCACTGAGTAGGCAACATAAAAATGTTTCTGTAACTGGTAACTCTTGGGAGGACAGTCAAGGGACCAATTTAGAGTAAAGGGTGTGACAATAATAATGTAACTGAATGCTTTCATTAGATAACTGAGTCACCGTCAGATTAAAACACATAAACAACCAGTAAATGCCCATGTTTGCTCTCCACACACCACCTTGTTATCAGGTTATAAAGAGCCAGACTTGTTTTCTTGGAATGTAACTTGCACTTTGTCAGACGGTGGTGTTTATTGCATTATCAGTGTAAGATGCATGTGTCATATTGTTATAATGTGTCAACAGCTGACATATCGTTACAACCATCTAGCCTATCCTATCCTTTTCTTTGCCTAATATTCGATTTGGAATCATGATTTCTTATATTTCTGTTTTATATTTATATACAAAAAGAACTCCCATTATTCATTGAGCGTGATTATCGCACATATTTTGTTTCTATTACACTTTTTTTCCCCCTGGCACGTCCTGCGGTGGAACTAGCGATTTTCGCTCTGACGGTGCTGCTCTATTGCCTCGATTTTGAGGCATTAGGCAGCACCGAAAATTTTGTTCTGGGGCAACCACTATCTCTCCATGGTGCGATCGTGGATGCCATATTGGAGAGCAGCATGCTCCTCCAATATGGCTGCTGCCCTCTTGTGGGTAGAGCATCGGAAGTGGAAAAAAAAAATTCACTTTCGTTGCATTGATGCTGTTGCTTGACTGCCCCTAGAGTCAGTCAGCAACATTGCAATAATAATTAAAAAAAAACTTAGCTAAAATCTATGGTTAGGTTTAGAATAGTTGTTACGGTTACAGTTAAATTAGGGTTAGCATAAGGGATAAGGTTACAATTAAATTAAAATTAGAATATATTAAGGGTTAGAGCTGGGGTTGAATTTAGGTTTGGGGTAAAAATTAAGGTTCGGGTTGGGGGTCAGAAAAGGAAAAAACAAACAAACACTTTTTTGGATTTTTGCCCTAAAACTCACAAAATACTACAGAAAAACATGGAAACAAGCATATTTCGGAACTCACTGGGTCAACATTGTGAAACTATTTAGACGGGGTCTTTTTTTAATGATTGCATTTGTGTAAATTATTTTTTAGGTCAAAATTAGAAAAAGTATTTTTTTTTTCCCCCATCATATTTTATGATTTATTTTTGCAGCAGATTATATGATATGATGATGAACATAAGGGTATCTAATTAAAGCCCTTCTTATGACGATAAAAACACCCCAGAAATGTCAAAACAGCCCTTGTCATCAAGGAATCGACAAGGTCAAAAGGTCTTGTTACTAAGGGGTTAAAAGATAAAGCCTGGCAAGTTGAAAAACAAGAGTTCATTACAATTATATAAATGTTCAAAGTCAATCAATATGCAGATAGACACAGAGTCTCTCTGTAAGAAAGGAAGGCCAAATAATCCTACATCCTTATTGTTCTGCTATGGTAGATACAATATTGATTTTTAATTCAGTTACAATCACTTCAGGAAGGTAAAGCGTTTAATTAGTAACTGTGCCATTTCTCCTGATAGCAAATAGGTGTTGAAAGGTGACTCTCCATCTTATGATAGACTACAGCTCCCTTTCAACAGAGCTTTATGGGAGAGATGGTCCAAGAACAGCTGGACACTAGTGTTGAGCGAACCCGAACCGCACTGTTCGGGTTCGTACCGAACTACCGAAATTCTTATGAATGGGGACTCTAGTTCGGTTTATAGAAAGCCAATAGTATTACATGAATTCCATAAGCCGAAAGTCTATAAACCGAACGACATTATAGACTTTCGGTTTATAGAATAGCAATAGCATTAAATGTATTCTATAAAACGAAAGTCTATAAACCGAATGTCGTTTGGTTTATAGACTTTCGGCTTATGGAATACAAGTAATGCTATTGCTATTCTATAAACCGAAATAGAGTCCCCATTCATACGAATAGGTCAATTGACCTATTCGTATAAATGGGGACACTCACCCACATTTTACTTCATTTTTCAGCCCTCTATCCCTTTCCAGGACTTTTTCCGAGGCATTTTAGTGGCCAAAAGTTGGGGTCCCCATTGACTTCAATGGGGTTCGGGGTCAAGTTCGGGGTCAAGTTCGAGCCCGAACCCAGACTTTTTTCCGAAGTTCGTCTGAACCCGCCGAACCCGAACATCCAGGTGTCTGCTCAACTCTACTGGACACCCCTGTAAGGCATAATTAAGTGAACTAATTGCCTTGTTTGAATGTAATGACACAATAGTGAATCAGCCCGTGTATTTTCACAAGGGAACTGCCAAATCCAGACTAACATAGCAGCATTTGAAGTATAGCTGAACTGGAGGATTTTTCCAACTTTCGCCTAAGTTTGCAGTTCTCTTGTCCGCTCTCTGCAGTTATCTTTTTCCCGAACAATAAGGCCTTCGTTTCATATATTTCATGCAGCATGTTTTCAGTGCATGTTTAATACGCATCAATATTTTACTAGAGCGTCCTTTTAAATAAAATTGTTTATCTTTAGCATGGAGTGTTTCTATAAATAGGAATTCTTAAGAATAAGTGATTCGTTTAGTGAAGTAACAGAGAGTCAATAAGATAATGGAGGTAGTATACATTTTCCTTTATATATATATATATATATATATATATATATATATATACCCCCCCCCCCCCCCCCCCGCTCTCCACGATTCATTTTCATTTTATTATGAGTGATTTTCGGAAACTGATCCATTTAATCAGCATTTGCGGGATGGTCGCGGGGATTGATTGAAGAACGAAATCTTTCACTACTTCCCATATATTTTTGGAAATATCAGTGAGCTGCATATTATGATAACCTCCTGGCAGTTCAACACATAACATCTGCAGGAAACATTGCTCCTGTAGTATCTGTTTTGACAAAGGATATTGCAGCTGTTCACACATGTTGCATAATCCCAAACGATGATGGTGGTTTTGAGGTTGTATAACGGACTCTTTTTTTATGTCGATGTACCGTTAAAGGACAACTGTAGGTGCAAAGATGAACTTCTGATTAATTAAAAGATTGCTGGAAGGGTTGATGTTTAAATTATTTAACCCCTTAGTGACAAGACATTTTGACCTTGACTTTCCCTTGGTGACAAGGGCTGTTTTTACATTTCTGGGGTGTTTGTGGTTAGCTGTTATTTTCTTCTCTCTCACACACTGTACCCACACAAATTATATGTGGTTTTTATTGTCATAAGAAGGGAAAAATGTATTTAAAAAAAACACTTTTCTAACTTTGACCTAAAATATAGTTTACACAAATACCATCATTAAAAAAGACCCCATCTAAATAGTTTCTAAATGTTGTCCTGAGTTCAGAAATATGCATGTTTCCATGTTTTTCTGCAGTTTTTTTGCAGGTTATGGGGCAAAAAACAAAAATATTGTAGACCTTTTGACCCAAACCAGAACCCTAAATTTAACCCTAACCCTACATTTAACCCAACTCTAACCCTTATGCTATCCCTTAATATATTTTAATTTAATTGTAATCCTATTCTTTAATAACCCTAATTTAATTTTAACCCTAAAAGCTAATCTAACCCTAATCCTAATCCTTTTTTTTCATTGCCATGTTGCTGACTGCCATCAGAGCGGTTTTTTTTTTCCCGCTCGTTTCAACGCAGGACGTGTCAGGCACGTCCATTGTCGCAAAGGGATTAATACAACAATACAAATAAAGGTGCCTCGTAGAGCCCTCTTTGCTTTCTGTAGCTCTACCAGGAGATGGAGCTGTTGTTGGGGATATTGGTGGTCTAGTCACTCAAAACTGAACTGCAAAAAACAGGTGAGTAAAAAAACAAAAACAAAGAGGAGAATTTCTTCCACCCTTCTATAAATGCCTATTTTTTTGCAGCTCACTTGTCAGTTCACCACAGTTCTCTTTTTAGTGAATGCATAGTTGCCAACATCGGCCATGTTTCCAGGGACACACATATTTGTTCCACATGTTGCAGAAAGAGCATGCAAAGTGCAGCCCGGCAGTATGTAGGATGGATATACGCACAGACACAATCCAATTAATTAATCAGGGTGGAGATCTCATAGGACCTACCATGATTAATTAATTGGATTGTGTCTGTGCGTATATCCATCCTACATACTGCCGGGCTGCACTTTGCATGCTCTTTCTGCAGCATGTGGAACAAATATGTGTATCTGGAAACATGGCCGATGTTGGCAACTATGTGAATGGAGCTCATAGTGTTCTCAGCATGTGTAAACACCTACCATTGCATATCCTGCAAGTGTAACCAATAGAAAATAATAATACATTATCAGGGTGTCCAGTGTTTATGACATCACCAGGTTGCCTGGTATGCAAATGACACATGTCTCATTGAAAATAGTTAATTTTCAGATCAAGCCACAACTGATATCATAAACAGGGGACATATCAGACGCATTCAGAACACATTACCTTGGCAGTTATCTTCCCTTGGATATGAACAGGGATATTATGCTAAGTATGAATGCATTTCCCTTTACTTCTAATCTATGCTGTTTCTTGAAATTCTACTAACACAATCTATAAATCATTTTTTTTTTTACATTTTTATTTCTTTAAACATACACAGTTTATGTTTGGTGACAGATTTTAATTCGATATCCTTCTACAGTTTCAGAGTTGTTTGCTACTTATTTAGTGGCCCCACATAATGCAAGCTAGGATAGTTATTATCACTGGATAGGCCTCTGAAATGCAGTCATCACAGAACAAACAAGTGTGCCTGCTATCATTTAGTATTAGTGACCCATGCTCGTTGATAATCTGCTTTATTCCTGGAACCCTTCATCAGTCTACCGCACTCTGCCCAACACATCAGAGAGCTGATGACTCAGGATCTCAGTATGTTGTACATTAGCAGTTTTTACCTCAGCTGGGGGAGGGGGGGGGGGGGATCACCAGCGTGGGGGTGTCAGCGTGGGGCGCCAGCGTGGAGAGGCTGGGAGGGGGGATAAAAATGTCGGTAGAGGCACTGGCTGGGGAGATGATGGTGGAAGGGAGAGAACAGGGGAGGGGAGAGAAAAGAGATGGGGTGGAAGGGGAGAAAACAGAGCAGGGGGGAGAGAACAGAGATGGGGTGGAAGGGACGAGAACAGGGGGGGTGGACATGGGAGGTGGGGAGACAACAGAGATGGGGTGGAAGGGGAGAGAACAGAAGGGGGAGAAGAGGGGGAGAGAACAGAGATGGGGGTAGGAGGGGGAGAGAACAGAGATGGGGTAGATGGAGGAGAGAATGGAGGAAGAAGAGGAGAAAACATAAATAGTGAGAGAACAGTAATGGGGTAGGAGGGGGAGAGAACAGAGATGGGGTAGATGGGGGAGAGAACGGAGGAAGAGGGGGAGAGAACAAAAATGGGGGTAGGAGGGGGTGAAAACAGATGGGGGAGAGGGAAAGAACAGAAGAGGGGTGGAGAAAACAGATGAGAGGGCGGAGAACAGAGATGGGGGAGAGGGAAAGAGATATTGGGAAGGAGAGATAAGATATATGGGGTTAGGGAAAGAGATATGGGAAGAGGGAGGATAGATAAGGGATATGGGGAGAGGGAGAGGGGGGGGGCACCAAAGAGCACTTTCGCCTGTGTAGCAAAAAATCCTTCCACCGGCCCTGGTTTTATCTAATATACATGACCTAGAGGTTTTCAAATCAAATTTATTAAGAAAATGTAAATCAAATATGTGCTCATAACTCCACCCCCTTGTGATGTAATAATTACATTACCCTCGCTTTCAATGCAAGTCTATGGTCAGAATTCTGACTTATAGACTGCATCCTGTGTCCCCAGCCCCAAAGTGAGACACTAGTGCTGTAAAGTCACTAGGGGGTGGCACCCAAAGACACTATATTTCACAAAATGGCGGCGCCCAGTCACACTTGTTTAGTTACATATTGTATTACATACAGTCACATAATAAAAATAAAAGGCATATCGTAATCCAGCAATACAAAATAAAAAATAAAACATCTTTTGGTGGGAGCGTCCCTTTAACAGGTTTTACCTCAGCCGGTATTGGGTTTTATCTATGTATACATGACCTGGAGGTTTCAAATCAAATGTATTGTAAATCATATATGTGTTTTCCTACACTATATTAATCTACCATACTTCCTCCACCCCGAACCGAATGTGGCTGAAATCGGCCATATTGGCTAGCCGAACTGTAGATTTCTCGACTTTATGCCTCGATCTGCACAAGTTCGGTCCAGAATGGGGCATATGGGATTTAGAGATTTCTAAATCATGAATGTAACGCGAAAGGAACTCTATCACCTAAACATTGTTTTAGCGTAAATGTAGAGAATGCAAAATGATTTCAAATGATCTGCATATTATGTTAGCAAAATTACAAGCAAATGCATAAATTAGGAGAAAAGCGTGTTTTAAATGGTGTCTTCTGCTTATGACATCACCTGTGACTCAATATGCAAATTACACATTTTCCATTGGAAAGCCGTTCATTTGCATATCATGCCGCAGGTGATGTCATAAGCTGGAGGCTCCACAGACACATTTCAAACACATTTGTTTACTTGCAAGTTTGCCATTATAATGCATAGACCATTTGCAATAATTTTTTATTCTCTTGAGTCTAAGTAAAAGCAATATCCAGGTGATACTATCCCTTTAACCTGAATAGATCTCATCCCATCTTTGTGAGGAACACATGTAATCTTTACAAGCTGTGCCATAGGATGTTCTGAAGTAACTCAATACATTAATCACTGTAGTGCCCATGGCATCTACTCCATTAATTAATTGCTTCCTTCTGGGCACACATGCACTGTACATTCTGCAGGGGAGCGGGTAATAGTCAGATATGTCCAGAAAAACACTTGGCAATCCTTGTGTTCTTTACAGGCTCCTCCCTAGTATATGTATACAAACACTGCAAGTTTAGTTATACTATGATTTTTTTTTTTCTTCTGAAACAATCTAAAATGTTCGTTTGTTTTCCCCCCTCCCAGACTCCAGCCAAATGCTGAGAGCTGAGTTGGAGGATCAGTAAATACTGCAAACCTGATATTTGTGAGTAATTTAAGCGATACTGGTATTACGCAATCCAATGAATTATGACATTTTTACAACTATTTATCTTTATTATGCATGAAAAAATGTCGGCCATTTTCAAGTCGGAGTGGTCCCCTAATTTGAATCGTTGTGTTGATAATTACTGACCGTTTCCTGCTACCGACTGGTTTGTGAGTATCACAGGTGGCCAGCAGGTTCCCATGTAACGTGGGAGAGTTTGTTTACCACGTACAATGTGTCATTTAATATTGTTGTAATTGAAGTAAGCTCTTTTTCTCCAAAACCAAGGGAATAGCGGTTTAAATACAGCGACAGGTTTTTCTGGTCGGCTGATCATGAATATAAACTTTGGATAAGCAGCGTGGCGTTCCAAGCAAAGCCTCTGCATGCATGTACCAGGCAAGGTACATGGAAAGTGAATGTTATGGTTTAACTCGATGCTTTGAAAGCTCCATACTGCACCCCTATAATTAACGGTCTATTCAATAACGATGGCAGTCCATGCTTGCCTGTTTCATCATGGCTGCGGGAAGACCACAGTTATGGGCGGAGTATTTGTCATTCTCATAGTATTATTTTCAATAATCAGGGGTAGGTACCAACACTGTTCATGGTGAATATTTATCGGACTTTGTGACCATTAAATGGGCTTACCTCCAGGTGGGTCAGTTAGGTTTGCCACCTGGCTGGTATTTTCAGAAAGTGGCACCAGGCCAATGTTAATTCTATGGAGACAGTACCAAGGCCGGTATTTTTTTTGAAGAAAAGGTGGCAACCCTAGTGTGTCCCCTGACACCTACACTGTCTAAAGAAAAAAAACGTGCTTATATATATATATATATATATATATATATATATATATATATATACATATATAATGGATGCCTTTGGGGTTGAAAGCATATCGACACCTCATTGAAGGCGAACCAATGCAGAGGTGCCACAAATGGAGGTCGTGAGGGTGTCAGATGGAACCCCCGAATGACTTGCGCCCGGGAAACTGCTTCCCCTACTATCCAGTAACGAGACAAAGACCTTAATAGAAAGTACCTTCAAGACAACCCGTGGCCAATTCCTTGAGATTGAAAGTTTGGATCTATCATATTAAACAGTAAAAAAAGGTTTCTTTCTTATAAGTTGTGGAATATTACTACCCAGATCTCATAACACACTGTCTTCTTTGTCTAGATTCAGAACTACTATTTGGCTATTGTCTTTTGACAACTTAACAGCCCAAGTTCCCCTGGTATTTAAATGTTGTTGTCTGTTATTTAACCTTGATTTGTTATAAGACCGTAGCCAAATAGTAATCTGAAATCCAGACAAAGGAGGCTGTGTGGTGATACTGTATAACAAGTATTATTGTTATGATGCAACTGGACTGCTGCAGGATAAAGAACCTGATTTGTGATTAGAAAGTGATCCAACTAACTTGGTAGTAATATTCCACAATTAAAGCGCCATTTTGTTGTTTAGGATGATAGTTCTATTCTTTTTACCTGATGTTTGAAAGGTATAATATTTAAAGAGATCCCCAGAAAGGTCTTTGTATCATTGTCTGTAAGGGGGTGCTATGGGGTCCACCTGTGATCTTCACCCTAACATATTGATGCACATGAATAAAACTTCCGCTGAACCTGCCGATATCACATCCATCCTGGCCGGTGGGAAGTTCTGCCTGTTAGATGAGGCATGCCTCTCCTATGCTGTGATATTGCTCATATTTGTAAAGCATAATCATGTCCCCAGAAAGATGTATTTTCTTCAGATAAAACAATCCAACTATGGAAAATCTTTTTTTTATTTTTTTTACGTAGTTGATATCTTCCTTTCCTTTAAGAAATTTTGTGGCCCACATATGAACCCATTCTAGTTCCATTAAGTCCTTCTTTTATACTGGTGGTCAACACTGGGTTGTCAGTCCCTATGCTAAGAATACCTTCAGTGGACTAATATCAGGGTTTGTAATGCATGGGTTAATTACCCGTATGGTTGTAGTGTATTAATTGTTATATACAAAGCATTGTTTCTTGGGTGACACTACAGCACCCTGCTGAGAAATTGTAGACCAAATATATTAAAGATATGTCTGTTTGTTTAGAAACAGGTGCAAATTTTTATAACTAAGCTCTTAAAAATATATGCTGTTAATTGTGTAGTTTTAGACAAAAAAAATTAATAATCTCCCATTCTTATTTTAAAGGACCACTAGGACTTTTTTCATGCATATTAAAGTTTAAATAATGAACAAAAATGTATGTGATCATTAAAATGTAATTTTTTAAAAGAGTTTAAGTACAAATATCAGGTTTGCAGCTTATACTGATCCTCCCAGTGATCTCTCACAGCCTGGTAGGTAAAAAAAAAAACAACCCCAATAATTTAAAGTGTTTACAAAAATGAAAAGTACAAAGTATATCTAATGGCAACTATACTTGCAATCTTTATACCCATCAGACAATGTAAATTACCCAGAATTCATAACTCTGAAATAGAACATTCCTTCTGATCTCACAGCCAGGTTGGCTGAACCCCTATACACAGGAGTGTGAGCACAAAAGATGGAACCATTCTCAAGTAGCAAGCAAAGAATGTTCAGGGCTATTGACCCGGCTTGCCAGATGACCTTGGATGAATTCCTCAGATCCAGAGAAACCAGATTGAGAGCTGTCTTAAGAAACTAAATTCCAGAGAAACTATCTTTATCTCAGTTCCCCTTGAGGTTATCCGCAGAGTCAGTGCCTTAGAAAAGTCAGAGAAACCCAATCCAAACCAGTTCAACAGTGCTCAGATCAGCTCGACGAATAACGAATTTGGTTGAGTGGTACCACCAAGAATGCCCTTGGTCCACCTAAGATGCAATTAATTTGGCCCAACTTTCCTGCAAGATGAAGCTCTCATTTAAGCATTTCTCCACCCACCAATATCAGCCACCTTGGTTACTCTTGCTCTCCTTCCTTCCCCATAATTTCTCTTGCACCTCTGAGTTCAAGTAACTAATGTGCACTAAATTGCCTAAAATCCACAAATGTCATGCTTAGTGCCACCTCAAAGATCTCCGAGTGCCACGTGTGGCATAGGTTCACCTGACGTGTAGATACCAAACTCACTGGCTAAAACTCAGATGTTAGATTCAGTTATTTCAAACACTAGGAGTTTGGATTTCACTATCTTACATTCACTATCTTACAATCATTCCAGATCATTACCTTATCTGTTTGTATTGTTAATCAGTATTCTGTCCCACATGCCAGGGATATCTGTGCTCTTCGAGGTCAAAGGCTAAAGAGCTCTGCATTGTAACACCTGTGAGTGGATGGAAAGATACAAGAGATACACTGCACTAGAGCTCAATATACAGTGCACTTAGGACATGGATTAGTTTGTAGATAAATGGCCCAGCTATGAATGAACTGCCCTTTTAATAAAATGGCTAGATTGTCACCCTACACAATGTCATACACAAAAACTTATACCAGTGTGCTATCAGGGGATTTCCATACTACTGGGGTATGTCCTGAGTGTAAAGCTGGCTCCTGTGGCAAGTCTTGAGTGCAAAGCTGGCCACTGGCGTATGTCCTGAGTGAAAATGTGGAAGCTAGGGTATGTCCTGAGTCCAAATCTGGCCACAGGGGTATAAACATAGAAACAAATTGTATCAAAAAGGAGCAGACATGCAGACTGATAATATAGAAGTAAAATAATTTTTATTTGTAGTATATCGTAGCGACAATCAAAAGTAGTTATAAGGTAGGAGAGATATAACAGTATATGGAGTAATATACGTACAGAAAAATCAGAAAAAAGAAAACAATTGAAAAAACTGGAAAAAAACAGGAGAAAAAATGAACTGTAGACTAAGCAGATAAGTAAAAAAATGAGAAGAAGCTAGTACAGATAATATAGTGGAAAAATGGAAAAATAGAAAAAATATATATAAGGCAAGAGCACAATAGATATAAGAAAAAATAAATAAAATGCAAAAAAATAGAGGAGAGGAGTATTGGTAGACACAGGTTCAAAAAATTATTTGGAATAACTGAACAACAGTACGATATAGGTAAAGTAAATGCTCAACCACTGCAAAAAAAATGAAAAAAAAAGAATAGAAAAAATCTAGAAAAAATAGTGTGGGAAAAAGAGGTCCACACTCCAAAAAATAGTAGTCAAATAGATAAAGTAGTTTAGTGGACTTGGCACTTATCTCACCCAGATGCAGGAATAGTCTGTCTAGGTAGAAAAAAATATACAGGGTCTGTGGGAGTTCATAAGTAGTCTTTAAAACAAACTTGTAGGTAGATATAATCTTGCTGATGCAGGAACATTCCGAAAGGTAACTGCTGAGGTCTTTGTAATAGGTACGGGGGCGACGCGCTCGGAGTGCTGCTCCTTCAATGGCCATGGCATTGCACCTGTACCTATAATATATTCTAGGTTGGCAGTTCTCAATCTCACAATATTTTCATAGAAACATAGAACCATAGAATGTGTCGGCAGATAAGAACCATTCGGTCCATCTAGTCTGCCCAATTTTTTTTTTGAGTACTTTTATTAGTCCACTGGCTACTGGGGTAAATCCTGAGTGTAAATCTGGCCACTGGGTTAAGACCTGCTTGCAAATCTGGGTGCTGGCTGCTGGAATAAGTCCTGAGTGCAATTCTGGCCACTGGGGCATTCCTAAAGTGCAAATTTGGCTGCTGGGGTATATCTAAAGTGCAAATCTGGCCACTGGAGTAAATCCTGAGTGCAGATTGGGCCGCTGGGGTAAGACCTGCTTGCAAATCTGGCTGCTGGCTGCTGGGGTAAGTCATGTGAGTGCAAATCTGGATGCTGGGGCAAGTTATGTGAGTGCAGTATAGGTGCTGGGGCAAGTCCTGGGTGCTGTTGTAAATTCTGGGTGCTGGGGTTAGTCCAGTGAGTGGCGTCTGGTCTTCTAGTTACACATTTTTGTACAAGTGACCTGGCCAGGTGGACATTTGAATCGGGTAAAGGTGCTTATACTTTATTTACATAGTGTTTATGTAGTGGGCTTACAGGGGCTACAGTCTATAATAATGTATGTTTTAAAGTGTAAATTATGTGTATATAACTAATGCAGTTGTACTCCTACTCAGTATTTGCAGCAAGTTTTTGTTTTATTCTGTCATTTTATATGTATTTTTTATTTATTTATTGAGAATGTTGGGGCGGGGTCACGGATGCACCCCTAGCCTTACCTTCCTCTGAAGACGAGAGCTCCATATCTTTTGAAGGGGGCACAATCGGTGTTCCTTTCACATTACTGTTTTAATCAGGCCCAAATGGTCTTCTCCCTCATTAAGCAAAACATTAGGGTATAAAAAGGGGGCTTGTGGAAATAGTGCCTAAAAGTTCTGCTACGGTGGCGTGCGGCAGTGTATAATGCCGCTTCCCGACAGATGGGCAGAGTTAGTGGTAAATACGTCAGTCCTGCACGTTTGCTCCTGCCCTCTGAGCGCCAGCTCAACGCAAGTATGAAAAATAGAATTCTTGATAGAACTATTTGGAGCAAAGAGGGCTCTATATGATACTTTATTTTTGTTCTTTCATGAACCTATTTCTAGTTAAAATGCCGACACTTGATGCACTCTACGGTCATTTATATTTTAACATTTATTATATACCGAGTATTTATTTTTTTATGTATTCACTGTCCATTGAGCCTAGATAAACACTAGATAATGGATAAAAACCATGTGAAATATAGGTTCCTCCCGAAAAGATCCAATAAGTGAACAACAACATGAAAAAGCATGTGTGTAACTAATTAACTGCTCAACACTGTGTATTTGGAAAACAGCTGGCCTACTCAGTTCTACAGGGGCACTGCTCTTTCAGAGCTATACGTCTGTGTGAGAATGTTAGTATCCAATTACTTTGGCTACATGCATGTTAATTGACATTATTATTGTCGAACATACCTGACATAGTAAGCACTGTGGAGCTGAAGTTCTTGGATTAATGGTGTAGAATATTGCCTAGAGGTATGGCTGCCTAATGGTCTAGAATCCAACCATACATTGAGGATGCGGATAATGCTTTACTTTAACTCTGAAACTCATGGCAGGCCCAATACATTGTGCTGCCTGGGGGCGAAGGATGAAAAGTTAATAATTTTTTACCTCCCCACCCCCCCTGCTTGGGTGAGTTCTTGGAAAAATATATTATATTATTCTATACATCGTTTTTTATGTATACACACACAGTCACTCACTCACACTTACACTGTCTCACACACATATATATTGTCACACACACACAGTCTCACACATACATACACTGTTTCACACACACACACATACACTGTCTCACACATGCACACAAATGAAAACCCAGATCTTTTTTTTTTGCTTACATTAGCTAACACTTATCTAATAAGAATTTGTGTTGCGATACTGTATGAGGAACTGGCTATTTAAATAAAACGCTCTTAAATCTGAATTCTCAAAACTGGACACAACATCTGATGCTTAATAGCACACTTAAGATAGCACTGAGTAATTCTTTATATTTAATCGCAGTATGGAAAAGAGGAGTGAAGTTAAAAAAACAAATCTTCAAAACGTATAATGTAATAACAACAACACCATTTATATGTAAAGTGTAATATTTTTTATTTAAATGTACGGTCCTGGAATGTACTAACCTGTGTATCTCATCTGCAGAGTGAAGAAAGGTCAAGGATGGATAAAACTGAGTCTGAAATGTCAAACTGCCCTCTTGTGGCCGAAGAAATTAACAGCGAGGTGAAAACTGGCAGACCTAGAGTGATATCGAAAACCGGCCACAGCAATGTGAAGATAGACAAAGTGGATGGTGTCTTTCTACTCTACCTTCAGGACTTATGGACCACAGTTATTGACATGAAATGGAGGTACAAACTCACTTTGTTTGCTGCTACCTTCTTCTTGACTTGGTGCTTTTTCGGCGCCATTTATTTCCTCATCGCATTTGTCCATGGGGATGTCCATCATGATCCCTCATCCAACCACACACCATGCGTTATGAATGTAGACTCCTTCACGGGGGCTTTTCTCTTCTCTCTCGAGTCTCAGACTACAATCGGTTACGGCTTTCGTTTCATTACCGAAGAGTGTCCCCATGCCATCTTCCTGCTGGTCGCCCAACTGGTCATTACTACTTTGATCGAAATTTTCATCACAGGGACATTCCTCGCCAAAATCGCAAGGCCCAAAAAGCGTGCGGAGACTATTAAATTCAGCAACAAGGCAGTCGTTACAAAGCACAACGGGAAGCTTTGCTTAGTTGTACAGGTGGCAAATATGAGAAAAAGCCTTCTGATCCAATGTCAACTCTACGGGAAGCTTCTTCATATGTACGAGACCAAAGAAGGTGAGAAGATCCTTCTGAAGCAGGCCAACATGAACTTTCATGTGGACTCCTCCTCTGAAAGCCCTTTCCTTATTTTACCTTTGACCTTTTACCACGTCCTCGATGAAAACAGTCCTCTTAAGGACCTGACCGAGGAGAACATAAAGACAAAAGAATTTGAACTTGTAGTTCTCTTGAATGCAACAGTGGAATCCACCAGCACTGTCTGCCAAAGTCGAACCTCATATCTTCCAGATGAGATCCACTGGGGATACGACTTTGTCCCTGTAATTTCTATATCTTCTCATGGAAAATACGTGGCTGATTTCAGCAATTTCGATAAGATTCGAAAATCTCCGAGTGCTGAACATTTCTGTTATACCAATTTTGAGAAACAAAGATTGGAAGAACAGTACAGACAGCAAGAGCTGAAAGACAGAGAAAAACGATCGGTTATGTTAATGCAAACTAACGTTTAACCACTAACTGAATACACTTTTTTTTTTGTCCGAACCCTTCACGAAATCATCTATTCTAATGTTGAAGGGTCAAAAACTTGCCAGATGAGAATATAGACTGTGGATTGGCATTGAATGGTATCAAACACTCCAATTAAAGGAAGGATGGTACCTTGTAATGTGCTTGACTTCCAAAGTTTTATTGGAGAGCCTTGGCGTACAAAGTAATGCAGAACGTATATAATCAATATATTGCACACAAGGGGACAATATTTCCCTAGGGAAAAATAATGAAATTTAAAGGACTTTTACATGACAAATGAACTCTTTTATAGTTCATGTGTTGTGGTTTCTCTAAGCAATACAGTGATAAGGTGGTGGAACTGTATGGTGACCTTTGTTTTAAAAAGTTTTTGAGTTGAGTTAAAGATTGAAACAAAACTTCTAATGCAAAAAGGGATCTTTTCACTCGAAGGTGAACTACGGTAAATCGAGTTGCACAAATCAAATTGGAAGGGGGCTAAGGAAAGGTGGGGACCAACAGGCTAGAGGTGTTTGTGGTGGAACTAAGCTATATCCACTGCCATGGTTTTGATTGACCAAAGCTGCACAGAGCAAGGAGGGTTTGAACAAGTATATGGGGGGTTCGGGAGAACTTTTGGAGGAGACTGATATTTGGAATGGGCCGCGGCATTCCCCTTTCAGTGGGATAATATACTGAGCCAATCTGGGCAGCCGTAACTGCCCAGCTCTAATATAAACAATGAGAGGTTGTCTTTAATCATAATGGATTGTAAAACTTCCTGTCGACGAGATTCTGTACTGTAAGCATACACTCGCTTTTTGCAAACGCTTACGTCATTGAAAATACTATTGTGACCACATATATACTTGAAAAAAGATGAGACCGAGCACTACATGCTTTGTATACTTTATTCTTTTTTGTACAACAGTTTGTATAGCCTGAGTATAAGGATAGTCATGCTTTAAAATAGGTACATACAGAGGACAATCGTTGGCAGATGGAAACAAACTCTGAGCGATCTATGCATTAAGACTCAGAGGGAGTCTTGCATATCTATGCATTAAGGTGAATTATTTATGTTGCTTAACAACTTCCAAAACTTTTTTAATGAAAAATCTCACTGCACTCGTAATAATTAAACATTGTATCACATGCATGGAGTGGTCATACAAAACTAGCATTGAATCGCTTTACTATAAGCAATCTTATAGTTGCATCTATCTGGAAAATGTCTTTAAAAACTGTAAGCAATTGTGTGTGTGTCCATGAGAGCCTGTATAGCATAGCAGTTACAGATTATATACTGCAAGAAAGACCTAGAGACTGCAGTCATAGGGGATCATGTACTAAACAAGAACGATGGCTAAAAAAGTAGGTAAAACATAAGGAGCAATTTGCGAATATTTGTAACATTTAGCGTTTTTTTTCCCCGATTTGCGCGTCTTCCGGTTATTTTTACGTAGTGTACATTTTTTCCGATGAGTATATTGCGATTATATGTGGGCACGCTAAAGACCTTTGTGTATATTTTGTGAAAAATAATTCTTATTTTGCGTGTGAAAATCACACCAGCTTTTAGCTAATAAAAATGGCAGAGAAAATATACGCAAACTTGCCTGTATTGATTCGCAATTATTCCCGTTTTCATTTTTACTACTTGTTTTAAATGTTTAGTACACTGCAAGAGGAACAAAGCACAAAAATAGTTTTGCACAAAAAATATATTTGCGTTTTTTTTAGTACATGCCTCTCTTAGGGGGTCATGTACTAAACAAGTGCGGTGGGGGAAAAAAATAGGTAAAACATGAGTAAGTAGCAATTTGCGAATATTTGTATGATTTTTGTGCTTTTTACCCCCGATTTGCGTTTGTTCCGTTTATTTTTTTATTTAGCGTGCATTTTTCCGGTTGCGCTAATAAATTGCGATTAGTTTTGCGCACGCTAAAGAGCTTTGCCAATATTTTGTGAAAAATAATTCTTCTTTGCGTGTGAAAATTACACCAGCTTTTAGCAAAGTGCTATCAATAGAGGTAGAAAAAATATTCGCAAAATTACCTGTTTTTATTCGCAATTATGCCCGTTTTTAGTCGCAGTTTGCGCGTATGCACTGTTTGAGTGTTAACTGTTTAGGAGCAAAGTGCAAAAATAGTTTTGCACATAAAATATATCTGCGTTTTTTTTTAGTACATGCCCCTCTTAGGGGTGCATTTAACAAGCCAAAATAGGTGGTTTTTTCATCTCACCAGTTTAACTATACATTATACAGGGACAAACCTGGTGTTTCCCTTGCTAAGCCAGGTTCGTCCCTGCACAATGTATAGCTAAACTGGTGAGATGAAACGTGCATCTCACCTCAACTTACATTTTAGTGAATAGCCCAATCTTGCGTTAGGGGGGGATCGTTAATGTGAAAGGGGCAGGGCTTAGAGGTGCCCTAACCACTTTGGTCAGGCTCCATCTCCTTTAGTCAAACTTCACCCACTATTAATGATGGCTCATCCATGTAATGCCATATCCATCCCACATTTCACGATAGCTCCATTGTGAAGGCCTTTAACATTCTACGCACTCCAAGGGAGAGTGACTACAAGTGAAGCCCCCTCTCCAAAACACATCTAGTTAGGTCTTCCCTTATAACACTGTAATTGGAAGCATAGCAAAACCCAGAATCCTACTGATATTAAATAGGAAACAAATGGCTTGGCTGAACGAAAAAGAACCTTTACGGTTATAGAAACTATAGAAACATTACAAGAAAGAAGAAAAAGTAAAGTAATTTATCTCCTGACATGTAATTCTTCAGCAGAGTCCTATACTGTGGAGAGCAGTACGGCAGAAGCTGATGAGCTGCTAACATTTCCAAATAGAATCTATTTTAGGAACATGGAAATAATCATTGTAATGTATTTTTACATGAATGTATGTTTTGACTGTTCGTTTTATTTGCACATTTTCTTTATTTGTTTTAGAATGGTGGTGGACTGGTCTGTGATAAAGTTATGGTAACCATGTTTGTGATTCTGTGAAAAAAAATGTCCTTATTCCATGTGTATATTGGTAATATTTTATACCCTGTGCCCTCAACTGCCATCAAAAGAATATGTATTAAAAAAACTATAAAAATGTACTTGTAAGCGAACAATTTCCTGTATATATATTATATATATTGAAATATTAATATGTTTTCCTTCATATGTATAAGAGCCCCATGTGCTGTATATATATATAAAAACAATCACTCTACACACTTATCTATGATTTGTAAAACACAATGCATACACAGTTGGACGCTTTGCCCAAGGGGTTATTTTTTTTTTTAGAAAAGCTAAGTGGATATATTTCAACTTTAATAATATATTTTTAAATTGGGTGGTGATATCCCTTTAATATTTTTTTTAACCTTTTGTAGTCTGGTATATGAAGCGTTTGTGTCACCTAAACAATTCTCTTCATAAATCTGTTTAAAACAATAAACCAAAATGATGTTGGAAAATAAATCTGTAATAACTATTTGAAGACTTTTTTGTTGGTGACTGAGTCACTATTCTCTACACATGCTGATAAGTTTCCTGCTGTGTCCCTACCCTCCTGTTATTTTTATATTGCAAGAGGATCTCTTCAGATGAACTGTTGTCTTGCAATGTAAGCAGCATCAGGTCGGGTGGAACGGCTAGAGCAGGAAAAGCTAAACATGAGTGATGGTGACATCAAGTGCATACCTACGTGTGCATGTACACTGTGACTCTCACAAGTGTACACAAGTTCCCCATGAATGAAAGCTCCTAAAGTGCATGTTCCTAAGGGAGACCAATGAGATGCTGGGGATGCCCATTGCAGAAGAGATAAAGAGGAGACAATGGAGAAGTTAGCGCAGCAGAGAGGAAGTCTATTTAATATATATCACAGAAATAATAATAAAAAAAAAAAAAGTAAATAAAATAATGAATCCACACAGTGTTACCTTTAAAATATACATATTATTTTATTTGTGGGGGAGTGTCTTGCAGCGGTCTTTTAAACTACATAAAACTATATTTACACAATTGATGTACATGATCCCATATAATGCATGAATGTGTTTTTTTTTTTTTTTTGCATGTACATATCATTTCATATGTGTTTTTTTTCTTTTTTTTTTAAAGACCACAGATGAATGTACATAATAACCAAAGGAGGAGATTTCTGCATTTTACCATGTTTCACCCTTTCGACCCTCCAGACACTAAAGACTAAAAGACTGCAAAAAAAATGTTTACCGCGCAGGATTGTAGAGTTACTACTCCATATATTTAGTAGTGATCGTTTGAAATTAGATTCAGGATTTGACTTTCCATGTAAAGGTCACACGCAGGGAAACACTCCTTGGTTGTTTATTACAGCAAATGGAAAAAAAACCCTCAGTTTAAAGTTCACGTGCTTCTTTAAGACATCGCTGAGTTCAATGAGTTACATGCGATAATATTTAACAGAGCTGCAATGGCAAAGTGGATCTCAATGTCAAGGCCTGGAAACCCTTGGTGTATTTACACTCTCGATACTAAGTTTCTTCTTCCCATTTTTACTTTCATTGGTTGGGCTGGCAAAGGGGGCAGAGGGGTTGCATCACTTTGCACTTCTGTATACCATAGTGCCTAGTATCCAACTGCAGCCCTCCAGCTGCTGGAGAAATACAAACCCCCTAAAGCCCCCACCAGCTTTCTAGAAGCTGTCCGGCCTGTCTTTCTCTGTGTCTGTCAGTTTGTCTGTCAATCTCTGGACCTTGTCTGTCAGTGTATATGTGTCCTGCCTGTCTATTTGTGTTTATCACTGATAATGGGTAGGCTGACTAAATTACAAAATGGACCACTAAATGATTTTTGCCCCCAGGCCAAAAGTCGACAGCCTTCCCCCTGGGGAAGACAAGACAAATAGATACATTGACAGACAAACAGATAGATAGATAAAACAGCCCTCACTGGCTTAGGAAGTCCGCTGTCGTGTACTGCTTTACTATATGAAAGGTAATGCTCAACAGCTGGAGAGCCAGTGGTTAACTTCTATTGGCAGTGGTTTCCCCAGGCCCACTTTCATTAGCACAAAAATCAAAGAACAGCTACTAAAATGCTAGTCAAAATATAAATAGCCCCTACTCTTTGCACAGAAAAGGGTTACAAATGATTCTGGAGACCTTTCTACACATCACCACAGATGCCACCTACTGGAACCTTTCAGAATTGCAGTCAAGACAGATCTATCCACAGGAATGAAGTAGGTAAGAGGGTATCAATAGGGCTGGCCCAAGATATTGTGCTGCCAGGGGAGAAAAACTACATGCTGCCCCCGCCACGCAAAAAAAGCCCACAGTCATGAGCAGTCAAACTAAAATGAAGTGATCGTTTTTAGAAATATAACTTTCTATATGCAAAATTATACAAAATACTGTATTGTCCAGAGTATTGGCAGGCCATGATTACAATGTGTGCCCTAAATGTTTGAGCATTTAAACTTAATGTACAATATTTGAGTCATGTTATAGGTCAGTGGTCACATATTATATTTTGGGAAATTACACAGCCTATTTTCATAATGATGTTTGTTGTACGATTACTTTCTTTTCACCTCGTGGGTGAGCTCTTATAAAAAAATATTTTACTTTTATTTGCCCACTAAAGCACTTTTTATATACATAATACATCAGGTAAAAGAGAGTAATGGTAAAACATTATTATGATAATAGTCTGTGCGATTCCCTAAAACATAATGTGACCAGTGACCTATAACAAAATCCAGAGAGATATAGGCAGTGTCAGAGGAGTTAACTCCTGGATTGCTTGACATATATAGGCAGTGTCAGAATAGTAACCCCCTGTGTGGCTAAACAGATATAGGCAGTGTCAGAGGAGTTAACTCCATTTACACTGACACACACTCTCACTCACACTGACATAGGCACACTTACTGACACACACACACTGTCAGTTTTTACCCTACCTGCTGCAGGCATCTCTTTGCTTTGAGCTCCTTGTGTGAAGGAGGGACTGAGCCAATCACCGGAGGCTTCTGAACTCTCAGCCAATCAGGAGAGTTGAGAGGTCTCGCCTGATTGTCTGAGACCTCCTTCTAACAGAGCTCCCCCCAAACACAGGAAACAAAAGAAGTAAAAAAAAAAATGCTGCATGGAGCAGCAATATGCCGCCCCAGCCAGGGTGCCACCTGGGGCAGCTGCCCCAATCTTCCCCATTAAAGGGCCGGCCCTGGGTATTAAGGTACTACTGTGTATGCCGATAACAAACACAAGGCTTTTTATTGCGTTGGGCTATCAAAATGCTTTTCTTGGGCACTGGGAACCCTAGTTGTAGACCAAGAACATCTGAAGATCAAAAGCCCTGAGCCACGAACGTTCCCCACCGACCAAACACGTTCAAAGAAAAGGTAATCATCATATGAGGTTAAAGCAATCAGAGCAGAGGAAGCTTTTTCTTGTTCAATCCAGCATACTTTATGTGAATGTCAAACTGTGCCACTCCCAGTGGCTTTTGTCCGGGGTGGTAACATTATTTGACATGATATAGGCAGTTTGCACAGAACATTTGTGATAATTTACTCAGCCTGGGGAGGAGGTAGAGCTGGTTGATTAATCTCTTCCTCCCCGGATTCCTCCCCATTTGCAGGAAATTAAAGTTACTGTTCTACAAAATTCTAATAGGGAACAGTACACAGATCTGTTTTGTCTTGTCCCGTAATGTGATTGTGAAACTTCACCTGATAACCTGGATTCAGGAGTAGACACTGTCGAATTGCCCCTTTAACACCTTTACTACAATTGACGTGCTTGCACATAGGCAGCAATATACGATCAGTAGCAGCGGTCGCTGGTGCCATTTTGGAAGCAGCCGCAATGAAGTGTCCCATCCCCGCCAGAGCAACCCAGACGTGTGTAAATGATTGATATTGTCACCGTAGGACTTCAGCCATGAATCCCGCTGCCCAGCGCATATTTATGTATGTCCTGAACAGCGGGACAGAGGTAGGTCTTGGCTGGACAGTGGATAGTTGGGACTCTATGCTCTAGCCATATGCACATCCCAGGCCTTCTTACAATTCCCGGAATTTCTCTTCGAAGCCCACACATAAGGGTCTACTCAATAAAGAGTTTAATTTCTGGGAATTTCAAACATTAGGCCAATGAAAACGAGTTGGAAAACATTCTCCACTGCAGTTGAATGGGAGAATTTCTCCAATTCAGCTACTTTGGCCTAAGGTTTGAAATTTCTGTCTGGGTTTCTGTCTCGATACCCTGCAACCCTCTCCTTTTGTTTTGTCTTGTGGGATATGTTATGGGCTTTTTACAGATAAACAGACCAATCACGATTATAAGTGGGGAGTGAGCACACAATAGCTCTATGGCACTGTTAGTTCATCAATACTCCTCAGATCTTCATGTAGCATCTGTGTTGTTCTTTGTTCTTTTTATGAGTGCTTTAGATGCCTGTTTGATTAGTATTGTAATCTTTTCTTTTTTTTTTTTTGGTGTGAACCCGTTGTGTATCTTTTATTTTATTTTTTTACATTTTTATTAGGTTGTAATCTTCCTAATATAATGTGCCTAATGAAGTGGAATTGTGTTAGTGTGAACTGAAGCGTGTTCTTTCTGTCACACACAGAGATTCTCTGGCGCTTTCATCCCTGATCTATATGCCCCCAGGACTGTTTATCATTGTTATGCACAGTGCTGGACAGCTCCAGTGGGAAGGAGAATCAATCACTAGTGTTTGTGTGCAGCTACATCTGCATGCCGGGCACATCTTTCAGTGACGTCGCTGTGTTACGATTCAGTGTATGGATTTTAATAATTTAACAGAAGTGGGTATTTCGGAAATGGGTTCTGGCTCTTTAAAGGACAACTGTTAACATATATGAAATGCTATTTATTTGGAAGATTGCATCAAGGGTAAGCATTTTAAATAGACATTGCTTTAATGGAAGAAAATAAAGTACCTTAGTCAGCCATCTTTGCTCTCTATCATGGGGTAGCCATGTTGTTTAGAATCTTGGGACAGCTAAAGGAAGAATTGGCCCATCTGATCCAAGATGTCTACCCCCAGGGAGAGTTGAACAGAGGGCTCCGTAATGCACTTTATTTGTATTCTTTCATCAAGGCATTTCTATATAAAGTATCTACACTTGATGAAATCTTTCAATTCATAAGTTCATTTTATTCCAACAGTTGCCCTTTAAAGGGACAGTACAACCTACAAATATATCTTATCAACAACCTCTTACATACTGCAAATAGAGTGTAACAGAGTTATCATTGCTATTATAGTAACAGCAGAGGCGTCACTAGGGTTGGTGTCACCCAGTGCGGTAACTCATGGTGTCATCCCCCCTGGATTTCCTCCAATACAATGTCAAACGGATTCCTTAGTAATGCCAGTCAGATGGCCCATTAACTATGCCACATACAGGAGCCCCACAAATTATGTCACACACAGGAGCCCTTTAACTATGCCACTCAGAGGAGCCCATAACTATGCCACACACAGGAGCCCATAACTATGCCACACACAGGAGCCCATAACTATGCCACACACAGGAGCCCATAACTATGCCACACCAAAACCCCATAAATTATTCCACACCAGAGCCCCATTATTTATGCCTCAACTTGGAGCCCAATTAATTATGCCATGCACACAGGAACCCCTTATTTATGCCACACACAAGCGCCCCTTAATTATGTCACACAAAAGAGCCCCTTAATTATGTCACACATGGAGCCCAATAAATATGCCACACATGGGACCGCCATTAATTATGCGACACACAGAAGCCCCACAAGGTGACAATTGTACAATTCGAAAACAATACATATCTATAAACACAGACATCTCTCTATAACTAGTTGCATTTATACTTATTATTATTTAATATTATATTTAATAAAAATGTTAGTGAAAAATTGCATTCCTATTTTTTATTCCCTTCCTCTGCACCCACATTGCACCTAAAGGACTTAACACACCACCATACAGTACCCACAGAACTTGCCATGCACCTATATTGCAGCCACAGCACTTGGCTTGCACTCATATTGCACCTACACGATTTGGCATGCCACAGTGTCACTTTGCCCCACAGAAATAGCCAGTGTCACTTTCCTCATAGTACATGTTATTTTGCCCCACAGACCATGCCACAGCATCACTTTGCCAATTAAAATATGCCAGTATTTAACCCCCAATATGCCATGATTTAGCCATTCAATGTGACAGGATTATTTTGCCACTCAATATGCCAGGATTATTTTGCCTCTCAGTATGCCATGATTTAGCCATTCAATATGCCAGGATTTTGCCCCTCAATATGCCAGCAGTTTGCCCCCCAATATGCCAGTATTTTGCCCCCCAATATGCCATTTAATATGCCAGGATTGTGCAGCTCAGTATGCCAGGAGTTTGCCCCCCAGTATACCATTTAATATGCCAGTATTTTGCTCTCAATATGCCAGGATTTTGCCCCCCAATATGCCATTTAATATGCCAGGATTGTGCCCCTCAGTATGCCAGGAGTTTGCCCCCCAATATGCCATTTAATATGCCAGTATTTTGCTCTCAATATGCCAGGATTTTGACCCCCAATATGCCATTTAATAAGTCAGTATTTTGCCCCCCAATATACCATTTAATATGCCAAGTTTCTGCCCCTCAATATGCCAGGATTTTGCCCCTCAGTATGCTCGTTGTGTAAGACGGCCCACGTTTCCAGAGTAAATATCGGGGGGGAAAAGGTGCGTCTTAGAGTTGAGGAAATACAGTACTTGCTTCCAAAAAGGATCACCAGCTGGTATATTTGTAAACTATATGAGCCTTATAGTTTGTACCTATAATTCCGCATTAGAATTATCCCATTTGGTTTGTTCTGAAATCTGATATAGACAGACAGACATAGTCCAAACAGACTCAATTGTTTCATAATGAATCAATATGCTTCACTAAAGCGCCACAGATGTAGCATTTAAACACAATGTTAGTCTACAATTCTTCCTCAGGAATTCAGGCAGAACATTCTATTGTCCTGTTATTTTATAAGCATGTTGTTATTTTACTGTTTATTTATTCTTTGCTATAAACGAACACCAATCAGAATTGCATTCATGAGCTTCGGGAACATTGTTTCTTCATGGTAACTTAAGCCGTAAGCAAATAATTGCTCTCTTGATTTATTGTTGTTTAAAATTTCTTTCCAGTATTTTAACCAGAACAAGATAATTCCACTGATGAGTTCTTTGTCCGACTACCATTGAAATCACAGGTTGGAAATATGTCAAATAATGCAGTGTTATTATATGAATGTATTATTGCATTAATATTCTCTTATTGTTTTCTTCCTGATCAGCGTCATGTTACACAAAACATCAGCCTGTCAAATACACAGAGCATTTTTGTGGAACATTTTGCACAATTATCTAGTATTCCTAGAACATTTGTGAGGTCAGACACTGATGTTGGATGAGAAGGCCTGGCTTGCAATCTCCATTCCAGTTCATCCAAAAGGTGTTCAATGAGGTTGAGGTCAGGGCTCTATGCATGGGGCACAGTCCTGCTGGAATCGAAAAGATTTCACTTAACTGGAAGTAAGGGACCAAGCCCAGCCCCTGAAAAACAGGCCCATACCTTCCTACACCAAAGGAGGCACAATGCAGCCAGTCAGGTAACGTTCTCCTGCCATCTACCAAACCCAGACTTGCCCATCAGACGGCCAAACAGTGCAGACTGCGCAGGGCACATTACCACTGGTCCAGAGTCCAGTGGCGGCATGCTTTACACCATTGGCGACTTTTACACACCATGCGTCTCAGTAATCTGTTCCTAAAGGCTTCCACTTTCCAACATTACCCCTTATAGTTGACTGTGGAATATCTAGCAGGGATGAAATTTCACAAACATGTTTGTAAATGCAGACTGCATGGATAGGTGGGTTTTATCCATATAGTGCATATACAATATATATATATGCCTGTATATATATCCACATATAGAGGTATATATATATATATATATATATATATATATATATATATATATATATATATGACATACTGTGTCCCTGAATGGCACAAATACAATGTGATCACTCTAGTATGACATCACCTTGTGATTTGTTATGTGAAATGTGTAACCTACATATGATGGTGATGTTTAATATTCCAAAAGGAATTCCGATTTAAAATAAAACAAAAAATCATTTAATCTACACATTTCCTTGCATTTCTTCTAACACAATTTTTTTTTTACTCCCTACAATAAAACAATATTTAGGTGACGGAGTCCCCTTCCTACTGTGTGTACATAGATATGTATTTACTAAAGCACACCCTACCTCCAGGTATTGTTCCCATGTCACCTGTATAAACAAATCTAGTTGTGTATAATTATTATGTTGCAATTTTCGTAATAAATGGTGTCAGTCAGTGATGTGCAGGATGATTAGTCTGTGCATGTGTGTAATGTATTAGAGAACTGGCACGGACACAAACCAGTGAATCAACAACCAGTGCATCGTGATCCCATCACCGCCAAGGGCGTTAATAAACCAAATTGTGACGAGCATCCTCCATGCAGTAACGGTGTACATTGGGAGTTCTATATCGGGGTCACTTCTAGGTCAACGTTCTATGACTGGAACAATGAGTAGGGACGAACATTCCATTGGTTTCCATTGTTCATTTAAAGGTCCCCCTCTTCTGAAGTTTTTATCATCACATTTGGGTGTCAGACCTAGAACAGGTATAGCAGGTTGACTTTAATTGGCAGAGATCTACAGGGATTTTAGACTAGAGGGAGACACAATGGTTTCTGGTCTTGGTTTTGCAGCTCTCTGGTCACAGTTTAGTAAATGGGATCTCATCCATTTCCTCATTGAAATCGTGGCCTCTTATTTTGTGGCATTTTGTCTGTGTTGAAGAGGTCAAGCCATTATTCCACACCCGCTAATCTTGCTTGCTATGTGTAGAGTCCAATCTGATTGATACTCTAATAGTCTAAAGATTTCAGATAACCTTCTAATTAATTCATAGAATCTGATATGTACAGGCAGAACAGTCACGTTACTCAAATTATGACAGGCAAAAAAGATAGGAGAGATTATATCTGTATTAATATAGGTAGTGATTGGCCTCACCAAGCATAAACTGCCCATTTGCTAATATCCTTATAGATATCCTTATTGGATACCTGCCCACCAATCATAAGCTGCCCACTCCACAATATCCTTATAGATATCCTTATTGGATACCAGCCCACCAATCATAAACTGCCCACTCCACAATATCCTTATAGATATCCTTATTGGATACCTGCCCACCAATCATAAACTGCCCATTCCCCAATATCCTTATAGATATCCTTATTGGATACCTGCGCACCAATCATAAGCTGCCCACTACACAATATCCTCATAGATATCCTTATTGGATACCTTCCCACCAATCATAAGCTGCCCATTCACCAATATCCTTATAGATATCCTTATTGGATACCTGCCCACCAATCATAAGCTGCCGTTCCCCAATATCCTTATTGGATACCTGCCCACCAATCATAAGCTGTCCACTCCACAATATCCTTATAGATATCCTTTTTGGATACCTTCCCACCACTCATAAGCTGCCCATTCCACAATATCCTTATAGATATCCTTATTGGATACCTTCCCACCACTCATAAGCTGCCCATTCCACAATATCCTTATAGATATCCTTATTGGATACCTGCCCACCAATCATAAGCTGTCCACTCCACAATATCCTTATAAATATCCTTTTTGGATACCTGCCCACCAATCATAAGCTGCCCACTACACAATATCCTAATAGATATCCTTATTGGATACCTGCCCACCAATCATAAGCTGCCCACTCCACAATATCCTTATAGATATCCTTATTGGATACCTGCCCACCAATCATAAACTGCCCATTCCCCAATATCCTTATAGATATCCTTTTTGAATATCAGCCCACCAATCATAAGCTGCCCACTACACAATATCCTCATAGATATCCTTATTGGATACCTGCCCACCAATCATAGGCTGCCCATTCCCCAATATCCTTATTGGATACCCACCCACCAATCATAAGCTGCTCATTCCACAATATCCTTATAGGTATTCGTATTGGATACCTGCCCACCAATCATAAGCTGCCCATTCCATAATATTCTTATAGGTATTCTTATTGGATACCTGCCCACAGATATTTTTCTGGGTGTCCAAAAGATTTGATAGAAGTGGAGTAAAGAAGCATATAAAGGATAGATATGATGCCAATGAGCAATCGGTATATATAAATACATATGAAGTATTTATATTCTGATGCATATAAACAATAGGTATAAATTACAAATGCAATGAGCAATAAATACATACAAAGCATGAATATGTGCCAATGAGCAGTAAACACATAAACTTTGTATCTCATGCCAATGACCAGTAAACTCATACACTTTGGGGTTTGTTCACTTAAAGTCATGATTGAAGGTTGACATTAGCACTTACCTCGACCTCCAAACTCGAATAGACTCACCCCCCATCGTCGAATGCCTCATCTTGAGCTTGCAAAATGTTATTCACGAACGATTTTGCAAAGACTGAGAGGAGGAGAAGCCTGCTAAGATGAATGGGAGCTAGACGAATATCGCTCCTATTCATTTCTATGGGAGAAGGATACAAATTATTTTAGAACTGTCAAGTTGGCCTGAAAAGTCCAATCGCCATTTAAAAATAATAATATAACAATAAATATTACCGAATGGCCCCCAGCCCCCCAAAAATGAATGGGCCAGGGACTTGCTCAAGGTCTCTAGCCTGTCAATAAATATACCTCCACCCCACCCCCCCCTACACACAATGATTGGTGAGTTATAGAATCCCCCCCAAAGAAAACAACTTAACTAATATTCCAGCCCGCGGAATCTGAATCAATACTCCCCCCTGCAAATAAATAATATTCCTCTCCACTAAATAAATGCGCCAAAACTTTGTGGGTCTTTCCCAAGGCACCCAGGCTAACATAATGAAATAATAAATAAAATTAAATAAAGTGTACCCTTGCCCTGCGATCCATATCATGGAAACCACCTTGTATCGGCAAAACCTTGTAATGCCTTGAGGTCTGTACGATGTTCCACTGCAGCAACATCAAAGGACATTTCCTCAGAGAAACAGCAAACGTACCGTCTCACAAATAACAGCAGGAAATGATCCAACAATACTTTTTTATTCTAGTTGGCAGCAGATCAAAGAGATTGATCTACAGAACCCTTCAGTCATACGCCCCTTCGTTGGATTATTTACTACTGTTATTTGTGAGTTGGGAGGTTGGCTGTTTCTCTGATTCTTAGTGAAGGCCTTAAACCCACCATATGAGTGCCATAATGAGTGCCCTGACACAAATAGGTGCCCTGTAAATAAAATATTACCTGAATTAAATATTTCCCCAGATGATCAGTGACACCCTTGCTTCAGCCCTGGGAAATTGGCCATCCCAAAAAAAAAGTAAAAAAAAAAAGAATGAACCCACCTAATCTAGAAAATCTGCACTTGCAAAATACCCCCCCCCCCAAAAAAAAAAAAAACGTGCAGTCATACTCAGTGGAGCGCAAACCAGAATGAAATGTCAGCCCGAGAGGCCTGGGATTTTAAAATACGACACAAGTTTCTGATTGGTTGTCTCTTTCAGCCAATCAGAAGCCTCCAAGCCCCAGCCTACCATGGGCTGCTATGTCATCCCTACTTTTTTTTTTTGCCAGCAAGGATTTTTTAGGATAGTTTTTCTTTTCAATCAATAGACTGCAATAGCCATGATAACCATACCAACCTGAAATGGACTGCAATGCCCATCATACTCTTACTGCCCTTAAACAGACTGCAATGGCCATGCTTATCATACTTCAATGATACTGATTGTCATGCCCATCATACTCATACTGCCATGGTAATAATTGCAATTCCCATCATCATCATACTTTAATTATGAACACTACATACCCATCATCACTCTGCCATGATAGTGACTGCACCAACTCTTCATGATAATAGGATTGTTTGGTTATTGGGTTATTAGGTTATTGTTACCTAGCAATATCATTATTACTAGATATATTAATTTTCATGGCCTTCTACAGTGGGGAAATGGCAGCAGCACACTTTCTGATATCCGCACTAAAACAGGACATCCCATTCAAATGAATGGTAATTATTCTCGTTGGTTCCTTCAGCATAAAAGAAAAAGCAAACTGACTTTTTACTTTCACAGAAGGGACGTTCCTGGATTTGGGAAAACTGTTTTACTTTGACAAATTCATCTAAGTTTGTTTATTTTAAGTAATGCAAAATGTAGAATATGCATTTTAAACGGTAGCAAAACATGAACTCATGTTTAATTGAAAGATTGTATCAATAGTAGATGATTTAGAAAGTAATTTTTAATGAAATAATACAAATGAAGTACCTTATTGAGCTTTCTTTACTTCATATAGTTCTCTCAGTGGGCGGACATGTTGTTTAGAATCTCGGGTCAGATCTTCACTCACCTTGGTTCAAATGAAAAAAAATTCGACCCATCTGACCAAAGATTCTAAAGAACATGTCTGCCTCCTAGTAGAGTTAAATGGAGTAAAAATGGCTCAATAAGGCACTTTATTTGTATTCTTTCCTTAAAACATTTCTATATAAAATTCTTAATCTTGATGCCATCTTTCAATTAAACAGAACTTAATTTTTTGCTACAATCATACTTTAAGTTACTGTAAAAGTACTTTAAATACATTAATATTTGGAAGTTGCATTTTGGGCGCCAGGCAGTCCCTTTAACGTAATTAATTAGACCAGAATTTGGACAGCGCCAGCCACGCATGCTTAGCGCTCGTGCTGTTTAATGTTACACCCCTGGCGACTTTCTGTGTCTCTGCAGAGATTTGGAGTCTTAGGAATTTTGAAAATGAGGGTGCCAAAATCAACAGCGTTAGCAAGACATAATAGAATATTAAAATCTGAGGTTTTGGGCATTCCCAGAAGTAATTACTGCCTCTAAAAAGATCCAGAGAAATAGGCTGAGATCTATTAAAACAACACTGAGGGTCAGAAAGAGATATTACCAATATAGAGAGAGATGGACTATAATTACCCCTGAGTTTAGTCCATTCTATAGAAAGTCAAATTGGATTACCCTGGTTACTTCCATTAACACTAATACAATGATAATACAAATAATTTAGGAACTGTGGTCTTAAGGTGGAGGAATCACCATGGATCTGTTCACCATAAAGGTTAGTTTAGGTCAAATGAACATTTCCTCTCATCGATTAAACTATATGTTTCCGGAGGGACAAGTCTGATGAGTTTCTCCTGCTAGAAGAGCTCAACTGGCCATGGATAATGCAGAGTTACACTATATCTTGCGGAGGGACAAGTCTGATGATTTTCTCCTGCTAGAAGAGCTCAACTGGCCATGGATAATGCAGAGTTACACTATATCTTGCGGAGGGACAAGTCTGATGAGTTTCTCCTGCTAGAAGAGCTCAACTGGCCATGGATAATGCAGAGTTACAGCTTTAAAACCTCTCCCTTTTTCTTCAGCAATGTATTATGCAGGGCCAACTGTGTTCTTCTAGCAGGAGAAACTCTCCATGTATAGTTGAGTCAGTCGGATGGAATGTTCATCTCACCTCAACTCACCTTTAATAAGTGGACCCCACTTTTTTATTGCCAGGAGCACCATACATAAGGATATTATAACATTGAATCACAATTACAGTTAGCATTTTGTGCAAGCCTAACAATAAATGTAGTCAGAGACGCCTGAAAGCTTCGGAGTCTAGTCAATAAACAGTGAACTGGTGTCAACAGAAAAGGTGTTAACCAAAATCTATAATTTTAGCAGAGTTGCACAGATAGGTACGTAGGATAAATTGTCCATTTCATCTGTTAATTCTTGTTTTTTTCACTTGTCACTGTTAAGTGAATAATGCCCAGCCTCCTTACTGTGCCAGAGAGCCCCCAAACAAAGAGTAAACAAATAAAATGTGAAAGTTCTGCTTTAGAAGCTCACAGCCTATCATCTATAAGGATACATGGTATGTCTTTATTGCGTAGGTACCTATCATTTTAAATGCACCGGGTACGAGGAGAAGGTACGCCCCCACCGTGTGAAGCAGTGTGGGGTGTGCATCGCTGGGGAGCCGCAGGCAGCATGAGCTCTGTGTGTTAAACACACGCAGAACTCAGTCAGTGCTTCTCGTGCTCCCCACAGTGATGATTTGAAGCATTGGAAATACGATGGCCTGCGCCATCATTACCTGCAGGGAGCGTGAGCAGCACGCTCCCTGGAGGTAATGATGGTGCAGGCCATCGTATTTCCAATGCCTATAACAATGTACCGGTGTACATCAGAAAGGACCTTTAACCTTCAACTAATCACCTGTGTCTTGGCAGCATAGTCATCACAAGCTGGCTGAGGATAATGGGAGTTTAAAGGGACAGTCTAGTCCCCAAACTCACTTTGGTGCAAGATGAAGATTACTGTTTGTATAATGCACAGGCTTTATCCCTGTGTGATTTGATGCATGCATTCTGCATAAATCACATTTTTAATATTTGACTCAAGCCCTCCCACAGTGATTCCTCTGCGTGTCTACTGCAGGTGCGGCAGCACTGAATATTTGGACACTGAGCTTATATAGTTGTGTTTCATTTAGCCACTTCCTGCTGGAACAGAATACGTTGTGTGGAATCTAAGTGACGTGCTCTTGTACACAGTAGGATCTCCTAACAGTGCAACACATGGTCTGATGACATCACTAGAGAGACAGGAAATTCCATTCATTTGAAAAGGTCACAGGTTCCTGCAGCAAAAAAAAAAAAAGGAAATTACCTTTACTGTGGACTGCTCCGTGGGCAGTCCTGGTTTCTTGCAAAATTTCATAAATTCATCTAACTAAGTATTTTATATTTTAAGCAACGCAAAATGTAAAACATGCATAAAAAAGTACTTTAAAAATCACATTAATATGCATTAACATTTTCAAGATGCATTATGGGCACCAGACAGACCCTTTAGGTACAAGTGCATTTCCTGTGCAAGGATATCTCCTCTAATTCCTATCAGAGGTTTATCAATGCGGCTGAAAGTCAGCGTGTACAGGAAGAATGTAGACACTGCCATCTAGTGTTAGCATGTGAGATGCAAAATACAGATTTTGTTTTAAAATACAGTCATTTAATTCATGATCTACCCAGGATCCCGCTTAAGCCCCTTTTGCACTAGTGAATTTTGTGTGAATAAGGAGAAGTTTAGTTGAGAGATAATAGCTGGATATTTAGCTTGCATTCCAAGCAGGTGCAAATCTAAGGCCTCCTGGAGTACATTCAATATATGTGATTATTTACCTATACTTCTACTATTTCTTCAATTTAGTTTTGGCAATAGAAGCTCCTCAATACAGATGAACAAACCATATCGGTGTGAGTATTACAGAGAGACCAAGAAACACAAACAGTTCTTACCACTGAGGGTAACCAAATACAACATTAAGGAAAGTGATAATCCAAATGGGCTGAGATTTTGACCATAATTTGAAGGATAAAACTTACCAGGAAAAGTTAAAGCATCTTAACATGTATAGGTTGGAAGAAAGACGTAACAGGGGGGATATGATAGAAACATTTATATACATAAAGGGAATCAACACAGTAAAGGAAGAGAGTATATTTAAAGGAAGAAAAACTACCACAACTAGAGGACATAGTCTTAAATTAGAGGGGCAACGATTTAAAAGTAATATCAGGAAGTATTACTTTACTGAGAGGGTAGTGGATGTATGGAATAGCCTTCCAGTAGAAGTGGTAGAGGTAAATACAGTGAAGGAGTTTAAGCATGCGTGGGATAGACACAAAGCTATCCTAGATATAAGACCGGGAACGGGGGACTAATAAAAGTATTTAGAAAATTGGTCAGACTAGACGGGCTGAAGGGTTCTTATCGGCCGACACATTCTATGTTGCTAAATTTGCCAAAGATTTGTGGCAAAATGGCTGCATGGAAAATGTCAATGGCAGCAGAGTGAAAAAACCCTAAGGTGTCTGCTTTATACAAATCTATGGTGTTTGGGCGGGTATTTTTAGTTTGGGGACTGCTACACAACACTATATGTGTAAGATATTATTACACCCTCCTACAGGGGTTATTCTTTTAGGGAATGTGTGACGAATGAAGCACAGGGACAAGTGTATATAAAACATAGGACATAGTCTAAAATTAGAGGGGCAACGATTTAAAAGTAATATCGGGAAGTATTACTTTACTGAGAGGGTAGTGGATGTATGGAATAGCCTTCCAGAGCAAGTGGTAGAGGTAAACATAGTGAAACATAGAAACATAGAATGTGTCGGCAGATAAGAACCATTCGGCCCATCTGGTCTGCCCAATGTTCTAAATACTTTTATTAGTCCCCATTTCCCTATCTTATATCTAGAATAGCTTTGTGCCTATCCCACGCATGCTTAAACTCCTTCACTGTGTTTACCTCTACCACTTCTGCTGGGGAGGTAGAGGTCTCTAAATAAGATCCCTTACCCTAATTTTTATTTGTAAAAATATTCATTAAGGCAGTCTGCTAGGCCTTTATCCTCTTCTACATATCATCCTTGTTTTGTTTTTAATCTAACTGATCCTTGTTTTACTTTCCTTTTCTCATTTATGTATCTAAAACATATTTTATCCCCCTTTTTTTTTTTACTGACTGGGCTATGTTCTCTTCTGCGTGTGCTTTGGAAACTCTTATAGCTTGCTTTTTTTAATTACTAAATGCTAGCTTTTTTTATTTTTTTTTTACTATTTTGGCCACCTCTGCAGAGTACCACAGTGGTTTCTTCAATTTTTTGCTCTCACTGACAATCCTAATGCAATTTTCTGTTGCCTTCACTAGTGCAACCTTTAGATAATCCCATTTCTCCTGGACTCCATTTAAATTGCTCCAGTCTGATAATGACTTTACACATAATCTAATTTTAGAAAAGTTTTTTTTTCTAAAATCTAAAACTTTTGTTTTTGTGTGGTGTGACTGCGTCACTGTTCTTATCAGGGCCGGCCTTAGGGGTGTGCGACCTGTGCGAGCGCACAGGGCGCAACACCCCAGGGGGCGCATACCCACCCGTAAAAAAAAAAAAAGCCTGTAGAGGCACTGGATTGGGGAGATCAAATGATCCCCCCTCACCAGCCCCCTGCTCGGCATGATCTGCTGGATCCTGGGAGGGGGCGGAGCTAACCGGCTGAGAGGTGTAGCTCCGCCACCACCCTGTGAAGCAGAGAAGCTCCTGCTTCACGGGGAGCTGCAGGCAGCAAGAGAAAGTGCTGCTCGGCTCCCCATGCCTGCATTAAGCATGGGGAGCCGAGCAGCACTTTCTCTTGCTGCCCATGGCTCCCGTAAAGCATACTCTGCTTCACAGGGTGGGGGCAGAGCTACACCGCTGAGCCGGTTAGCTCCGCCCCCTCCTTGGATCCACCTTTGCAGGCAATGGTAGGGGAGGGGGGGAGAGAGAGGCAGAACAGGGGTTAGGGGGGAGAGACAGAAAAGGGGGAGGATTGAGAAAGAGAGAGAGAGACAGACGGACAGACAGAACAGGGGCAGGGGGAGAGACAGAACAGGGCTAGAGAGAGAGAACAGGGGGAGGGGGGGAGAGAGAGAGAGAGAACAGGGGGAGGGGGGAGAGAGAGAGAACAGGGGGAGGGGGGAGAGAGAGAGAACAGGGGGAGGGGGGAGAGAGAGACAGAACAGATGATGGGGGAGAGACAGAATAGGGGAGGGGTGAGAGAGACAGACAGAACAGGGGCAGGGGGAGAGACAGAACTGGGGGAGAGAGATAACAGGGGAGGGGGGAGAGAGAGAGACAGAACAGGGGGGGAGAGAGAGATAACAGGGGGAGGGGTGACAGAACAGGGGGAGGGGGGGACAGAACAGGGGAAGGGGGAGAGAGACAGAACAGGGTACAGGGGGAGAGAGACAGAACAGGGGACGGGGGAGGGAGACAGAACAGGGGACGGGGGAGGGAGACAGAACAGGGGACGGGGGGAGAGAGACAGAACAGGGGATGGGGGAGGGAGAAAGAACAGGGGACGGGGAGAGAGACAGAACAGAGGTAGAGAGAGAGAGACAGACATGGCAAGGAAGAGGAAAGGGACAAACATGGGAAGGGAGAGAGACACATACATAGGGGGGTGAAAGAGACGCGGGGGGGGGGCCGCCACGGAGGAAGCCTGCACAGGGCGCCAGAACACTTAAGGCCGGCCCTGGTTCTTATATTAAACCACACTGACTGGTGATCACTAGATCCTAAACTTTCACCTACAGTGCAGGAGTTTTAAGCATGCGTAGGATAGGCACAAGGCTATCCCAGATATAAGATAGGTAACTGGGGACTAATAAAAGTATTTTTATAACTGGGCAGACTAGATGGGCCAAAAGGTTCTATGTTTCTATTTTTTTTAAATTATTATTATTTCAAAAAATTCTTCATGTGTTGGACTTCCTTAACCCTTTTCAAACTAATTCAATCATATAAGGTAACATGCTGTATTACCATAATTAGTCAGTCCCAAAGAATGTTTCCTGTCCAAATAATTTACTTAGCGGTGTGCTCCTGCAAATCAATAGACTTTGCGCATTTTGGAGGAATTATGTTTTGAAGTTTGGTGCCACCTAGTGGACAGAGCAGATAGTGAATTTACACAGAAATATGTAGATGAAATGAAAAAAAAAAAAATCTTGATGCTTTCTCCAGGGTCTCCCAGAATTCATCAGGTCAGTTGTGCAAATTCAGGGAGTGTGCAGATCTCACATAAATGTACGTATAATATTCAACCTTTTATTTATTGGTATGCCATACCTCCCAACTTTGCAACCCGGCGAATCGGGGGGTGTAAGGGCTACCGCTTATGTGTGGTAACTCTATCACCCATTTTTGATCCTTGCTTCTGAAGAACAGAGGTAGAATGCGGCGGGACAGCGGGACATACCTCCCAAATCAGGACTGTCCCACGCAAAGTGGGACAGTTGGGAGGTATGGAATGCTACCAACTTGGCCTGCACACAGGGCTGGTGCAAGGATTTTTGCCACACTAGGAGAAATCTCATTTTGCTGCTCCTTGGCTCTATTCCTTACCCTGCCCACTTAGAACAGTCAGACAAGGACACATCAATCACACACACACACACAGAGACAGTGACACACAAAAACACGCAGAGACAGTGACACACACACACAGAGAATCTCACACATACACACAGAGACAGTCACACACACACACAGACAGTCACACACACACAGAGAATCTCACACGTACACACAGAGACAGTCACACACACACAGAGAATCTCACACATGTACACAGAGAGAGTCACACACACAAACCAGCAGTTTTTTTGTTTCTTGTTAAAGAAAAAGCACACATGTCCCTTCCCATGTCGCTTTCTCTCTCCTGTCCCTCCCCCCCCCCCCCATTGTATGTCTCTCTCTATTCCCATGTCTAATGTCTCTCCTCTCCCCTCACCTGATTATCCTCCCAGTCTGTTCCTCTAGACTGTAAGCTCTGCGAGCAGGGCTCTCTACCTCATGTATCAGTCTGTTCCTCTAGACTGTAAGCTTGCGAGCAGGGCTCTCTACCTCATGTATCAGTCTGTTCCTCTAGATTGTAAGTTTGCGAGCAGGGCTCTCTACCTCATGTACCAGTCTGTTCCTCTAGACTGTAAGCTTGTAAGCAGGGCTCTCTACCACATGTATCAGTCTGTTCCTCTAGACTGTAAGCTCTGCGAGCAGTGCTCTCTACCTCATGTATCAGTCTGTTCCTCTAGACCGTAAGCTCTGCGAGCAGGGCTCTCTACATCATGTACCAGTCTGTTCCTCTAGACTGTAAGCTTGCGAGCAGGGTTCTCTACCTCATGTATCAGTCTGTTCTTGCTCATCTAACTTAGCATGTTGTCCCCCTCTATGCACTGTACCTAGCGCTACGGATATTGTTGGCGCCATACAAATAAATGGTAATGTAATGTGACCATGAGTTCATGGACGTGTTCATGTAATGTTCTCATGCCTATCTGTGAGAGATCTGTGATTGGTTCTCAGTGGGTGTATGAGTAAGCCTATTTCAGAAGCAATAGAGGGGGGAGGGCGGAGCTGCAAACTGTTTGTTTTAAGTGTAATTATTCTCTAGTTAGATTATAAAAATTCAGTGATACATGTTAATTGTCATCTTCTTTTTTTTTTATACATATATAAGGCTGGAAGCTTCTTTTATTCTTACTTGAAAAAGCCCTACTTTGGGGGTGAAACGCGTTGTGGACAAGAGGAGACTGCTACTGGGACTCTATATATGTATTGGTCAAGTGGATCTTTGAATGTAAGATTCTTTATATGTTTTTATTGGTATTAAAATCGTTGAAGCTAAATAGTCTCCTCCTTACCCTCTCTTATACTAATGCTGGGAGTACTGGGCTGCTACCCTGAATAAGCTGCCTAGGATTCCTCTGTGAACCAGTTGGATCTTTAACCCCTTGGTGGGCTCCCTGGATGCTGTATAGACTGAGCAGATCTCTGCTCAGGAAGATGTGAGTGTGTTCTCACTTATTATTTGTTATCAGCACTTTTATGTGATATACTACACTATATTATTTCTGTTCTGTTTTGTTTTATTTTTTTTCCCTTCGGATTGAATATTGAGCTGATTTACTTTAAGGCTGATTTACTTTAAGGGTAACAATTTATTATTTATTTTTCCTGAGTTGTGTGTTTTGAAGTGTTGGGTCACAGCGCACGTTTTCACTTGTGTGTTGTTTCTTTTATTTTTTGCTTTTTTTGGGGGGGGGGGGGGGTAAAGGTCTTTGTAGATGAGGCTGTGCATAAACCAGCTTAATTTCCCCCCCCCTCAGGCTGGAATGTTTTTTAACGTCTGATGAAAATGTTACAGTTATGTCTATATACAGAAATGTAGCCATTACTGGGGGGCCAGTGAGACTGCGGAGTGGAACATTCACCAACTTTGGAATCTGCTCACTTTTCATGGTAACCGCTTCGATTCGTGGTGGGATCCATGCAGCCCTTAATCCTTCTGGGCTAGACGAAATGAGAACCATAAGATTGAGTGAATGCAATATGAATGTTGGGCAATAATATCCCTTGGACGTATTTGGAATCAAGAGAATATCGCACATTACACATATAGTTTCTCTGGTTAATTATTATTATTCCATCCCTTATCCGAAATGCTTGGGACCAGGAGTATTTTGGATAATGGTTCATTTTCACCTATTAAAGCCTCTCAGCACTCATGAAATATAGTAGTATCAATGCTGGTGCAGAGTGATTCGTGGACACCTGTCTTCATCAAAATGTCAAACTTTTGACTGAGAGGAGGAGCGATGACATAGGGACACACACTGCGGTCATCTTATGAAGCGGAGAAGGAATGGAAGGTGTTGTTTCAATAGTACCCCTGGTATCTCTTCCAGTAAACCCTATAGGTTTAGATAACAACAGAGGCTTTAACGCCTGAGATGGGTCAAGTTTGGCCTTGATAAGACAGATACACAGCAGTGCATGTTTATTGTACCTATCTTTGTGAGAGGGGCTTCTCAGCTCTGGCCTAGCAATAAAAGGTACAGAATGGACAAAGAACATGACCTCAGTTGCTTTGTCTACCATCACCCCAGACTTTTAGACACTTGTTAGAAGCAAAAGCATCCCCAGTTTTCCCATTAGTTTTAATTAGTCTCACATGTTCAATGGCTTTTTATTTTAGTGGGATTTCAGCTCTATAGCACTTTCATTTTTACTTGCACTGTGATTCCAGCAATATCCATTTTGTGAATAAGCCCTGTTTTGATATTAACATACTGGAAGACCATACAAATGGAACACATTATGTTTTGTAAATTGTAATTCTTTTTGGGTCATAACTTAATGACCAAGAACAAATGTGGGTCCTGAGGCTAGACAGGTTGAGAACCACTGGTATAGAGCATATAAATCACTGTGATGGGAGTCATCGTTGGGAACCTGCCATTGGCATGTCAGGCCTGCACACGTGCCATTGTGGGCATGGGGGGATCTAAGCATGCATGGAAAGGCCATATCACAGCTTAAGGGGGCCGGACATGGAGAAAACTGTGTGCGGTTGCATTCTGACATGGTGTTTGTGTGGAATTTGCAACTGGTGGCAAAATCCCCCCCCCCCCCCCCCCCAATTGGATAAAAGCTCATTTTGGATAATGGCTCATTTTGCATAATAATGGATTTTGGGATAAGGGATATTCAGCGCGTAGTTAAAATCAGAATATATAAATCATGATTTCTTTAAATATTCAGAACACACACTCAATAGAAAAAAAAAAACAATAAACAGAAGCATTTATGCTGATGATTTTATTGGCTTAGATATTTGAATTACTTAAATAATAATTAGTACAGCTGCTTTAGACAAAGTTTTCTCTGAAACATCTAAAAAGCTGCTTTAAATGCAAAAAATCTCCGATTAGTGTTAGGTCCTGGTTAAAAATTTTTTAACTAAACCTTATTACATAATAAGTAACAATGTAGTGGTCCATAAAAAAAACAGAGAAGGTACACTTTTAGCTTTACACATACTGAGTTTTGAGGACAGGATGCCTCAGTTGTACAGATTTTTCTTGTGTATTTTAGGAATGTTTACTGTTGAGATGAAATGTAATCCACAAGAGGGGTTTAAATGCTCCATGGACCTTTATTTACCCATACTAAAAAAAAATTGTGCAACCTGTAGAGAATAGGCACATATTGCTTTAATTTCTTCTTTACCCATGATGCATACATTTAACGTATAAAAAATATATTTCAGTGAGGACATCTTATACACAAGGCTTATGTGTATATATTGGATGTATAATCAATGGAATGGTCTATTATTTTGTACTTGTACGTCAATAGGTCTATTCAATAAAATAATTTCATTATTACCATGATTGCCTAATACTGGTATACACATTTATTGGCACACTTTGACACAAGACTGGTATTAAAATAGTTTTTTTTTTTGGCTGCTATAAAATTTTATCTGGCCCTGAATCATTCATATATACTTTAGAAATATATATAAATATTTTTTTTTATATGTATGGTATTTTTTTTTTTTATTGGGATAGACTTAAAGAATTTAATTTTGTTCATGTAAAATTTTAATAAAGTACATTTTAAAGATGAAAATGTATGTCAAAAATAATCTACTCGCTATTACATTTGATAAAATATAGTGTCTGTTAAGACTATAACCTGCATTTCTTTCCAGGAGAGCCGTTAAAAAAAAAAAAAGTGTCTTATTTTTGTTGTAAATATAAAAAATAGAATAAAAAAAAATCCACTGTGCTAGGAAATGTAAAGCAAGATATAAAATGGTGAATTCTGCTCTCCCTTCTTTTTGGGCATAATTTAAAGTAATGCTCACATTGGATACTTTGAATATATATTACTTAGGAGCTATTGATAAATACTGATTTACTTAAAATAAGAAATGTATTCTGGGAATTCTTATTTGTGCCATATTAATAAAATTGGGTATTCAGGTCAAAATTATAAATTCTGGGGGGGGGGGATGCTAATGAAATAAGCCTAGTGGCAGAATTTATATTTCCCATGGGCCCCTAGGCATCAAGATCAAAGTGGTTGGCAAAATGAGATAAGAAAACACTTACAAATAGGTGAGATATGGACACAATTGGGCCAAAGCTACCGCTACCTCCCATAATTCCTTTAAAAAACAATATGTGCTATAGGCAAGTGCCTAGAATGCCGAACCAGTAAGCTGGACCAGTCACAAAATATGAAAAAAAAAAAAAATACTGTAAAAAATGTTTATGTCCTTCAAAAACCATACTGGTCACAGATGCGGTTTGCTTTTACTGAGTGTGAAATGAGTTGGTCTCCCTACTGGGATTGAAAGAAGCAAGATGGTGGTATCGCTATCCATTGATTTGTTGTCATTAATCTGGGCTTCTTCTTAGATCCATTCACAAATACTATAATATTGGCAGAACCTCACATTGTGTAGGAGCATTTTTCTCTATATCAAAGCTATTGTCAGTTATGTGGACATCACATAAGAATGGCTTGGACCCTAGAACCTTACAATTTTACTTCTGTTCCTTCTTTTGCGAGTGTATGTGATGCATACAAACGCTTTCTGTATTGGACGCTCACCTTACAATGAATACGAATATTCTACCAGCATCAACAGAATTGTGGGTAGGGCCTTGTGCTTTTATAGATCGTTAGCTTACATGGGTGTTTTACATGGGTATAATGACCTTGACCATGACCACAACTGCCCGAAGGCCACAGGTATGTATTTAAGAGATAGGCATTTTGGTCACACATAAATGCATAATGAAGACTACGAACTAGGTCTGAAATGCCATGCTAGGCCAAGCTTACTGTTTTGCCTATAAACTGCCCTCTAAGTACTAATACTTCAAATTGTAAATGTTAAGCATACAGAGTTTATATTCAAGGCCACAATAAAAAATTTAAAATGTCCCTTCTTTGCTTCTTTGGTTGGCCGAGTTCAACTCGTAGTGTATAAATGCATAACTTATATAATTATATAAAAAAAAAAAAAATGAAGAAAAAAAAAAATACCATTGACTTGTATAATTCAAATCTGACAAACGCACAGCGTTCGCGACTCATATAAAACTGGCGCCTGCTTATTTAAAAAAAAAAACAATACACAACAACAACAAAGAATTCAGATTTTCAACAAACGAGGAAAAAAGATTCTTTCAAGTTCAATGCAAATTTCACCCAAGTAGAAAAAAAAAAAGGCATCGTGATCAAATTCAACCTGAGAGCATTGGCGGGTAATATTGGAGAAGGTCTCTGCGGAGTCGGTTAAACATCCTTTATTGCTGTAATAATCACGCTCAGTGCTATATTAAATTCTTCTCATGCCATATACTGAAAAATATTTTACTTTGTAATTGTCCAGTTGCACTAACATTGTATTAAATGATCGTTTTGATTTGGATAAAAAAAAATTCTAAAAAAAAAAAAAAACTCTGAAATAACTGGTTCTAAAAATATATATATAAAAAAAATTCTATTTAGATTTTTTTTAAACCCTTCTCTTTAAACAGCCCATCTCTCTGATGAAATTGTAAGATGCAGTAAATTTTACACGAGGTCCAGAAAATTCCTTTTAAATATCAGACAATTCCAGTTTCATAACATCATTCAAGATAATTATTCTAATCTAGACTAATTCCCTTTTTCATAAACTGTATTATACTTTGTCTTTTTTTTTTTTTTTCCAGTTGAAGGTTTCGTCCTTCTTTAATACTGGTCATGGTACATTGTACAGTTGGTGCAGTATTTCTCAAGCAAGTCTAAAAATTAGTCCTTCATATAACACCTTTGGCATGTCCTACGTCTCTTCTATAGCTTTCACGGAAAAAAAAAAAAAATCTATATAGTAAAAGTCTAGTTTCTGCATTTTCCCCCTTGTCACTCCTCAGGTTCCAAACCTTCATGCACATTCTTTTCGTCACGTTCTCAGATCCTGGAATGGCTCATTCATAGTATTCCTTTTTATCAAGGAACTTGGGTTATCTTCACAGTTTGGTGTCTGATACATATCCGTCCAATAATATTTAGCCATGGTCCTAAGTATTTAACTTTAGTTTGTCATCTAGTTGAATCTTTCGAATTGTCCTTATTTTTAGTCTTCTACTCCTTCTCAAAAACGTGGGGAGTTCCTCTTTTTCTTGTGATTTTTTTTTTCCAGTTGTTGCGATCAATGCAAATGTATACAAAAGTCTAGAATCATTTAAACACCATTTTCAGATAAACCTTTATCGACTTCTATTAAGTCCTATACATATTGGTCCAAAGCCTTGATGACATTCTAGAATACATCTTTAGCTTCTGAACTTCGTTCGTAATAAATTCTTTTCATCCCTACCCACTACAATAAGTCTATTTGGCATATTCCCCCTCCTCGGTTCACGCTTCTCTTAGAAAAAAGGCACTTGCATATCACCCTGACCTCTTAGTAGAGTCGACTGCAACTTAAAAAGGGGACTGTATTCCACAGAAAAAAAAAGTCTTTGAGCACTTGATTTAGTAGTAACTTCCGAGATGAGATGACATATGGCTAGCTGGAAGCCGAGTGTTGGGATAAATACTTCCAGTTGGAGAATTCCAGTATGGGTTCGGAGCTGCAAAAAAACTGGATGATGTCACAGGTAAAGCTGGGGGATGAGGAGTGACAAAGTTCATCTTCTGAGGGTGGGCATGGTAGGAGCTCATGTAGGGTATTTCTGAGGGGTACTTGTACATTGTTGATTCTGGGGGGTGGGGCTGAAGAGCCTGAGCAATCCCGTGAAAGTCGAATTTGTAAGCGTAGCGCTTGCCGTGGACTTTAGTCATAATATTTTTGTCGTAGTAGTAGCGTAGTGCACGGCTCAGCTTGTCGTAGTTCATGTTGGGTTTGCTCTTTCTCTCCCCCCATCGTCTTGCCACTTCATCCGGGTCAGTCATTTTAAACTCTCCGTTGGTTCCCTCCCATGTGATACAGTTAGAGTTTGAGCTGTCGGACAAAAGCTCCAAGAGGAACTGCCAAAGCTGGATTTGACCACTACCTAATAAACATAAAGACAAGGAAACAAATTATAAATGAATAGAATACAGACAGTCAGTGACATCATTTATTAAAGTTATAGAATCTGTGCCCGTTTATTGTAGATGATTATCAATGGGTGAGGATGACGGATACAACAAGTCTACCCATTCCCAAGGCTAGTCACAACCATTGTTCATGATGGACAATCTAATGAAGCTCTCTTGACCCTGACATACTTTGCCATAGACAATGGTGCCCTTTTATTAACATTTTACCCACTTCTTTTTATAGAAAGATGAGACGCACCTACATTTCTTTAATTTTTTTTATTTTTTTTTTATTATTATTTTGTTTTTGCAAAAGTTACATTTACATAGGAATGTGAATATAATTTGCAACATGACGATTATTTTATGTATGAAGAGTCTTTGCAGTCTAGGAGAGGCAGCATTTGGCAAGTCTGGGGGAGGGAGGGGGAGAGGCAGCATTAGGCAAGTCTAGGGGAGGCAGCATTGGCCAAGGCTGGGTAGGGAAGGGGAGGCAGCACCGGTTAAGTCTGGAGGATAGGGGCAGGATTGGCAAATAAAAGGAAATATAAACAAGAAATATTTTTTTTCCATCATAAATTGTATTAAATATGAAAAAGCAATTTACATGTGAATATATACAAGTTAAATTTTAATTTTTTTCCTAAAGGAATATCCAAAGTTTGGGGGGGGGTTGTCTTATAATCAGGGACGTCTAATATTCGACCAAATACGGTATGTCTATGGAGTCTGCTGTTTATGACATCACCTGTGCTCTGATATGCAAATGAACTGCTTTTAAATGGTAAATATGCAATAAGCATATTAAACCACAGGTGATGTCATAAGCAGGAGACTCCACAGACTCAATTAAAACACATTTTTCTCCTAATTTAGGCATTTACTTGCAATTTCGCTAACACAGTGTATAGATCATTTTTTATTCTCCACATTTACAAGATAACTATTTTTAGGTGATACGGTCCCTTATATTATATTTAGTATACCCGTATGTCTGTCCCAAGGACTGATGGAAGTATTTAGAACTTTATTTCAGAAATAGAGCCAACTAGATGGGCCGAATGGTTCTTATCTGCTGACACATTATATGTTGCTATAAGTACATAAATATGTAAGTTTATATAAGTACATAAAAACGATAAAGAAATTATTTACCTGGATTTGCAAGACGGCTGCTGGTTGGGCCCAAAATTTGATATGGATCTGAAAAATAATATATATATGTAAATATTTTTCAAAAAGTTTCCCACAAGTTACTGCTTTGAACATTTTTTTTTTTACCTGTTAACGGATTAAAACTAAGACATTTGTGACATTAAAAATAAAATAAAATTCCCCAGAAATGATATAGATCACAATTCTGGCTTAATATGAGATAAATAACTCACCCAGCTGAGGTCGTGGATCCTCTGTCTTAGGCACTGCGGTAGGTGGCTGAGATGCTGAAAGATAAAATAATAATAATAATATATTTATTTAGATAGACACAAACTAGGACAATTTAATTTAAAAAAAAAAACACAAACTACAATATTATTATTATATCTTCAAACTTTTTGAACATCAAACTCATCCAATCATATCTTTATGGACCTTGTTTTGTGCACTGGGGTACAGTCATGGTGGAATAGAAAAGGCCCTTCCCCAGACTGTTCCCACAACATTGGAAGCATAGCATGTTTTGTTATGCCAACGCATTAAGCTTTCCCTTCACTGGAAGTAAGCAGCCTAGCTCAACCCCTGAAAAACAACACCAGACCATTATCGCGCCACCACCAAATTTTGCAGGGATAATGCAGTCAGGCAGGTAACGCTCTCTTGGAATCCGCCAAACCCAGCCGATCAGACTGCCAAACATTGAAGTGTAGTTAGTAACTCCACAGAACACGTTTCGACTGCTCTCGAGTCCAGCGGCGGTGTGCTATGCACCACTCAATCCTACCCTTGGCATTGTATGTTGTACAGTGATGTGCAGCTTGCATGCAGCTGCTCGGCCATGGAAATCCATTCCACAAAGCTCCCACGGCACAGTTTCTGTGCTGATATTAATGCCAGTGGAAGTTTTGAATTTTCAGCTATGGAATCAGCAGAGCCACAACATGGCTGAGTTTCTGCTGATCCTAAATGCTTCCGCAAGCTAATCATACCACTTACAGGTGACCCTGGAATATCTAGCAGGGACTGACTTATTGCAAAGGTGGCACCTATCACAGTACCACACTTGAATTCACTGAACTCTTCAGAACAATGTTTTTTTTTTTCACAAATGTTTGTAAATACAGACTGCGTGGCTGGGCACTTGATTTTATACACCTGTGGCAATGGGTCTGATTGAAACATTTGATAACTGAGTGGTGTGTCCCAAAACCTTGGTCCATATACTGTCTATGAATACACCCTCAGCGGACACTTGGTATAGCTATCTATCTATCTATGATCCACCCTTTTGTCTCTAGAACAGTCTAAATGCTTAACAGCATCCATTCCAAAAGGTTCTGGAAACATTTGATAGGAGTTTAAATCCACTCTGTTGAAGGAGTAACAATCTTAGGTCACAGCTTCATTCTGCAAACCTCACATCCATCAAATCTTAAAATTTTCCCTATTGGCTGGAGGTGTTGACACTTGTGCTGGGCTTTGGAGTAAAATAAACTTCCCGTCATGTTTATGGAACTAACATCACATGAGATGATACATGTGCTTTATCCTGGTAGAAGTGGGTAGACTGTGGTCATATAGTAATGTAGCATTGTCAGCAACAAGTATTCTGTGGCGTTCAAACAATGGTTGAATGGTATTATGGGTTCTAATGTATGCCAAGGGAAAAATGGCTACACACCATTAATGTGGTTCAGAGTAGTTGAGTCTTTGTGGCCTGTCAACTTGAAGAAGTGTAGTCATACTCCTTCATTAACGCTTAAGACTGTTGTACGTGAAAACCTCTGGTGGACGGCTGTTTCTGAGATGCCAGAACTACAATTTATGCTACGAAGAAATGCCACGCACCTTCCCCTTTCTGATATGTGGTCAAACAACAACTAATAAAAGAAAGTGCAGCTGGCTGTAAGAAATAGAGCTACCAGGTGGGATTACCGCTTGATCGGCTTGTAGATGTTGGGCGCCCTGGTCATCATTCACAAAAAAGAATTGGAAGAAAAGTCTACGTAGCTGGTAGTAGAAAGATTTATGAGCGATGCCTTATGTGTTTCAAACGAACAGTAGGTCTTAGTCATAGGCAACTAAATCTCTTGACCATGCCGGCATGTTTTATAAATGAAGTGGCAGTCACAACATTTGCGGTTTTTGGCGATTTGGGTTAGGGAGCTTGAATACCTCATAAAATGGCCACAGACTGGAATCCAAGGATTTAATATGAGACTTACCTTTTGGTTGAGGAGCAGGGTGATTTGTCCAAGCTGACCTTCTTGAAGGCTCATATGGAAGATCTGCACGGAAATAAGCATTTATAGTTATGCCTGAAACATTTTTTTTTTTTATTGATTAAGATGATTTATATCATAAATATATATTCACAAAAAAAAAAGAATTATGCAGATCATCCTGATTTTCGTATGTGAATGCCTAGTTTTGAAATTTACACCAAAGAAAATGTGAATTTGTATCTCACACACAAAATTAAATCAAATAAATAAATAACGTTTTCAAGTCACAGCCAGTGTGCGGGCAACCTGCCATTTTGTTTTAGCACAACAAGCTAAAATTCTGAATGCAAATATAATTGCAAACTCTACTTGAGTAACCATATATGCACAAGGATGGTAGTCATTGTACCCACTTAGTCCATTAAATGGGTAGCCTATATATAGTTGCCTCACAAAGCAGAAGACCCCACTAACAGGATGTGAACCTATGACGCCTCCTGGTATAGAACCAGAATTCTAAACAGCAAAGCCCCACTCTTTCCATTGTCTGGCAAATCCATCTCTTCAAGGTCAATTAGAAAATGACCTGCTCTTTGTTACTGTTAAGTTTGTTGGATTACCGTCACTTCCTGGAGGAAGTCGACATGGCCAGTCAACAAAATGAGTAGCTCCAACAGACGTCGAACCACACAACACTCTATCAGGTGGGGTTCTTATTTTCTCCAAAGTGGCAACATTCCAACCTTCAACCCTACACTATACACTCTATACATTTCTATTATTAATGGCCATCTCAACATGTTATTTTAATAAAATCCTGTGAAGGCATAATGAAGATATACCGGGATAAATGTGTGGTACCTGGTCTATTTGTGATTCTCTGTGGCGCTTCAGGATAAACTGATGTGTTCGGAAAAATAAAACTTGCACCCCCTGTAGGACAGCAAGAGATTATTACACATATTTAGTAATCTCCGGTTATGAATTCATTAGGATGCAGTTAAATTAGTCAGTAATCAAAGGAATTTGACACATTTTGTGTTCTAGCTGAACAGTTTTTCAGAAATTAAAAAAAAAAAAAAACTCTATTGAGCTCGTAATATTATTAGCACTGTTTTTATATTCTGTCATTTAAAATATATATATATGAACTACCATTTTATGAAAGAACACTGGGAAATTAACCATTGGGAAAGTCCCGAAGATGTTGGGCAAAATGACCATCTCCAAAACGTACTTGAATATCTGAATGTACCTCTCCTGGTTAAACACTTGGTTGTTATTATTATATCTTGTTTGCCCAAACTGAATTAATAAAGCATATTGGAAGTTGAAGAAATTAAAAATTTGGGTAAAAAAAAAGTGTAGCAATTTTGCAAATGGAGATGACCATTTAGATGGCATTTAAATTAGAGGTCAATAAGGTTACCTGCCCATCACCATGAAAAGCTCAGAAAATAACCAATAACCCATTCATCCATAGTCACCAAAACTACCTGGAATTCTTTTTCTTTAAGCCACCTGTCTACATGGTTACAATTTAAAGGGACACTAAACATTTTTTTTTACTTGTGAAAAGTTAGTTGTTCAATGGGAAGCAGGCAACGTGGTCTGGTTGGCAGCTTTTGGGTTTTTTTTTTTTTTTGCTTCAAGGAAGCAAGGATTAAAAAAAGTTTAGTTGTCCTTTAATCTAATAATTTATAGTGGATATAGTGAGTTTTGCAAAACTGATCCCTCGGTCAAAATATATATTTTTTTCCTTTTATGGATAAAATAATGGAAAATATTACAATAAGAATGATTTTTTTTTTTTTTAAATTAACATCAACAGTGAGGCGTGAAAGCTTGGATTTGGTGGACAAGGTCTATTTTCTCCCTCTTCAAATTCTCATCACATTTAATTTCAAAATCAATATTTTGTTAAGCAATTACTTCCATTAAGCAACTTAATTAAATTCAAAGTTACATAAGTCTGGTTAGTAATTTAATATTAATAGTAACATTCATCAATTGAGCTTAGAAAAATATATGACTTGGCAATTATATATGCAAAAAAAAAGAAAAACATGAATATCATAGAAAATAATTATTTTAAATAAATAGATTTTCTTTTTTACATCAACAATGCTGACTCGCAGAATTGGCACAGGTGCCAAACATTACCTGAGTTTCTAGCATGCATTAATCGTGGGGAGTTTTGTAAGGCCTTATCAACATCATCTGAAGTCAAATGTGGAAGAGGAGCTACAAAACAAAACAAAGCAACACCAAATTGAAAAATAGTATTAAGAGGTCTTAAAAGGTCAGCTAAGAATTATTTCTTATAATAATATTTATAATAAAAGGTCAGCTAGGAGTTATTTTATCCGCTTTTTTTTTTTTTTTTTTACTAAAGAATTGGTTTCGAAGATGATGATGTAACTACTTAATAAAATAAATGGCAAAATTGAGAGATGAATAAGATAAAAAAAAAAACAACAAAAAGTGAAATGTGGAAAACGGTAAATTTGGATGAATTAGCAGATTTTTCATGAAAATTTGGAAAATGAGACAAAGTTTTTTTTTTTTTTAAAGAGTTAGGGAATCTCCATAAAATATTCAGGACACGTACAATATAAAATGTAATGTTAGATTCCATCGTCATTTATTTGTACCTTACTCTGTACACTAGATAATAAAGAAAGGTACATTTTTTCTGATTAAGGAAACATAACTTTCTAATTTAATTAAAAGGCAAAGTACCAAGGTAAATAAAAAAAGATATGGGGTGTATTCGCATCAACATCGTGATTAGTGATGAGGTGAGCTGGAATCGAGTTATAAAACAAAATGGCCGAGTTGTAAAAACATTCCCATCTTGGCTATTATGGCCTTATTTCAGCTCACCGCGGCCCACTATTTAATGAATAAAATCCACATTTCGTATACTACTGCAATAATCAAAACCAGTGTAATTAAATGTCAGCAATTAAAAGATTTTATCACAATTAAAAAAAAAAAAAATTTATAAAATTTTTTTTTCGTCAAATCTACATTCTCCAACCATGATCTCTGAGAGGGCAGTATTTGGTGTCCTGAGAAATACAACTCTGGTCATTGAATACCATAAGCTGTAGTAGAATTTTTGAGAAAAAATAAATAATAAATTATACGCGATAACTCAGGTGATAAATAGAATAAATACATTTTTGCTAGAAATATGAGGGTCATGTTTGTAGAATGCAGGATGAGACAGTCTTTAGAAAAAAAATGTATTTGTTTAGGATGCTTTCACTTTTTAAGTGCTCTACTCTAAGGATTTTCTAAACTGGATGGCCATATAAATTAATGCGGAAGGTTTATGTAAGACCAGAGTAGACCTCATTTAGTAATTAAACTGTTTTTTTAAATGTCCAAATTTCAATTAAAAAAAATAATATATATATATATATTATTTTTTCTTAGGAAGCATTTTAGGAATCCTTAAGCAAAGTAATCATTGGTATATGCATTGATTTATCTATGCAGATCCTCAACCATTTAAATAATTGTAGAAATATTCAATGTAACATTTTTTTCAGTGTAGGGAAGTAAACTTTGTAAGGACGTTTGAGTGCAAAAGATGAAAAAGTAATGCAGATAAAAATCTAATTAAACAGTTTAAATGAAATAGTTTAAATACCACTAATTTTGCTCACCAAATATATATACATGAGACATGACTGTATTTTCAATTTATTTACAAAACAAATATATGGTATATATTATAGTATCATTTTATTTATAAATAATTGTTATTTATTTGACTCTTTTTGCATAAAATAAGAAATAACATCTTACTTTCTCTGAGGTAGTGAAGATGTGATAGGAGAATATCTGCATTGTAACTTGGTGTAAGCCTGTGGAAGTCTTCTTTGGTCATTTTGCATAGTTCTTTCCCATCGATGTTTTGAAACAAAAGAACATCAACATCTAGCAGTCCATATTCCTTAACTGCCCATTCCAGCCACTGTCGTACATGCTCCGTACTCCATAAGGTTGGGTCTAGAATAATAATAAAAAAAAAAAAATAGAATTTAGACTTGTAACTATAGGTGGAAACATCGCAGATGTCACCCAGAAATCTAGATATTTAAAACTGGTGGCCACTGGCACAGGCTGACTCATGCATAAGCCGTACCTTTGGACCAAACAATTTTACTATATGATATCTATGGTGCATTCCTGAGGCATGCTGGATCACGGTTCTGCATGGTTGGTGTTCTGATATGTGAAAAAAAGTGAAACAAAAAAAACACAAAGGAAGTGGGAAGGACAGTTGTTTTGTTTCATTCCAAATACTATTAAATACTATAAAAAAATGTTAAAAAATACACCATTTGCAGCAATATTTGCATCACTTATCACAAATACAGATCAATAGTAACCATGAAAAAGCCTCATATTGGATCCATATGTCCTTCAAAATCCCTTTTCTTAATTTGGAAATAAAGAGCATTAATAATATTTCCTCTTATTCAATTTTTATTTTTTAAATGTTAGCTTTTCCCCTTTTATTATTTATCCCTTTTTATGTTCTAATGTTTCCTTTTTTAATCTTTTCTATTTACATGCACAATACTATATTCAATTTAAGTGGATAAACTACAATGGTTAATTAACATTTCAATAATATCTAACATGATTTTATTGGATTTGAAATTTTACATATTTATAAATATATATGACTTAGTTATGCTATATTTTATTATTATAAAAATACAAATATTTAAAACATATATATTGAAGAGGTAAAAAGAAAAATGTGCATTACTTTTCAGCCTCCTGTATCCTTATTAACACCCACGTAACAAATGCAGGAGACTGTATTCAGTCAAAACAGGAAATAAGGAATACATAGGGGAAAAAAACTTCTATATATACACCGGTAATAAACAAACGCTAAAGGGAAGGTCAATCAGCTTCATAGAGAGTGTTTGTTAAAACAATCCTGTAAATTGTCACATTATATTGTAGAACCCAAAAGAATCAATAAAAAAGTGGACAAGTGAGAAATTATTGCCAGAACTTAAAAGATTGGCAAATAAAACCAAAGTAAACAAAAGAAGACATTTTAAATTAGACTTAAAAATGAAAAAAAAAAAGCCTTTATTTAACAACCAACACACAATGCCCCCTTTTCCAGATGGAAAATGCAAGTTTTTTTGTTTTTTTTTGTTCCAGTAAACAAAATGTGGTTAAGAAAAATTGTGGCGAATTGACAAGTGTCAAAAGTTTGGTCAAAATAGTTGATGCAGGGGGTGGGGTGGGGGAGAGTTGAGAGTGTGTGTGTGTGTGTGTGTGTGTGGGGGGGGGGGGGGGGGGGGGTCATCGACTAACTTACAATCTTTTTCAATCCAGCTGTTGTGCCTAAGTTTCAGCTGCCAACCCCAAACAACTCCATGTTTACGGAACACACACCTCAATATTCTCGTAGTTCTGAGAAGCTACAGACACAAGTTTAAATTACCCAACTGGTGGTGTAACTGTGTCACCAGAGAGCAAGAGTCAAGATCTTACATGGTGGAAAACAGTACTAACATTTCTTGATAACCAGTATACCTTATAGTAAAATGGTTACCAGACTAGCATAAGATTTTTGGTTCTCAAATGCAAAATGAAAATGAATATTGTGCTGCGATTGTAGTGACAATGTGTTAGCAAAATTACAAGAACATGTATAGGTTAAAAACACAACTAAACTTTATTTTTCACAAGTGAAAAAAGAGTGGCCCGTAGTGTGAAAAACATGTATTAAAGGGCAGCCCGGTAGGATCTGCGATTCGCTTTCCCTTGCATGGGATCAGCAGAGGAGACCTTAAATCAGCAGAGAGAGACTCCCACACAGATCAGAAGGCAAGCCTCCACACTGATTGGCTGTGCGTGCCCTGCAAGGCACAGCCAGGAGAATATCCGCAAGGATCGATTATGAAGGCGGACATGGTTTTTAACTTTTGCTTCCTTTGAGAAAGAAAAACTCATTTAATATTAAAATGAACTAATTTCAACAAGAAATGTGTAATTCTTATTTTTTTTTTTAAATATTTCTATTTTTTAGACATATCTGGTCCCTCTATGTCAAGACAGAAGGAAATTTTATTCTTTAAAGTTCAGTCACCAGAGTACTTAGTGTTCCATGATAATAAACCGTTTTTCTCCGTGGACACTCTGAACTTCAGTATTAAGTAGCTGGTTTAATGAGGTGAAGACTACTGAACCCGTAGATTCTGACAGCTCTGTTCTCCTTGTGATTGAGCAAACATACCTCATTTAAAAAAAAAAAAAATGTTTATAACATTTGTGGAGCTGGCAACTTACAAGAATAAGTATGCTGTAGGTGAGGATTTTTTGAAAAAAAAAATTATTCTGTAGCAAAGGAAACGTCAAAACGAAATATTCTAGTTAACAAAAGACTTTTCAAATTGTGTTTAGTTAGTTATTGTCTTATCTGACCTTCTCCCTTTTTTTTGTTGTTGTCAAAACCAGAGCATATAAACAAATATCTATATGCTGATATAGTTAAAGTAAACACACAGATCTGGTCTTCAACGGGGCAGTGTGGAGGAAACTGGGCCATCCGTTGCGACTCGTAGGAAGGAAATCTCACCTTCAACTGCGGAAAAGAGTCTCTTCAAGATGAACAGTAGAACTGCGTGCTACGCTTTGGATACATGGGCGGTGTTTACAGATCTATTAAAGGGCTGGATATATCTGTAGTAAAGCAGGATGTATAAGGTCCAGGGAGATATTGGATTGCCATATCAGGGCCTAGAAATATTTTGTTTCAATTCGACAAATCTGGCGAGTGTTTGAAAAACAGTTGAGTCTCGCTTGCCAGAGGGCATGTCAGATTATAACACACACATGCGTTTATGGCTCTGTAATTCCATATATTCACATCCGATGTGATCCAGAGATGGCAAGGTTTTGAGCCAGTGAAACCAGGGAGAGACCTACTGTCAGTCCAAGTGGTGCTATTCACCATTGCCCGTACCATATAAGGAAAGATATAGCGGCTGAAGGATCACTGATCGGAACACTCAAGTCCAGTTTATGCGCTCTCACGATGTGTCCCGTAGTGTATTGTTCTGTCACAATATTGAACTTACTTGTCAGGGTTCAACACTGACCTTCTGACTCATGCATTTAAAAGTAATTATTTATGTGCTTATATTCCTCCTGCCTCCTCTAGAGGTCTCCCTACCTTACTTTGCTTGTATTCCTTCCCCTCTGTTTGGTGTCAGGTGGGCTCGTTACCTTTTGCTCACACCCAGGTTAAATAGCTGCAGTTTCTGGCAAACAGGGCTTTTGTATTGAATTCTCTGCCTGATTTCGGAGAGCTGCTGCTTCTGTTCCTGATACTCTCTTTAAAGCCCATTTGTATTGTGACCCTGTCCAGGAACTGGCAATCTGAACCTGAGTGGCTCAACCATCTCAGTAGATGATTTTCAGCATCTCCTGAGACCCTCTGAGTTCATCAAGATCTCTTCAGCTAAGTTAATCCCTTTAAGCTACCCTTCTCATTTCTCACTTTCACTCGGGTGTTCCTGCTTAGCTACCAACCTCTGACCTCACCCCCTCTCGGGTGTTCCTGCTTAGCTACCAACCTCTGACCTCACCCCCTCTTGGGTGTTCCTGCTTAGCTACCCTTGCCTCTGGCCTGAACCCTTGCCTCTGGCCTCTCCCATTGTTTATCTCTCTCCACCCCTACCTTTGCTTTATCTACAGTCCCTGCTATAGCTCTTTGTTCTTTCTGCAGTTCCTACTCATGCCCTTTTCCTATTCTGCAGTTCTTTGCTAAATTCCCTTTTGTCTCTCCTTCAGTCTTTATTCCAATACCTAGCTCTGTTTCTTTATCTGTTCTCCCTTTGCACTATATTTAACATGCAACCAGACACCTCCACTATCCCTGCGCTTAAACTCCTACCTGACCTGGTAAAGGCCCTGACATTACTTTTTTGGACTGATGTGGGCAAGTGTGTCCATCCAGGGTTAGAAGAGTTCCAAATTGTTACAAGAAACACTTAGAAAGGATGGAATATGAATCCAGAGAAAGAAAGTGAGAATGAGTGACATGAGAGAAGTACAAATAAATATATAAAGAAATTAAGCAAAGTACAATAAGAAAGCATCTCTCATAAGAGCAAAATGACCTGAAAAAGAGGGCTTAGGACAGATGAACAACAATGACAGTGAACTTGTGTACCTGGGACAAAGAAGTTCTAAGGCAAGGAATAAAACTCTTTTTGATATATAAATAGAGTCCAGATGGGTGTGTTGGTTCTACATTTCAATCATCAATTACCAATTATGATTCAAACACGTTTGAAGGCCACGGGAACATATTGGTAATTACATTGCATACATAAATTTGCATGCGGTTGGAACTTTGCAAAGGGAAGTGGCAGCTCTATAGAACTTCCTGTCGATACGATACTCAAAGCTGGGATTAAGAGGATTAAAACCCATTAAAAATTACCGTTCGATACTTTATATTTTTTAAAAATCTGAACTGTACATGAATCAATCAAAGGCCGCAATATTTGATCAGCATTCTATAAACGACCAGTTTTAAACCCTTAAACAAGCTCCAAAGCTTTAAAGACAGTCTGGACAATTAGCTAGTCTGGAAAATATGCACTTGGCTTTGCTTCCTATACCGTACTGTGCTGAACTAGCAAAAAACAAAACACTAGAGCAAAGTTAAAAACACCTGGAAGTCAGACAGATGCCTGGCCATACCCAAATAGTTCTAGAACATGTATCAAAATGTGTCCAGCTTTCATTAGGAGAAAAACATGCTGCCTCTCGGTTGGAACGTTCTCAAGAGGGGAGACATTTTAGAATGTTACGAAATAATTTTTACCATAACAATGTTTCTTTTTATTGTTTTTTTTGTTCTTCCTCGACATACAATTAGCCTTTATGAGATTATTAATCATTTGCTACACGTGTTGGCCAAACTGCCGCATAAGAAAAAGTGATGCCAGGAAGATGTGCCACGGGCAACCTCCGTTGTCAACATAGTCCAAAATAAAGGTAGAATGGACTATCTGCCAAAACATCTGCACAAAGCACATGAACCTACAAAGCAACCAATTGGTGAAAATATTTGTTTATAGTGCTTCGAAATTCGATACAGTTCTTCTTTTAAATTATCTTTACATCATGTTTCATTTAGAAGTTAATCACTGGTTATGTAGAAGAGGAATAAAGCAATAGAGAATTTGCTTCCTGAAATCTTCCAAAGGGGCAGTGAGTGCCATACCCCGATGGTATCATTTTTTCATAATGCCCCGTTGTATCAGGTTTCAAAGAAAAGTGTGCTAGTGCTTGGCTTCTCTCCCATGCTATATCAGTGACATCATATAAACAAAACAATAAAGATAATCTTAAGTCGGGAACAATATGGCTAATTTAGTATTAGTTTTATTATATTTTATATTTTCTAGCAATAAACAATGCATTTTCCCTATTGAGGGTGACTAGAATTGAACATTCTGATCGGAAAGGTTTTTTTATTGATATATTGGAGTTAAAATTTACTACATTTCAATGAGAAAGAGTATTTCATGATAAATATATTCAACATAAAAAGAGACGATTTATTATACTGAAAAAACCCCAACCATTTCAGGTTTACTATGAATTACATAATTAGCACTTAAAGAGGGTGCAAACACATATTTTTTCATTCAATGAATGGTGCACTAATTGTCTACCATTCAAAAGATATACTCCCCAAAGCCAACACTTTAAGGATTACATCTCACAGAGCCTAGGCATCCAACTGCGATCCTCCAGCTATTTCTATACTATAAATACCATCATTGGCTGCCATTCTAGAAATCAAATTTCTTATGAATGGGGACACTAGTTCGGTTTATAGAAAGCCAATAGTATTACATGTATGTAACAACGTTCGGTTTATAGACTTTTGGTTTATAGAATAGCAATAGCATTACATGTATTCTATAAACCGAAAGTCTATAAACCGAATGTCGTTCGGTTTATAGATTTTTGGCTTATGGAATACATGTAATACTATTGGCTTTCTATAAACCGAAATAGAGTCCCCATTCATACGAATAGGTCAATTTCGGTTTATAGAATAACAATAGCATAGCATTACATACATTCCATAAACCGAAAGTCGTTCATTATGTCGGTTTATGGAATGTATGTAATGCTATTGGTATTCTATAAACAGACTCTATTTAGGTTTATAGAATGCCAATAGCGCGAATGGACGAATGATTTTCGTTTATTAACCATTCGCTCATTCGGCTTTCGTTAGTTTAGCATTTTCGTTATTCGTTTTTCGGACGAATGGACGAAAAATTCTATTTTCGGATGAAAATGCATTAGTCCGAAAACGAATGCACATGTCTAATAAATATATTCCCTGATGAATGACATTACACCTATGAATCTTCCTAGCACTCAAGGTGAGTTTATAGCCTTGATAAAGGATGATTAAAAAAATACTGCAGACTCCACTTCATTGACACAACATTAATAGTCCATTATGGACATGGGGCATGTTAGGGCCTGAACTATCACAAAAACCTACTATAATCTTTGCATTCCCCCAAAAAAGCACCCCAAAAAAACAGACACTGACTCTAGGCAGCTCTACCATATTGAGTCTAACTCTGTCCTCTTTCGTCTCAAACAATCCATACAGTATGATAACCAGTGTTAGCAATAAATATACTAACACATAGGTTTGTTCCACCCTGCCTTTATGATATCTGGCACTTTATGGTGCTATTTCTATAATAATGCAACAAAAGGAATATGTGACCGCCATTTTGTGAAATATAGTGTTTTTTTAGGAGGCACCCTTCCGGGGACTTTACAGCACTAGTATCTCACTTTGAGGCTGGGGACACAGAATGCAGTCTATAAGTCAGAATTCTGACCATAGACTTGCATTGAGTGGGAAGGTAATGTAACTATTACATCACAAGGGGGCGGGGTTATGATCATGTTTGATCAGGTCAATCTCCTTTCTTTGTGTTGGAAGGCAGGTAAAAAAAAGTTGTGCACAGCCACCTAGTCCTGCCCACTATGATACACAGGAGACAGTAAGAGAGCAGGGGAGTATCTTATGACATCATCATGCAGGCTTTGGCCACAGTTGTAAAGTGAGACTTGCTGGAAGATTTTGGAGAATGTTGCATCATGGGTAAAATTCTCTGCATGGATGCTGGAGATAAACACCAAATTTTATTTTTACTATTTATATGCAAGTAATTCCAAAATAGAAGAAGAAAAAGACAGTGGAATTTGTCTTATATATATATATGTTTGTTTTAAATGCACAGGTAATCTAGTTAAATCTTATGTAAGTGGTAGTGTCCCTGTAAGGTTATATATGCGAGTGTAAAATGGGTGGAACTTGATAATTTTTTTAATTACCGTATTTATCGGTGTATAACACGCACTTTTTCTCCCTGAAAATAGGGAGAAAATGGTGTGTGCGTGTTATACGCCGAAAAAAAAAAAATCTACAACTTACCTCGTTCCTGCTCTGTCCCCCGGTGCTCTGAAGCTGCGTGGCTGTGAGGGAAGCGTTGTGAGCTCCCCTCCAGCCGCGCAGTCAATAAAGTCTGTTTTTTTTAAAACAAACTTTATTGACCGCGCGGCTGAAGGGAAGCTCACAACGCTTCCCTCACAGCCACGCAGCTTCAGAGCACCGGGGGACAGAGCAGGAACGAGGTAAGTACTGGGGTCTGGGGAAGGGGGGGGGAGGAGGGTGGCATAACGAGCATACTTAGGGGCAATATCCTGGCATATTGGGGGCAATATCCTGCATAGTAAATGGCATATTGGGGGCAATATCCTGCATATTAAATGGCATATTGGGGGCAATATCCGGCATATTAAAATGGCATATTGGGGGCAATATCCTGCATATTAAATGGCATATTGGGGGCAATATCCTGCATATTAAATGGCATATTGGGGGCAATATCCGGCATATTAAAATGGCATATTAGGGGCAATATCCTGCATATTAAATGGCATATTGGGGGCAATATCCTGGCATATTAAATGGCATATTGGAGGAAATATCCTGGCATATTAAATGGCATATTGGAGGAAATATCCTGGCATATTAAAATGGATTATTGGGCTTCAAAGTTCTTAATTTAAGTTCTTAAGTTTTTTTCCCCTGAAATTTCCTTCTTAAAATTAGGTGCGTGTTATACGCCGGCGCGTGTTATACGCCGATAAATACGGTACATTTCTTAATCATGTGTATATTTAACATCCAACAAAACAACTACTTCAAATGGGAAATATTTAATTTGCATATCAAGCCACAAGGTGATGTCATTAACAGGAGACACCTCGGTTTCCACTGCTAACACAATATACTGATAATTTTACATCCTTTTTTTTTTTTACTCTACATTCACTGTATAAGAAATGTTGACGTTCACACATATTTAAATATAATAAAGTTGTAATTCCAAGCCCATATTAACCGTCCAATCCCAAGGCTTTGATCACTGTGTGATATTAATGTCAAGATATTAAAGTGTGTTTAACCCCTTCGTGACGTTGGGACGTTCTATGCCGTCCTGACTTTAAGTGCCTTAAAGTCGTTAGGACGGCATAGTACGTCCTGTACTAAACAGCTCATCACGGCTCCCCTGCGATCAGCTGTTTTCGGATCCCGCTGCAGGCACTTACAGCGGGATCCCACCTGTCAGATGAGGCCACTTTGAGTGGCCTCAGTCTGACAGGGAAAATGTAGCCGGTGCTCAAAGCGAGCACCGGCTACATTTCTCTAAATCGCGCTGTGCCCGAACTTCCGGGGTGACGTCACACGTGACATGCGGAGGTCTCGCGATTTTTTGGCAGGGACCCACAGGGTCTATTAAGACCCTGATCGGGTCTCTGCCAGAGTGTTCCTGGCTACCGATCACCTTGTGATCGGTGGCCAGGAACAAATCGTGACGTTTTGGTGCTTGCGTCATTTGGGACGCAAGCACCATGCGTCACGAAGGGGTTAATATCTTGACATTATTTAATACTAGGTTTATGATCGCAGGGAATCTTACCAGCAGGGACAATCACTCTTCGTTCATTGGTCGTCATGTTGGGAGGTGGGATGTGCTTCTCTTCCAAATAGCTGCCATAATTCATTCCGACATCTGATCCTCCGCCCATCTTGCCTCCTTTTGCCATACTGCAGTCATCCGGGGAACTCCTAGGAGAAGACAATATTGTCTAAGTAACGGCTCTAACAAATGTAGAAATTCGCTAGTTTGATACTATAAACCAACTAGCAGACTGTTGATGTAAAAGGTAGTCCATGTTGGGGTCCAAGGTAATACAAAAGACCAAACCTGAATGTTTGAAGAACTCTTGGAAAACATCATCATCTGAAAATACATTAAAGATCCAGATATGTCTTAGTGCCCCAACGCTGCTAAATAACCACTTCCGGGTGGGGGTATTATTCCCTATTGATTAAATATTGATAACGGAATGTCCGTAAGGGAAAAGAACCACTAAACTTAAGAAAGTAACTTCTGCTTCTTAGAAAAATAAGGAGATGTCATATTTACATTTCCTATAATCTGAAGGGTAAAAGGTCATACTGTAATGTCATACGTACATGCCACTACTCCACAGTACCTGTGTCTGCAGCCAATCAGCTGCATATGTCAGACAAAGCACTTTACAGTGAGCGAGACTTATATGGTGCTATTTCTAAAATAAAGCAACGAAATGACAAATATGATATTGTGTTCCTGGCCCTGATCACAGGGTGATGGGAAGCCAGGGACACACAAACAGAGACCCCATCAGGGTATTTACAGGACCCTGCCAAAAGAACACCATACCTTGAGATGTCACTAATGATGCCAAGAATGGGTTATATTTACTCAACTTGGGATTTATCTGACAGAGAGGATCCTGATGCAGTTTACTGTGGTGCAGCACAGCTCATTGCAGGGGGCCCGGGATAAGCTGATAAACTGGGGAATTCTTATGCCATCTAAAGGGTGTTTAAGCCCTGGATTTTATGATACCATAGAACAGCCATGAGCGCTAAGAGATTAAGGACAGATGCTGGTTCTGATACATCGCGAATGTAAACAATGCTGGTTTTGTCTGGAAAGGGTTAAACCGAGGGATTTGGTTTTTAGCTACACATTCTGGCGGGTAGGAGCAGCCAAGAGTAACATTGCTTGAGTTAAGCTAAATACCACCCTTTAAAAAAATGCACTGCAGAACTAACAGAATATGATTCACTACAGATACACACTCTGCTGCCGACATTATGCAGTGAGCTTTTAATCCTTATATTCTGCTACATGAAAACCTAGCACTCTATTTAGTATTTATTCAGTGCTAGAGAAGATTTGACAGTCCAGTTTCCTCCATGTAAGATTTTAGGTACAAAAAGTCTTTAGCTGGAAAAAAAAAAAACGTCTACAGAGATTATGTTTTCATGTTTTTATCTGCAAGGGATGTTTCACTTAACTCTTATACAGTTTTGTACATTCTGTATATTTTACACGTTTTTAGTATATGCTAAATAACTTACATTTACCTTAAAAAAAAAAAAACATAATTTAGCCTCTAAATTCAGCAACTGTGTATATATACGCATGACCCTGTGACATCTGCGAGGGGCAGTATACAGGAGTCGAACCGTCTTTCTGCAACGCTTGTTATGCTGCCTTCTAAGTAAGTCATTAGACATAAATGTGGAATCAGCATCTCTCTGTTGAACCACTTTAACATTCCATTGCTTGTACTCTTAAGAGGAAATGAAAACTAGAGATGTGTGCGTCAGCCTTAGAAATAGACATCCATTATTATGCAGCTGCATGTTGGATAAATGACATTGCATGAATGAGGTTATCTTGCTCATTTCAGATACAGAGTTGGCACATAAATTGTAGTATACTCTAGCACAGTGGAAACTCAATAGACAAAAAAAAAAATCTACATTTTACAATCAATGGCAACAGGGACATAGGTTGAGCTAAAGAGATGGACAGACCACAGATTAAAAAGTGGAAAAAAAGATTGGATCACATCAAGCAAATTTCCACAGGTATCCTTTTACACAATGGTTCTCTCCCCTTGGCAATGGAAGGGTTGATGAATTCACACATACAAATAGTGCAGTGTTCTCAGGAATAGTGTGGCTATAGGTGGCATTTGTAATTCAGGATAAATGTTCTCTTCATTAATGGGATGAAATAAAAGCCAAAATTAAATCTTAGCAAATAAATGTGCTGATCACTCTCCAGAAAGAGCGCTACTGTTTTTTTTTCCTCTAATCAAAATCAAAAGCGAATGGTAGAGACTGAAGGGAAAGTTTAATCAGACCTGTGGAAGTGTGGAAAAATAAAACCTATTCCCAGCTTGAGATTTTTATAATGTTATTTTTGTTAAATTTATGTACCACCCAATAACGCAACGCCTATATCCAGCAGGGTTATGTTCCAGTATTATGCTCTGATCTGCACATTCATTGACCTATCTATATAGACTGTACTCTATAACATACAGTGCTAACATGCACCAATGTAAAGAAAAAAATAATAATCATGGCCGTGTGACCCCCTTTAATTTCAAATACAAGGTTGTATCGAATGATAGAAGAAAAACTGCGAAAAAACAGTCGAGCTCAAGATATATTAGGCAGGAATTTGGTCAAAACAACAAAAGGTCATTTTCTTTGTAGCAGTAGATCATAGAAAATAAAAAACAAGCAGCACACTCAGATGATATGCCTTACGCATTTTGTAGCTACTTGGTGCCTGCTTGCCAGCGTGAAATGAGTAGGGCATATCACCTGAGGGAGATGCTTGTTTTTTTTATTTTATTTTGTGACCCCCGTACCAAAAATAAAATAAAATTTTTGTTGGATTATATTCCTGACTAATAATTCTGGAGTCTGGAGGTCAACAGTTTCTCTTCTTTGATTGTTGTGGTGGACCACCGTTCTGTTCCCCCAAGACACAGGTGCCGAGCATCATCTTTTCAGTGCAAACACACAGGTCAAACTACAGCTTTTATTACGGTGTGGGAATCAGTTATTGGGCAACATTCTAAAAAGCGGAGCAGGCACCATGGAATCCCATTGGCGGTTCCTGTTGTGTGGCCCATTTTTAGAACTTTGACAGCTTGTTTGTTCCATAAAGATCTGATACGATCACATTTCACCTGCAGAGAATTATTTATAAATTAAATTTCTGGAGCAAATAAAACAAACCAGCACCTGATTAACCTCTTCCCGCATATGGATGTTCTATGCCGCTCTAAAATACAAACACCCTTAGAACGCCCTCTTTGTCCCGCTTTGATGTGCTGCGGATGCCCTGCAGTCCCCTGCTGTAGAATCCCACCCGTCAGTGCCAGTTACATTTCCTTAAAGCACACCTCTCAGCAGGGACCCACCCTGTGATCTCTCTCTCTCTCTCTGTGCTCGAGGCCAGAAATACAAAATAGTATTTTTGGTGCTTTTGTCCTTAAGGATTAAAGGGGCTAATATAATACCCCTAATATTATAACAACTATAGGGGTAAAGGGGCTAATATAATACCCCTAATTGTATTACAAATATAGGGGCTAATATAATACCCCTAATATTATAACAACTATAGGGGTAAAGGGGCTAATATAATACCCCTAATATTATAACAACTACAGGGGTAAAGGGGCTAATATAATACCCCTAATATTTTAACAACTATAGGGGTAAAGGGGCTAATAATTGTAAAAAAAATAATTTAACGGGCATAGTAGTGCTTTAGCCCCATGGTGCCTTTAAACATTTTTAAAGCCAATGACAAAACCAATGGGCTTTGTCATGGGTGGAATTAAATCGCCGTGATTGGTTATCACAGTGATCATATGCCCCGGAAGAGCTCCGAACTGGTTCCGGAACGCTGCCTCCTTTTCGAGACTATGTCTTCTTCCCGATGCCGGCGGGTACCAGTGCACCCACTGGTCAGAAAGAGAGGGTGTATGTATACAACCATATGGTCTGCATATATACGTCCTTTTACTTTAAAAGTTGAGCAGTAAAAATATCCCCACTTGTCCATCTTTGTAAGTGAGCCATTGATACCTGCTTTTTATTATTTGGCTGTAAGTTCACCACAGTTCACAGTTTAGTGAATAGACCTCAGTGTCTCAAAAGGGTTTCCTGTGTCGATTGTCTGCCGGTGATGGAATTATCACCACATTTTGCTATGGGAAATTATAGCTGTATCCACCATTTTAGATGCAAAATCCACAAAAGAACACAACAGTGATGTATGAGAGATTATTGTGAATGCTCTATCACTGCATAACCTATCCTTCCCCATCTCAAAACATTATCATAACAGGACACAAGTCCCTCGCATTTGGCAGTCAGAGCAAGGCGATACAGAGCAGATAGTAAACCCGCGTGTATCTATTAAGATACACGTCGGGTTTACTTCAAAGGGTTAAACAAGGTGCAATGTCCCTTTAAGTAGCTTTCATGAAACCTATAGCTTTAAGAGTTTTTCTCCTATCTGTTTTGATGTGAGTGCGCTGATCTTTGAATTTTGTAAAACTATTTTGTCTCAGCTGCACCCCTTATAATAAATTCTAGTTTAGAAGAATGTATTCCTTTTGGATATATATATATATATATAAATATATGTATATATGTGTGTGTGTGTATGTATATATATACATATATATATATATATATATATATATATACATACACATACACACACACACATATATACATATATATATATATATATATACACATACATACATACATACATACATACATACATACACATAATAGATAAAAGCAATTCAAAATAAACAATATCAAATTCTGAGTTTTGCTATTTTATGTTGTTTTTATATATTATTACACTGGAGCTGTCCTTACAACCTTCATTCAAAAGTTTGCTTGATGTTTTTACTCCCGGGAAGATTGAAAGTTGATTGACTAAAAGTCTCTCTGGAATTTAGGCTTAACAGTTGTTTGAACAGCTCATGCCAAGTTACGTAAAGTCAAGTCTTTTGAAGATATACTGCTTCAGTGAGCTGAACATTTCAGAAGAATATTGCACCTTCACCAGACTCGCTTTGGAGATCCCGTCTGTCCCGGGCGTGAGAGTATCGGCATAGATGTCTCAGCCAGACTGTGAAGTGAGTTTAAATATATGTAAGTTGGACGAGTGTCAAGACGCGGCTTGTTTGCATAAAGAACTCCACATTTATGACTTCTCGTGTGGCGTTCATTTTATATATCAAGTAACATAGTGGTGGAGACAGACTGGTTTCTTTGACAAATATTTTTGTTGGTGGGCAGTCAACATGGCTAATCATAGTCCTTACCCATAGAGTACTACGGTATGTGACAGAAGCAGAAAGTTATGATAAACTTAAATTTATATGTAAATTGATACAACTGTTATGATTATGATCAAACTTTTGGATTTCAAATAAAATAAATATACAGTATAAATGTTTCTCTTTAATAAATAATACATCCAGTTCCAAACTGGAACTTAAGGTACAAAGCCGGTCCTCAATGCCCTGCTATGATATCTGGGGCAATTCTGGGTCGAAATTGGAGCAAACGGCAGAAACATCTAAATGGCTTTCGTGGTGATTTTAATTCAAAGCAGCTGCCAACCAGGCCTCAGGATGAAACAAGCATGTTTCTGGGTGGTCGACGAATGTGCCCATATCCTGATGGTACCTATCACTGAAGGGATGATGTAATGAAACAACTAAATACTTTATGGTTATTATTGCATCCCCAGGATTTACCATTGCATTCCCAGGACTTACCAATGCCCCACAGGAATGGTCAATGCACCCATATGCTTACCAATGCCCCCAGAACTTGCCAGTACACCAAAAGCGGTTGTTAATACCTCCACGGGGCTTGTCAATGCATCCACAAGACTTACCAATGCATCCTTTGTGTTTTCAATGCACTCCCACAACTTGCCAATGCACCCCCGACTTGCCAATGCACCCCCAGAACATTCCCTGATGTATAATGGGGCAGCTGAAGGATGTCTGTGCACAGTCATCCTCCGATGCTGCCCAACACTTCGCTATTGTTCTGTCTCAAAACCCCAGCAAAAGTCTTGGGCAGCATAGGAGGATGCAGGTCTACTGTAACTCTGTGGGGGACGCAGTATTTCTAATCTAATAGTCAGTTGAGGTCTGATTATAAGACAACCTCGAAATATAAGAGAAAGGGGTCTTTTTCAGATTATTTTCTCCAGAAAAAAAAAACCTTGTCTTATATTTGATCAAATATGGTATCCTCATGATTTCACATCAGAGATAAAATGGCTTCTTGCACACGTGCAGGCATTTTGTCTCTGTAATCTAAAGGAGTAGCAAAAAGGGAAAGTTAAGTGTATTGCTGTCTCACTAATGTTCATAGGTTGCTTTTGAAATGAAGAAAAAAGTGTTTCTTGAAAATACAAACATTTTAACATTGTGTAATTTGTTAGTTCACGAACTTGAAATAAAGATCAATTATAAAAAAAAATTGTGACATAGAATTTGTAAACTAAACATATGAATGGACAACTGTTGGCAAAAAATTATATTTAATTAGAAGACTGCATCCACTATATGCATTTTAAATAGAAATAAGGTATCCTATCGCTTGTATAGAACTCTCGGGGGGTAGACATATTGTTTAGAATCTTGGATGAGATGGGTCAGAGCTTCCTGATTGGACAATAAGTGTAAGCTAGAAATCGACTGCAAGTAGCATACACTGTACATCCCATAAAGTGTTACAGTACACTATGTAAAGCAGTGCCAATAAATGATGATTATTCACATTTCTGGGATAGTTTTAAATCTCCACATTCAAAGTCTTTATGAAAGTGTAGGTTATGAGGTTTTGTTATCCTTTTTGAATCTGTTTTTTTAATCCTCGAGATAAACCATGCAGGTGGGGGTATCTTTACTTTAAGAAATACAGTAAAGCCCCAAACTAAATCAACATATGGTTTGAATCAAACTGCTTGCTGTCATGTGTCCCGAGGTGCAAAGACCCTGGCGTTGTCTTTACACTTTACTTCTGAGAGGAAAAATGACTGGAACGAGTGCTAAATCACAACCTTCTCTGTATTTAAACGTTAAAATCGGATTACGCTACTTTAATAAGTGGGAATCTGTTAAATCTGACAATATGTGTGATATCCAGACCAAAGCCACAATATCTCCCAGCGGAGTTTTATGTTCCAAGCCAAACAATGCATTGTTTTTGGTTTTATTAATATTCTAGTAATGTGATAGTAATATATCAGGGTTCTATTTCTTGGACTGAAAGTCTTTAATTTTTTCCCCCTCGTGTATTGTTGTATAGAAAAAAAAAATGAAAAAGGAAGTAGTATTATGTCTGGATCACAATGAAACTGCATCTGGATGAAGGACTGAATGACCAAAGATGGTAATATAATGATAGACTGGAGGTACCTGCCAAGGATTTCATATCTTTTTAATTCTGGACACCTGCTAATTGTTTAAAGGACAATCATAGGCAAAAAAATAACTCATGTTTTATTGAAAAAGTATTGAATTATAGATAGTGTATATGTTGATGCTTTAATGAAATAATACATATAAAGCACCTTACTGAGCACTTAATGCTTCATGGAGCTCTAACAGGGGGCAGACATGTTGTATAGAATCTTTGGTCAGATCTGCAATAACCGTCATGCAGATGAATGAAGATCTGCCCCAAGATTCTAAACAACATGTCTGCCCCCTGTTAGAGCTACATGAAGCAAAGAGAGCTCAATAAAGTACATTTGTATTCTTTCATTAAAGCATTTCTATGTAAAATGCCTACACCTGATGAGATATTTTAATTAAACACAAGTTAATTTGTAGCTACAGTTTTCCTTTAAGGACAGCTGCCTGGTATTGTCTAGTATAGCTAACCAGCATTGAATGTTCTGTCTGTCTAGAGTCTGTCTTCCTGGCTAACCCCGGATAATCAGAGGAACAGATTATCCTCGAATTCTCATGTAGACTTGCAATATGTAGTTCCAAATATCTGCAGTCTGAACTCTAGAACATCCATCACCGTTCTAGAGTATCAAGGAGCACACATCTGGTTCTGACCATATACAGAACAGAGCATTTGCTGTTATGTAATGTATCACGAGCATGAAAGGTTTCAAATGCGTAATGCCTTCAACACAATGTCACATTTACATGTTTTATGTATTTATTAAAATCCTGGAAGGTCGTGGTGCTTTGCAATAGCAGGACTGCTTTCATGGCAGCCCTGTCAGGGCAGGACCAGATGCAAACCACTGTCTGAGGGCCCCATCCATGCAGTTTTTATATTTACAAAAATAAAAATAGATCCTGAAATCCTAACACATTTGTCGGATTCTAAAAAGTTTCCATGCTGCAGCACTTGCTACTGAAGTTATCCAAGATCGGGTGATATTGTCATTAGTGGCTTCGTCTGATGACTGAGTATGGCTACAAAATTAAGAGAGGTCTGAGAATGTATTTTTTCAAGGCTTTCAATGTGACCTTTTGGATCATTAACAGATAAAACAAAAATACAAAAAACCAACAACATTTTATTAATCCATTTTTGGTTGCTGGCTTAAATTTAGATGAAACTAATCACAATATATTCAAAGTATTTTTGTTTAAGTCTGTCTGGCCTTTTATTTTTTAACCACCACATGTCGTCAGATATCAATGCCAAGTATAGTAACATAAGAGCTACACGAGACAGACTAAAAACAGATCAAAGGATTAGAACATTCTGATTCTTAGCACCTTTTCCAATATTTATATTCGGGCCAGGAGAAAAAAAACAAAAAGATTTTGGGGTTTATTCATGAAAAAGAGAATTGTAGGGAATTGAGAGGGGGATTTCATATGTAAGACCAAAGTAGCAGAGTTGGAAAAATTATCCCATTCAGCGTTCATCAGAGAGAGTTTGATTCCACAGTAATATTTAGTGACACCACTTTTAAAGGGACACTATCAACATAACTTTTGACTTGTGTTTCTAATATAGAAGCACAAGTGAAATGTAAGTTGTTTCTGATGTGAGGATAAATTGGCAGGTATTTTTGATAGTACACGCCAGTTTATCCTCTGACTGACAGCTGCCATGATTGCATCGGAAGCAGGCAGCTGTCTGGTCGGCGACTGGCTCTCTCTATGTTAGCGCCAACAAGCTCTCTCCGATACCTCCTGTTGATTCCATGCAAAAGTAAAGTTCTCTTTCTGTGCTAGCACCGCAAACACCACATTCAGCAGACCGCAGTTAGACAGAGCGGGACGAGCTTCCGCTTTGATTGGCTGTGAGCACGCTGACACTGCCAGCCTGCGACTACCAGGAACTACTGTGTCTGAGCTGTGACAATGTGGCAGAGCGTAAACCTGCGTGTATCTATTAAGATACACATTGGGGTTATTCAAGCTCAGCAGGACATATTTTTTAATTGCTTCCTTTAAGGACAGTTTAGTTATCCTTTAAATAGGGAAGCATTAAAACTGCTGCAGAGGAAGGCTTCTGTGTACTCCCTCTCAATGGAGGTTACTGAATTTGAAATGACAAGAGATATGAAATTTATGTTACATACATTAAAAACAACTTACAGAAAATAAATGATAAATAAATAAGGGGCATTGCCCCTTTAAGAACAGGGTATAAAACAAATGTAAAAAATAACATATTGGATTATAATATGATCAGTCATGAAGGGCAGCCGCCAATATATTATCAATAAATTGTTGGAAAAGAAACTATAGCTCATTAAGTAAACTGACTCCAGGGGTAAGTCTCATTGTCTGTTTTATACACACACAATATATATATATATATATATATATATATAATATATTAAGGAATATGCTATTTGTTTTATCATTTAATCATTGATATGGTAAAATGATAGATGGGGTCCAACATGATAAACACTGTAAACCAATTACACTGTACTTGCCACACGCACACCTCTTCAGTAAGCATCATGTATCATTAATTGAGTCTGTGACAACCCTAAACAAACATTTTTAGTTTCCCTACATGCACAATATAGAGAATGAGGTGTAGCCCAGAAGCAAATGGAAGTGGCATGGCTGGACCCCTAATTTCTTATGTAATATATTCTAAATAATCCGGGCAGATTGACCAACTTGGCCTCACTGTTTACAGGGGATGATGTCCATCATCCTTAAGGTCCACCAACCAGAAAGCTTAGTTTTTTTATTGACTATCTCAATATAGGTTGTTTTCATACCTGGATCCGTTCACTTGGTTGGGGTTACATTCCATCTTGATGGTTACCCGGGATGGAGGTTGCGATAGCCAATCTTGTTGAGGGACACGAGGACTCATTTTCGAAGATTGCCCATATTCACTCGAGGAAGATGCAGTCATCTCCGTCTTGGCAAGGTGCGGTGTTCCGTAGGCGCACTCGAACAATGATTGATCTTCACTCACCACTGATAGCGCTTCCTGTAAACAAACGAGGGGCACACCAAGGATTAAAATCATTTCAGATTCCTGCTACGCTTAGGGGCAATATTTCATCAGGATGTTAAAACAGTAATAAGCGAAAAAACGCCATTTATTTTACTCAAATGGCCCAGTAGCCTTGAGGAGGGGAGTCCAATGGGGTTGCATCGACACATGCAATATTGGGTATCTGTTAAAAGATTTCAGTTGAGTTATTTTATCTCCACTGAATATAATAGAGTGCAATAAAAAAAAAGGTTTAGGATAAAAACCACTGATAAATAAATATTGAATGCGTGAAGGGCTCAATATATGAATACTGGAAAGTACATCACCATGTCTCCACTGTCCATTGAGAGAAGCCGACTTCTGCCCATTCACATTTCTACCCATAGCGATGAACCTAGGACTGTGCATTCATGCACCAGTAGGTCTCACCATTAATTATGGTGGACATTTAGCATACTTTGAATTTAATAATGTTCTATGGATGTTCACAGACTATGCCATGTGTTTCCTTTCTTATTTCTGAGGATAAAATGTCCTTGCTCTTTTACACAAAGTCATAAAAAAGCCATTGTTGAACTTTTGGGAACTGACAACTCCGACTATGGCCTAGTGTGAGTGTAAAGTGTAGTGTGAGTATTAAGTGGTTGGCCCCACCCAGTTCCGGGCATGCAGCCTATGCCACACCCACACAGTCTAATAATATTAACCCTTTTTTTTGAGGGGGGGGGGGTAATTAGCATCTAGTACTTATCAGTCAAGGTCTCTAAAACTAGATTCCATTGCAGTACATGCAGAGCAGTGCTTTATAAAAATCGTATTAATAATGTATCTAAAACACAGTGTAAACTGACTGATTGAACCTGACAGGAGATAAAGCCATAAAGGAATCAGATTTAAAATGATAACATCCTCCGCTGCCACATAAAATATTATTTTAACACCACTAGAAGAATTTAAATTTGAAATTTAAGGGTTCACAGTAATGTTAAAACAATTTCGTTTCATATGGCCCGTTGATAAATTAATAATACATTCATGTAAATGACTTGTTCATGAGTCAAACCCTCTAGCCGAGGATACAGGCCGATCACCGCCATTGACGAAGTTTAATTTTCATTTGAACCTGACTGTTTAACAACACAAACTGCCCGATGTCACATAGTTCTGTGTGCAGTGGTTTGTAAGGAGGATTACTAACTTCCTTACATTGTTCCATCTTGCTCAAGGGAAGACGGCTGCATGTTGTAATTAACTCAGTTACTGGAATGGTATTAAGAACATTTCTCATTGGTTCTGGTAAATTGTCTTTAAATTTCTTATTCACGATAGAATTGCAGGAAGTCCCTCTACAGGGTGGCTACCATTGTCCGTGATGAATGGATAAATAATTATCCACCATTTAAATGATACATTTGTTTGTGAACCACAGGTAATAATAGAGTTATGAATTTAGCGAACAGTCAATGTTGTATTTTTGTTCTTATATAAGGGATCCATGGTCTAGTTTGTAGTTTCCCATTATGTGGTGTGTGGAACATCTAGGACTTCTTCTCGTTGGCTGGGATAGTTATTGGAAGGCATTACTGTGTCTACAAATATTCCACAACTAAGTTCCATTTTACAAAAAAACACCACGTCTCCATTTATTGCCTGTGCCCTTCCTCCTCGCTCCCTCAAATTTTTACTTTTTGACTTTCTGCTCACCCTTTTTTAAAGATAACAACTTTTTGGATAAATGGGAAAAAAACTTTGTAGCAAGCTGCATTTTAAATGGCTGTTGGAGTAAACCATTAAGAATGCTGATAGAATTCAAATTTGTCAATGGCCAGAAAAATAACAGATACAAATATACTAATGGCAGCTCTCTTTCTTCTATATGACACAGAGTTTGAGTAGCAACCAAAGTATCAAAGTAAACAGACATGTTACAAAATGTTTACATATTTATGATCATGTATTAATATATTTATTAAAAATGCAACCTTTTCTTTAAAAAAAAATCTTAAAATATTATAGTCGCTTAAAAAACAAAAACTATCACTTACTTTAGCGATACGGTTGCCCCCCATAGCCAGTATTTTATCAATAGGCCTACAGAAAATTGACTTATGGCCAGTGTTGTCTATGGGGTCAAAAGCACGAAGGGTGTTATTGCAATATATATAGCTTTTGCCTTTGAAATATAATGCCAATTATACATACATGTTCACCAATTAATTTAAAAGGACTCCATCATCTAAACATTTTTTATTATGTGGATGTAAAGCACAATAATCTATACATTGCGTTGGCAACATTGCATGCAAATGTATAAATTAAGAATAAAAAGACGTGTGTCAAATGTGTGTGGTGACTTCTGTATATGACATCTTCTTGTGGCTTGATATGCAAATGTACTTTCAATAGTAAATGTGTAATTTGCATATAAAGCCACATAAAGAGTGGATACCACAAACATATCCAAAACACATTTTTTTCTTAATTCATGCATTTGCTTGCAATTTTTCTAACACAATGTATAGGTCATTTTAAAATATCTCTCTACATTTACAGTATATCTCTCTCTCTACATTTACAGTATAAATAATGGTGACAGAGTCCCTTTAATTACCTCCTAACGGATAGTTTGCACCAAACAAATCCTGCGCCACTAAACTCACACGTGGCATAAAACAGGTAAACAGATGACAATCAGTGAGAAATGATAAGGTTTCCAAACAATGATTCTCCCAAATTCGCAAGGATTTTCCCACCTAACCTTACAAATGAAAGACCACTTCGCCGATGTCTTTAAGTTTTCCCACGGGAGTTAGTGGCTGAAAGGTTACTTCTTCCCAAAAACTGAAACTACGCCTTGGTATTTTATGAGAATGCAGGTGAAAGTTCTTTTCTTACTTGGGACAGGATATGGTCTCTTGCCAAAATTAATTATTAAATAACATGCAATACTGTTCAAAATCAATTGTATTTTCAAAAGGTTAAACGTGGGTGAGATAGTGCATCTTTGAAATAAAATCAGCCCAAAAATTAAAATAATATGCTCACCCCCCCCTCCCCTGCTTTTTCCATGATCACCACAGCGGCTGGGACTGTTTTTAAGGAAGACAATTTAGGTTCTGGTTGTCTAAAGAAGGGTGTGGACCTCCAGCTGATGATGAACTACATCTCCCATAATGCTCTTTCAGCTAAGAGGCTGTATGGGAAATGTAGTTCTGCAGCATCTTCCGCAGGTTGCCATGGCTCTAAAAGGATGCTCTATTTCTGAGATTTGAAGCGTTCGCTCAGAGGGTTACAACATGTGGTTTGTGGGGGAGTTTATGTGGATAGTAGGGATGTAGATTTCCATTTCTTAAAACAAAATTTCAATGGCCCAATTTTTTTTATGTACATTTTTGTGTACCCTGTGCGAACTTTAGAAAAATACCATGCTTTTTTTTGTTGAGGGTGTAGGGGGCAGGTTGTACAGTGAAGTAGCTACCATGAAACACACTTATTAAGGCCTGAGAGCTATTTGTAAACTGCATCTGAGCTCAGTAAGTAACCAATTGAATTTCAGGAGCCAGGAAAGTTCTCTCAAGTAAAACAATCAAAAACATTAGGAGCCAGCAGTAAGGATTTTAGGAGCCATTCCTTTCCTAGTGCTAGGGATTTTTTTTTTTTTTTTAGCCCTTCCACTTCTATACATATTTATATAATAAAAAGCAGAAATATAATAAATTATATTAGTATTTATAGAGCCCTTTTTCACTCTTAGCAACCCCTCTAACAACGTAATATGTTATAAAAGGTGCAACTTTCTACATCTTATATCAACATTATTAACAGTAAACAATTCAGATTCAGATTTTCCAGTTGAGGAAAAATACAGGGAAAGTTGTAAAATGACAATAATATAAATTCCTAATTTGACATTTACAGAATAAATATTTCTGCTGAAATAAATGATATTATTGAGTCAATGATCATATACTGAAAACATTATTTTTAAATGAAGGTTTTCTATTCTCAGCGCACTTCACAGAAACAAATTATACTGAGTAGCTAAGCAGGTGATATGAAATATACAACTTTTCTCCTATTATACAAGTTAACACACTCATGGAACTTTATAAAGGTTAAGTGCAAAAATGAAACAATTTCTAATGGGTATCATGCAAGTTATATAATGAGGGTTACGTACAAAAAGCAATTCAAGATGTGGAGCAATCGCCATGGAACCCCATGGAATACATCTGCTAATTGTTCCATTTTTAGAGTTGGTCTTGGTATACAAGTCCAATTAAATTTCAATACATTACACATCCCTTCAACAACCAGAAGAAGAAAAAAAAAAATTCCAAAAACCACTATCCCATTAAATAACAAGGCAGAAAACCCTCTCTTCACTATAGATGAGTTATAATAAATAGACAGACTTACATTGGAGTATTCAACGTACTGTTTGACATATTGCATTCGCTGCATCTTTGCAGATACAGTAACTCCCAAATTAGCATCCTTTTCTTTGGTCTCCTTTCAGAAAAAAAACAAAAAACCCTCAAATATTGCACAGAAGTCTCTCAAGTTGGGACCCCACTGTAGGGCTTATTCTACAAACTGCCCGACATGCAGACAAAGGAAGCATCTCATTGTGTGGTTCCACATTCTTCAAGCATCCTTTGGGGTGTGTCAAAAATCAATCAAGGGTCTCCACTATAGTCTACTTTTACACTTCCTCAATCTGTAGACAAGTGTTGGAAATTATCGGTTTCCATCAAGCAATGAGCTTTAGAGGGGGGAAAAAACCCTCAAACTAAATTTTGGAAGGTTTTTGAGCACACTTCACATTTGTCGATTACACGCTGACAGAAGATCTAGCCTGTATTGATACCTCTTTGAGCTGCACCAGTTCTTGTGTGGAGAGGATGTTGTGAAACGTTTTTTTTTAGGAAGTGTATATCTTCCACTGATTGTCCTGCATGTATTAAGAATGTGCTGCGTCTTTGATTCAAGATATATAGTTACAAGTTCCTGTTTTGCTTCCTCCCGTCTTTTCCCCTACAATTTATTAGCAAGTAAACCATTCACCCACTCCAAACTACTACAAGGTGCAAACATTCTACTACAGAGTCTTTCGAGAGCTATTCCAACCAAGTCTGGTTAACATATCCTAATAATAAAGATACAAAGTTCAATAGTATTACAAAACAAAAAAAAGTGTAACAAATATTTAAAACCATACATTGCATAACAATCTTCAATTATTTAAGTAACCACCTTTAAAGCAAATTAAGCAGAGGTGAAGGAGATGTTTCTGTTTTTCTTTTTCTCTCTGTTTTTACCGAATCTCGGCAAAAAAAAATGGATTTTCATATTGTCTGAGATAACAAATTATCAGTAGTCTACCAGAACCAGCAGTTGAGAGATGTGCCTTACTACTTGGTGCATTGGGTCAAATAAATATAATACGTAGCATTAAATGTCACCAATGTACCCAGTTTTTATAGAATATTATTAGTACTCAGCATGTATTATCTAAACTCCAAATGATCTTTCTGCATTTGGCTAGAGAAGGTATAGCCAGTGAAGGGTTGTCCTGTAGCACTACAACTCCCATGATATTTGAGGGACTAATGATTGTCAATAATTATGGGAGTCTTAAGCCCAGACACTCATTTGCTTCCCAGACCCCCCCATATCGAAGACAGCCTAGAGTCTCTAATGCTGCCCACCCCCTTTAAATTTTAAAACAAAACAATTACAGGGCTTTGGGAGTGGGACGCAGGGAAAAATGAGACAGGCATGTCATAGAGGCGGAAAAAATAATATATAAAATGCAGAGACATAGGGGTTGACTGCGGTTTTTGGCACAAAAATGGTGCCTCCGAATTGCAGCCAAATTTCGATCACATCGGTGGGCGTATTTTTAGCTATTCAGCTAGCATCAATGTGCCCTCGAATATGTCCGCAATTCATACATCATAGAAGGATATCTCCAGACTCCGAAATTAGCCAAAATGCCCCGAAACAAAGTGGTAGCCTCAGTTCTCCCCCTAGACTTCTATGGAGTTTGGGCCCCATTAGATGGTGGTCCCTGGGGCAAATGCCCACATTGCACTTTAGATAAGATGACCTTGTCACTATAGTCCTCCCCTGGAAAAAAAATCATAACAATAGTTGCAAAAGTTAGACTGAGTTTGACTTCATAAGTCATGGAGCTAAGCACAATGAGGAATGAAAATGTCCCCACTTCAACATAAACCTAAAGCTTTCTACAAACCCTTCTATTTGTCTCCCCCACGTTCGAGCATCAAACTGCAATATACGCAGCAATCACTCAGGATTCCGCGGGACTTCAGTATGCCTCGATTATATTTTATCTTTACATGCGAGTTTAATGTTATTCATTGCAGGACACTCCTCTAATGGGTTTCACATTGCATGAAAGTCGACTTGCATATTTTAAAATGCTAGCCAACTAGAACTGAACTCTAGTCTGGCTTGGCAACCTCTCAGTCACAGCAATCACTTTTATAGTTTGTCTCTTTGTAAAAAGATCATTTTTTTTTTGCAGTCTTCTTCACAAATCTCAGCATTGGCATCAATGACATAATTGACATGTGTTATTGGCAAACAGGAAAAAAATTAAATGATATATATATATAAAAATCGGGTTAGCCCTGGAGGTAGAGCTAACATTTTGTTTATTGTTTCAAAAAACCCGAGAATGTGGTTTTGTTTAACTAAATAAGCCCTTGTGAAACCCAAGTACATCATTGCACCTATTTTTCTAAAAATGGAACAAAAACTTGAACTATTTTTTTTTTTTTTTTTTAAATTACATATTATTCAGACTTCATGGAAATTTCCTGGCATGATTACTGTGGATAAGAACCTACTCTTGTGCTTTAGGCTGAGAAACTTGAACACACCAACATGTGCCAATTTCACCCTAGCGGTGAAAGGAACAATGTATCTTTATAGTCTGTAGAACAACTGGACATTGTGAGTCGGGGCAATCATCTTAAACAGGCCTTAAACCTGTCTAGATTTTTGGCATATTGAAATCATTGGACCTGGTTATGTCACCTCTGTTGGAGCACAGATATTTATATCGGATACATATGAGGCAAACTAAACTATGTTATTGTGTGTTATTTCTACAGTGGGAAAGTAGAACATGACTACTTGGGATATGGCAGAAATAAAGTTTCAGTAACTATTGGCATGCCTGTATATTACCAGTGTGATGATCAGTGGGGATGATAGATGTTGCCAATTGCTTTCCCATACTAGGAGCAAGGAGCCTTGACCCCCACCGCCCTAAAATAAATGGGTCTAGAAGCTGGCCAAATAGTACCCAGCTCCCTATTATAAACATCGGTGGCTAAGGCAAGTAGCCCTGCTCCTCCCCTATAGTAAATGGGGTTCGGAGCCAGCCAAATGGCTCCCTGTTATAAACATGGGGGAAAGGTCTGGCAGCCCGGACCCTTGTAAAAAAAAAAAGGGGGTCCTGACCCCCCAGTGTATTATACTGGGGGCTGGTAGTATTTACCCATATCTCAGCCCCATTTATTATATGGGGGTTAGGGATACCTACCCTGGCCCCCAATGTATTATACTGGGGGCTGGTAGTATTATTTACCCATATCTCAGCCCCATTTATTATATGGGGGTTAGGGCTACTTACCCTGGCCCCCAATGTATTATACTGGGGGCTGGTAGTATTTACCCATATCTCAGCCCTCTACATTTGCATTATAAACAGAGTAGTAATAATAAATGGAAACCCCTACTACTAGTACTTTGTGTTTTCAAACTGATTTAGCACTACGTTTTAACACACAACGCTACAAGCTCACTTCCTGGTTAAGGTTAATGGATTTATTTTGGCAATGTGTGTGCTTCCTGCCAGGACATGCATTGCAAGGAGCCTTTTACCTTTAACTGTTTGAGCGCTGATTGGGTTACATGTTGGGTAATGTCTCTAAAAGCACTGCACACCCACGTGGTCAAACCATTGTTTGAAACCAAGAATGTTTCAGTAGATAAAAAACCATTTGGCCCATCTAGTCTGCCCCCTGGGTGTAAAGCTCATGCGAGCCTGCAAGACATATCATAATTTGCTATACAACATTACAGAAATGAAACAGTTGCGTAGAACAGGCAACCTGTCCTCATGTTCCCCCTACAGTCCAGGATTTAGGATGTGTTTAAATAAGAATATGTTTATCACCTGGTGTGGTTCCCTAACCAGTACTTAAGGACCAACACCATACAAGGTGTTATCCATATTCTTATACAAACAAAATTGGGTTATCCCTAAATCCTGGAGCATTGGGGACTGGTTTGAAAATGACTGGTGTAGAAGACAACCTCCAAAAGAACCCGTGGATGTGTCAGGTGCTTCATCTCTTTTTTTTTTTGGTGCCCTTGAACGAAAATGGTGTGGAGCCTAATGAGCCAGAGTTCAATGACACTGTGTGACATCACACGGCTTTGCTTGACAGTTCACACATTGCAGATACTGGGTGTCTGGCGTTAATTTGCCGGCGTTTGGGCTCTTTGTGTCTGTCAGGAAGAAACATCACAGGCTCGGAGATTGAAGGAAATCTAGACTGTTGAGTTTCTTTTTTTTTTGTTTGCAATTTCCCTATTTCACATTTAGTGAACACACATACATTTGTTTTGTTTTTTTGTTTTGTTTTTTTTTTTTAAACAAAAAGTAGGGTTTTCTTGTTGTACCATATACAGGTATATTTATAACATGTAATTTAGTATAACAAAAATTGTATTTAACAACCTAACAAGCCACATATTTCCAGTCTTGACTTCCACCGTCTCTGGTCATTCATTTGTTTTAGTAAAGATGACGACCTGCCTATTTTGTGAAGTTTAATGTTCCCACAGTAGACGTGTTGGCTTGGGTAGCCGGATTAAAAGGCACACGACTGTAGAGAATTTATAATGATCTATACAGAATGTTAATAAAATTGGATAACTGGAAGCATATGCTTCAATTAAGAGAACTTGTTTTAAATCTATATGTGGTGACTGCTGTTTATCATGTCAACTTGTGGCTTGTCATGTAAAATTACAGATCACTTATTGAAATGAGTTAATTCGAATAGAACGGCAGAGGTGATGTCATAAACAGGAGACACCGTAGACACATTTAAAAACAAATATATATATAAAACCTGAATTCTAACAAAATGTATACATCATTCTTTATTATTTATGTTCACAGTATAAACCATGTTTAAGGAAGTTCCTTGAAGTAATTATAAAAAAAAAAAAAAAAAAAAAGACAGCATCAGTATTATAGGTTTTGTATAGCAACTAGACATGTGCATTCGTTTTCGGACGAATACATTTTCGCCCCTAAAATAGCATTTTCGTCCATTCGTCTGAAAAACCAATAACGAAAATGCTAAACTAACGAAAGCCGAATGAACGGATGGTTAATAAACGAAAATCATTCGGCCATTCCTGCTATTGGCATTCTATAAACCAAAATAGAGTCGGTTTATAGAATACCAATAGTATTACATACATTCCATAAACATAATGGACGACTTTCGGTTTATGGAATGTATGTAATGCTATTGGTATTCTATAAACCGAAATAGAGTTGAAATAGGTCAATTCGTATGAACGGGGACTCTATTTCGGTTTATAGAATAGCAATAGCATTACATACATTCCATAAACGTCTATAAACAGAAAGAGAGGTTGAAATAGGTCAATTCATACGAATGAATAAAACAAAATGAAAATAATGAACGATTTTCGTCTGAATCGAATGCAGTAATGAACGAAATTCGTTTTGGACAAAAAAAAATAACAATTTTGTCCGAATGGACGAAAACGAAACAAAAATTTTAGTGTTGCACATGTCTAATAGCAACGTACAACAATATATAAATATATATAAAAAAATACTGAAATATGTTAAACCAACAGTCTAGGATATCTTTTCTCCGAGTCTTTCAATCACCGCCTCTCCCCCTTTGACCCACTAGTTTATTTTGCATAACATATGTTAAAGAAATACTCCCTGGGCATTTAACAACAACAAAAAAAATGTCTTTGTTTGATTGTTTTCTCTACAAAAGGCTGAGGGTTTGCATGCCATTCCCATATCTCCTGCACCATGTCCAACTTCCTAAGAAACAACAGGAAAGCAAAGTGCTAGCTGAGAATAACTATATCCACAGAACAATACACTGCACAGAAAAAAAAAAAGAGCACTATTGGCAGGGGATTTGATGCATAAAAGGTGACTGCAGAAACTGCTTCGAGGACAGCTTTGTAACTGCACACGATGTGTCCTTAGAAAGAAATATACATAGCAACTTTGATAATAAGTTTGGAAAAAAAACAAACACATGTAGTCCATCATATTCAATCCATCCACCCATGTGATCCAGATAATCCAGACTGATTTTATAATCTGTTTTTAAAGGATAACTCTCACAAACAAATTATGTGCCACTGAAAGACTGCATAAAGTGAAGGAATTTAAAATAGAAACACTTTAATGAAAGAATACAAATAAGGTACCTTATTGAGCCCTCTTTATTCTCACAGGGGGTGGACATGTTTAGAATCTTAGGTCTGATGCATGATAATCTGAGCCAAGATGTCTGCTCCCTGATAGAGTTATATGGAGCCAGTATGTTCAATTAGGTGCTTTATATATATATTATTTCATTAAAGCATTTATATTTAAAAAGCCTACACTTGATGCAATCTTTCAATTAAGCTTAAAGTATTTTTTGCCGACAGATGTACTTTAAAAAGGGTTTAACAATTTCTTTTGGACTCCAAATGTAGTCAAATTCTCACTGAATTTAAATTTCTTAAGTTATTTTAATTAATTGTAATTATTTGTGACACCCTTGCATGTGTTTTAAGGTCCCAGCTTCAGATGGCACAATTTAACTGCCCGAATAATAAAGAAACCTGCTCAGTGTTTAAGCCGATAACTTCTTTCCTCCAATCGTCATTGATACACATGTGTTGTCTGGAACATTGGATTTATGGAGATATGTTCAGAAAGGTCTTTGTATTGTTCCTGAACATACTTGCATCTTTTTCAACAAAGATACAGTTATAAAGATAGTACTACAGGCTAAGTATCCCTAATACTTAGTACCAGAAGTACTTTTGTCAACAGGTCATTTCGGATAACAGATCATTTTCACAAATAAGAAATTATTATCTCATGAAATACAGTAATATCAATGTAAATACTGTAGAGAGCAAATAAATCACTGTTACTGTGATGTAGCTGTGATGTGAGGCATCGATAGGAACCTGCCATTAACATGCACAGGTGCCATTGTATTACCCTTTGTGGGTGTGGGGGAATCCGAGCATACATGAAAAGGCTATATCACAGCTTAAGGTGGCTAGACACTGAATAAACTGCTGTATTGCTTGCATTCCGACAGACATGTGTGGAATTTGCCACTTGTGTCAAAAGCTTAAAAAATTATTTGGGATAATGGATTTACCATGTATCATTTGCAGTTTATCTACTTATAACTCTAGTTGCTCTCTCTTCCCCCTCTTGTAAAGTCCACAAATATTGATGAGTTTGTGGACTACTCACCAAGCTTGAATTTCAACTATTTAAAAAAAAAGACAGAAAAAAAAGAAGATATTAATGAAAGGACTATCCATTGTATGCAGGTGGGATGTGTCAGAGTGCTAATGCACAAACTTTAGAATCTGTTTGATGCTGACGGTGACCCACCCCAAGATTAAACTTTTCAGGTCTAGAACGTCACAGTTAAATGATCGGCAACTCAGAGTGAAAAGTTTCTTCCCACTTTAGCTTGAAGCCCTATAAACTGGAATGTGTTGAAGAGCACTCAGCTTGTAGGAACTGTGAAAAGTGCCTATAAAAGGTGGTTTATTATATGAAATATTTTTCATTTTCATACTACTACTTCTATGGCCTTAAATGCTTTGTTTCTCTTTACAGGTCAGTGATCTGTAATAAACAAGATAATCATATGTCTCGCTTCCTTGTGATCCAAATGCATTTGTCTTAACATCCGGTCTACTGAGAATACAAAGAAGTCAAAATGCACTTCAAGGATTCCTGCCCTTCCTGAGTTTGCTTGTTAAATACATATTTCTTGGCTGAAACGTGTACGACAAGCTGATGTTTTCTTTGTTTGGGAGGAAATAACAATCTCCAGTTTTCCTACAAATATTTTCATTAAATTCTGAAGTGCGTTAGGCTCAAAAAGTTGTGAAAATTTAATTTTACCTTACGGAATTAAAACAATGGTGAGGTGACCACTATCACCCCACAAACAGTAAACATGTTTCAAATGATAATAAGAGATAATATAGGTTGAAAATGGCTCTGAATAACAAAGTCAACACAAAATATAAATGAAGACAAAAAATTAACTCCATTATAGACCAGCTAAATTATGTCAACAAAGTATAGAGGAGAGGATATATATTATCCAATGTCTAACAAAATGTTTTATATGTCCAACAGAATTTTTTTATATATACTATTTTTTCTCTCTTTCTTGGCAATATAACAGAATACACATCTCTTCCAACAAGTAAGTAAACCGAAAAACATAAAAAAAAGCTCTGGCCCTTTCCTGATTTAGCTTTCTCCTTTCTATCTCTCCTTTATAGGCCTACTCATTTCTTCAATCGTACTTTAATACCTGGCCCCTTAATATCTAGGCCCTCTCTTTTCATACTTCTACCTTCTCACGAGGCAGCTCTGATAGCATAGAGTAAGGCTGGGTGGCCCATTGTTTTTCTTCAACGTGAATGTGACTTGATGCTTCTATGTCTTGGTTTATCCAAGTGTAATTTAGTAATCGTGTCAAACCTTATGGATTTAAGAAGAATATTAAAAATTTCCAGTCTTCCGGCACCAGGAATGAAACCAATTCCAACCATACTACATTAAACTGCGGGAAATGTAAAGGTTTTACTTAAACAAGAACAAATCATAGCATTAAAATCTGACGGGATCATAATTGATCCAATATGTCATCGCTGGGATAGTCTTGGAGAACAGAGTAATCGAAATCAGAGTCGTTTTATGCATCTGGATGCAAACCATGGTTTAAAAGCCACAAATTACATGCTCCTTGCAAACCACAGGATAACAATTGCAACAGAAGACAAAAAAAAAATCTAACCAACCACCTGCAATCAACTGCAGACAGAGATACTTAGAAAGCCAAACAACATATTTCCTGTGCAGAGCTGATATCAGTGAGCATAAATCACTTACATGCAACGTTTCTAGCGATAATGTAATGAACGCCACGAAAATACTAAATGCACAAAATGTTTAACAATATAACATTATCTTCACCAAAAGGTTTGGAAAACATTATATTCAATACACACAAGATCTTCCATTTAACCTAAGTTATGATAGGACAATTGGCTTTACAATGCACCAAAGCTCTATTTCCAAAGTCACATTGCTACATAACATAACTGTTCTTGGTTCCTGGGATGTACAGGAAATTAGAGAACTTTGCGTACCAGTACAAGGTAATTGGGAAACTTCCTGTGTACAATGTGCAATATGATCTGTAACCGTGTTTTACGTGATATTCAATCATGACCATGAAACGCTCGTTTTCAGCACCTGTCATGAGGCTTGATCAAAAATGCAGGACAAGTCCTGTAAATCAGGTGTGGTGGGTGCTAGAGAACAGAAGGGGGTGATTTGAAATGTTTGGTAAACTGTTGTAATCACCTTACCAACATATTTAGGAGCCAGCCTACGAGTTTCCAGGAGCCAGGAAATAGTGACTACCATAGGACTTCCCTAGACAGGTTAGTAGCCAAGCAATACTGATTTGATGAGTGATGGGTCCCTGACTCCAGGGAAGGTCATTGGGCACATGCATGGCTTGGTAGCTTGGACGCCTACACAGCTGCATAAAATGGCTTCCCTATGCATCTTATAAGAAAAAACACAAAGTGACAGGCTCCATCTTTTGTGATCTAATCAAACGGGGACTGAAATGGCAGCTCCCTGATCATGCAGATACACACAACTTAATTCATTAGTAGTGCTATCAATTTACATTATGGTGAGCACAGCCTGGGAAGGGGCAGGAGCAGAGTAATGGAATGTTGTGTGACGAGCTCCAGGATTATCACACCTCTGGTAAAAAAAAAAATTAAAAAAAAAAATGGCTTGAGCTCAAGGTTAAGCCTATGGTGGCAATAGTCTGGTCAGTAATTATTTGGAAAAAAAGATGGCAACATGATAGACAGTAAGCAGTCAATTCCAAAATTTAACTGGACAGGACCCCAAAAATTGGACTTTCCTTTACTAGTATAAGTAATTGTGACTCTGCTATTTAAATTATTTTAAGTTAATTTATCTTCATTGAAACTAGTGAGACACACACACACACACACACACACACATACTAGGTTGACAATAGTATATAAATATATCTGAAAGTACCACATTTTTGCTAAAAACAACACCATCCTGGCGCCTTTCTAACGAATCCATGCCTATTCAAAAGTTAGTTTTTTTTTTAAAGTGTTTTATTTATTTTAACTCATTTTAGGAAACTCTGTCTAAAGTGCTGTAGCGCTTCCTGGGTTTGATACATTATGGGAAATGATCCAGTGTTTCTCTCACTAATCAGGATCTCTAGCAACAATTTTACACCCCATCTAAATTATTCCCCATTCGCTTAACATAAACAGGACATTAAAGAGACTTGATTACCATATTAGAGTATTAAATACGTTTTTTAATAGAACTATGCATTCTTTGGAATTATTTATTATCCCCTGCAACACTTAGGGATTTTACAGCTTTTTTTGATGGCGAGATCATGTGCATGGGGTAAGTACACATCACATCCATGGTTGTCACCTTTCGTTCCGAAAAATATTGGCTATGCTATCGCCACCGGAGACTTAATATTGACCTTTTTAAGCTGGCAACACTAGTCACTTGGGATGCAGGCAGGGGCACCGACATGCACATTGGGTCCCTTAAAGGTCGGTGTCCCTGCATGCATCCCAAGTGACTAGGGTTGCCACCTGGGCCAGTAAAAAAAAAAAAGTGGTTCTCTGTAGAATGGCATGGTGACATACAATATGCGTGTGTGCGATGCGGACATCTTGCACATACATGTTGGGCGTCCAAATCTTTCAGAGAGTCATCTTATTGGATCCCAAGAGGTGCCCATTTCAGAACAACAAAAGGGAGGCTTGATCCCAGAAAATTGAGGTAAAAATCTATGCTTTCAATCAGTGTGCATCTGCATTTATAAGTTACATTTTTCATGTTGAATATTTTTCTTGCATTTTTAGATAAATCAGGTGAATTGACGAATGAAAGTTTTCTCTACAAATATAGATAGAAAGGATTATATGGCCAAGGCTTCCCCGTAGATAAATAAAAAACATAGAAGAGCAACTGACTCAAGACACATTGGGTATTATGTATAAAGGACAAGTATGGGGCAAAGTTCTAAAAAGGGTCCAGTCACCATAGAAACCAACGGAATGGTCCTGCTGATTAGATCACTTTGACCCAGAAATGAACTTAACCCTGATTGGTCAGACAGCGGCATTAGCGTAAAAATGGAATAAAGACTTGCAAGGGAAGATCTAGGCAGAAGGAAAAAAAAAAGTATGTCTTCTTTTTCAAAACATGGTCATTTCTTTACTATATATTTTGGAATGTGGTTAGTATCTGTATCAGGAAATAATCAATTTCCACTCTTTCCTTTGTTTATGGAAAGTAATTTGTGGTAGAATGGCTTTTATTATTTGTCGCTCAGCAGGGGAGAATCCTAAAAACCTAATTATTTAACCCTTAATGTGTATTTCAATTAATGGAAAGCGATCAGAAAGAAAAGAAAGGCCAGAGTGTAGGGATACCTCCGTCAGGATCCCAGAATGTGGCTGATAAGAGTCACACATCAGAGAATGTACACAGTGCGCACATAACAATGACAAAATGTTCTAAGTACTTACCGTTACGTCACAGAGGTGCCAGTTACTGGACAAGCCGTTTTATTATTTCCTTTCCCCAGTGTATACTCATCCACTTGGAATATTCAGATATAAAAGTCTATCCTTTAAAGACAAAGTATTGCTTCCACTGAAGTTTATTCGACATAAAATAGCACATTTGGAGAAGTTCCAATATGTACCTATACATTCCCCTTTTTTACTTTAATTACAGTGTAGAAGACAGGAGGCAGACATTAGTTACTTCCTGGCAGAGCATTCTGTGGTCAGCGACCATACATTTAGTTTTAGAAAACTTGGAGGGTCATGTACTAAACAAGTGCAGTGGGAGAAAAAGTAGGGAAAACATGAGTAAGTTTGCACTTTTTTCCACCAGTTTTGCGCCTCTTCTATTTTTATTTAGCGTTAATTTTTCCGGTTACGCTAATATATTGCGATTATATTTGCACACACTAAAAGACTTTTGCGAATATTCTGTGTATATATAAAAAATATTATTACACATTATATATATATATATATATAATGGTCATCAGTTGTGGAGTAAAGTTTTACAAATGGTTCTATCACCATGGAAACATGTGATGTTGACTTTCCTATTGGAAGGTGGACAACTTTAAATTGAATCTGAATCTATCTGGAATTTGTGCCAACCAATTAGGAGTTGGGATCCCCTCAGCCCATGCTGGTCCTTAAGGACTAAAGCACCAAAGGACATTGGGCATTATGGGGTTAAAATAAATTTTTCTCGTAATTGATGCCTTTGCTTGCAATTCTGCTAAGGAAATATATACATTTTTGACATTTATCAGTTCTCTACATGCACAGTATAGACAATGTTTAGGTGAAGGAGTCCCTTTAAGACCCTGAAAAGACGGCGGGGGTGTTCTGTATAAAGACCATCTCTGAGGAAAACATTCTAACTAGTGTTGAGCGAACCCGAACCGCACTGTTCGGGTTCATACCGAACATTACGGTTTTTGGACCCCGGACCCGAACACGGACAGTCCACTGTATGTTCGGGGTTCGGCAATTTAATGGCGCGTTTTGAAAGGCTGCAGGGCAGCCAATCAGAAAGCTCATAGTATTCCATACATATACATTGTATGTAATGCTATTGCTATTCTAGAAACCAAAATAGACTCCCCATTCATACGAATAGGTCAGTTGACCTATTCGTATGAATGGGGACACTCACCCACATTTTACTTCATTTTGCAGCCCTCTAGCCCTTTCCAGGACCTTTTTAGAGGCATTTTAGTGGCCAAAAGTTTGTGTCCCCTTTGACTTCAATGGGGTTCACGTTCAGGGTCAAGTTCGAGCACGGACCCGGACATTTTTTCGAAGTTCGGCCGAACCTGCCGAACCTGAACATCCAGGTGTCCGCTCAACTCTAATTCTAACATAAGTAATTACAGTTGGATTACCAGGGATACTGGGATAGGGAATACTATCGTGAGGAACACGTAGGTAAATAGAGCATTGAAGAATTGAGTCAGGAATTCCAAACTTTAGGAAAAAGTAGCGGAGTTAGAAAAATGATCCAAATCAGCTGAAGCTCAGCTATTTTTGCCTTAAGTTTGAAATTCACATCTCAATTCCCTGCAATCCTCACTATATTGAATAGACCCTTAAGTCTTAGCCAGTATTGTCCAATTGGTTCTTATCTGCATCACAATCTCTGTTTCATCTCTGATTTTATTTGATCCGTTACCAATATCTATTTTTTTGTAACAGCACTAGGTTCTGCTGAGGTTATCCATCAAGCTGCATTATTTGTTTCCTAACTATTTTCTCTCACAGTGACTTTTGACTCCAACCTTAATCATCACCCTAACACTAGATGCAGGGTTCATTTAGATCTAGGGTAAGTTTTGTAATTTTAATTCAATGATGCCAACTGCCTCTAGGGGCAGTCAAGCTGCAGCAACAGAGCAATGGAAGTGATTTCTGATCACTTCTGTTGCTCTTTCAGGCTATGGGGCTGCATCATATTGGAGGTTGCTGCTGCCATTCGTGGAGTCAACATGGTGCCATGGAGTGCCGAATTTTGGTGTTGCATGATGCCTTAAAATCATTGCAACACCGGTGGCTAAGCCTAGTCAGCAGGATGTACCAGGAACGTCCTCTGTCACTCAATTTTTCCGTGACATGCCAATGTTGATAATTTTTTAATTATGGGGTTATTTCCCTTCCCCCTGATCTTCATTCTATGGTGTCTGGAAATACTGCCCATGCTCATAGATATGAGCATGCAAAAGTGCTCTGTCATTCTGAGTGACACTCGACCCCCGCAGTATCCTGGACTGGTGGCCGAAAAATGTCCTATTCTTGCCTCGGGGCTCAAAAAAAAAAAAAAAAGCAAGTTACACCTCTCCAATGAACAATAGCCCATGCTTTGCCCCTAGACCCTAGAGAGTTAAAGTCGTAGGCAGATCCCCTTAGGTCCAATATGGGCAGGATGCCGTTTGTTGAGAATTAAGCAAAACACAAAATGTGCATGAAACGATTAAAAGCTTTAGAAGTTGAGCACAAAAAGGAAAATTGAATTTCAAAGCCATGAAAACACAATGGAAATCCATTAAAGTTCCCATTAAGTAAAAAAAAAAAAAAATACCCCCCCAAAAAAATTCCCTTTCAGTTAATGGAGAGATGTCATTAAGCAGACTCCTGATTTTGTTTTTAGTTGTTTATAAATCACAACCTTTCAAAAAGCAATGTAACGGACTGTATTTTAAAGATGTTCCCTTGTGATAGGATGAGGTTGCTTCATTGTTCCATGGTGCAGAGTACATTACTAGGCCCTGATGATAATGTGCTCAGCTCTTAACGGCTGCTGACAGCTCCAGTGGCTGAGTAAAGAATCAGTTGAGGGAAAGGGAAGTCTTGTCGGAAAGGAGATTAATCTTGTAACGAGTGTTCAGACCTGATAACCCATCTGTGCTTAGAATTACTTTTGACTGGAAAGCCATTAACCTTCACCTGACAAACTACATCCAACGGTTACAAACAACATTAGAGGGGCAGGACACTTTATATATGTTTTTTTGTAATGTAGACTAAACATTAATTTGTAAGATTCCACGTCAGGATCACAGTGTGGATCTGGGAGATTACAGAAGCCACATTCCACTGCTGTCATTGACAGCAAGACACAAAGAGGCACTTAACAAAGGAAAATACAGAAGATTATGCTATTGTTCTGTACACAGGGTCCACTATGGACTTCAACTCCCACCATCTCCAGCCAAACCCAGCCAAACCCAGCACAAATATGGTTGGATACAGAAAAGCATACAATAGAAGTATTAAAACACTTATTATAATGTTGTACATCATGAGATTAAGCACGAGTACCATTAACCTGGGGAATAGTCATATCCCCTGGATGTTGGGCTAACTTCACATCCCCAGGAGGTACTTGTACAGCAGAGAATGGACCCTTTCCTGGTTTAAACAAACACTTTAGTGTTAATGGTATTATTATAAAGTTCGGGCAAAATGTAAAAAATGCAAACGGTATTAAAATACTAGCGGGCCTACTCAGTATAGAGAGAAGTGCAGGGAACTGAGATGGGAATTTCAAACTTAAGGCCAAAGTAGGGGGGTTGGAAAACTTCTCCAATGTAGCGGAAAGGGAGAATTCTTCCAACTCTGTTACTTTGGCCGTAACTTTGCCTTTACAAGTCATTACCCAGTTCCCTGCAATTCTATCTTTATTAGGTAGACCTTCACATAGGGTTGCCACCTGGCCGGTATTTTACCGGCAGGCCGCTAACAAATAGGCATCAGGCTATGGAGACAGGACTAAGGCCGGTATTTTTTTGAAGAAAAGGTGGCCACCCTACCTTCAAATAAAACAAGCATGTGAACCAGCGCCGCAGTTTACATGGCGCTCACTAGCGCCGCAGATTACATGGTGATCACTAGCGCCGCAGATTACATGGTGATCACTAGCGCCGCAGATTACATGGTGATCACTAGCGCCGCAGATTACATGGTGATCAATAGCGCCTCCGTTTACATGGTGATCACTAGCACTGCAGTTTACATGGTGCTCGCTAGCGCCGCCGTTTACATGGTGATCACTAGCGCCTCCATTTACATAGTTATCACTAGCGCCGCCATTTACATGGCGCTCACCAGCGCCACCATTCACATGGTGATCACTAGCGCCACCATTCACATGGTGATCACTAGCGCTGCTGTTCACATGGCGTTCACTAGCGCCGCCATTCACATGGCGCTCACCAGCAGCACCATTCAAAAAATGTAAAAAAAAAAAAGGGACTGGTTCAGTCAGATACATTGTTTATACAGTGAGGATAGAGAATAAAAACAAAACTATACAGTGTGCAGAATGTAGAGAAAAAGTCAGTACTTCTGTGTACAGAATGGATCCTGTGCAGGATTCACCAACTCATACCCCATGGTGATAGGGTGGCCACCTCCGCCATTTTTTTACTGGCCACATATAACGTTTGCAGGCTGCCTTGCAGTATGTACAAATCATATGTGACCAGAGGGAAATCAATTAACTAAACAAGCAGTGGATCCACATTAATTAGGTAACTGACTTCCTTCTGGTCACATATGACATCTACATACTGCAAGGCAGCCTGTAAACGTTATATGTGGCCGGTAAAAAATGGCCGCCGTGGTCACCCTGCATGGTGATCCCATGATTATGTAATATCGTCTTCATCAAAGCAATTAATAAAGGGGGAAGAGTTAATGGGAAGGTTCATTTTAAAATAGAGACTAAACCCTCAAAAAGTATTCAGTCGATCAGAATTGTTTCTCTGTCTCCTAAACATTATTAATAAAGTGATCAAAAATGATCTACTGAATATAAAAAATATATAAATGTGTCTCCTGTTTATTTATATCCTGTGACTTGATATGTGAATGAACAGCTCTCAATGGGAAATATAAAGTCACAGATGATCTCATAGATTTGCATATCAAGCCACTTGTGATGTCATAAGCATTTGCCTGTAATTCTGCTAACAGGATGTGGATCATGTGTTATGCTCTATATCCACAGTATAAATACTATGCGATGAGTACAGTAACAGGTAACAGTACTACTTAATATTCCCATTAATTAATCTCTGTTGAGAGTACCTTCTTCATCTATGAATGAACCATCTTAGCCAGTCAGGAGCAGCAGGGCACTGGGTCATGAAAACACAGACACAGATTGATCCATACATTCAGCTGGTCAGATTGATCCATACAGTCAGCTGGTCAGATTGATCCATACATTCAGCTGGTCAGATTGATCCATACAGTCAGATTGATCCATACAGTCAGCTGGTCAGACTGATCCATACAGTCAGCTGGTCAGATTGATCCATACAGTCAGCTGGTCAGATTGATCCATACAGTCAGCTGGTCAGATTGATCCATACATTCAGCTGGTCAGATTGATCCATACATTCAGCTGGTCAGATTGATCCATACATTCAGCTGGTCAGATTGATCCATACAGTCAGCTGGTCAGATTGATCCATACATTCAGCTGGTCAGTGTTGAGAGAATGTAGAGAGGGGTGGGGTTAAAAGATAACAGACACAAGGCCAGGACACAAAAGTAGATTATACCTAATGACAAAAAGTGAATTGTAAGCCAGTGGTTAATGATAGAGTTGAATAGTTTATTAAAGGAGCCTAGTTACCCAAATATTTTTTATATTGTGACGATAGAGAATAAAAAAAATGATCCACACATGTGTGATAGCAGAGTTGCAAGCAAGTGCATACATTAGGATAAAAATGTGTTTTTAACATATATGTCTGTGGTCTCTTCAGTTTAGAAATAAGAGAAAAATATATGTGTGGAGCATCTTGTGGCTTGATATACAAAGAAACAAACCAGCATCCAATCCACTATGCAGCCTGTGTGATGATATCATAAGATACTCCCCTGATCAACCAGGATCATAACTCCGCCCCCTTGTGATGTAATAGTTACATTATCCTCCCATTCAATACAAGTCTATGGTCAGAATTCTGACTTATAGACTGCATTCTGTGTCCCCAGCCCCAAAGTGAGACACTAGTGCTGTAAAGTCACTGGGGGGTGGTACCCAAAAACAATATATTTCACAAAATGGCAGAGCCCAGTCACACTTGTTTAGTAAAATATTTCATAAAATAAACTTGCTTAACAAAAACAAAAGACATATCTGAAATCAACAATGCTAAATAAAAAAATAAAAACCTTTTGTTTGTTTTTTGGTGGGAGTGTGCCTTTAAAGGGACTCAACATAAACAGTGCATACACTATGGAAGAAGAGAAAACATGATCTTCACATTGTGTTAGCAGGATTGCATGGAAATGCACAAAATACGAGACAAATATGGTTGTGGAGTTTCCTGCTTATGACATCACTTGTGGCTTTCCCATTGTAAATGAGTTCATTTGCATATAAAGCCACAGGCCATGTCATAACTCCACACATACATTTTTCTCTTATTTTATGCATTTTCATGCAAATTTGGTAACACAATGTATATATCATTTTTCCACATTTTTTAAATTCTCTATGTTCATAATATAAGCAACATTTAGGTGGACATAGTCCCTTCCAGTAAGATAATGCTATTTAATATACCTACACTTGATGCAATTTGTCAGTTAAACAGAACTTATTTTTTGTGACTGTTGTGCTTTTGCCTTGCAGTATCCTGTAAGATCTCCACCCATATTAATTAATTGGATGGTGTCTGTGCGTATATCCATCCTACATGTTGCCGGGCTGCACTTTGGATGCTCTTTCTGCAGCATGTGGAACAAATATGTGTCCCTGGAAACATGGCCGATGTTGGCAACTATGCACGTATTAGGACAGGGTTGAAGTAGACAAGGTTGAGGCAGATTTTTGGGGGCCAACTTCATCAGTAGCAGGATGCATGTATCAGGAAAGAGTTAAAAAGGTGAGGCAGAGTCTCTCTAAAAGTTACATTTCATACTTTTAGGTTTTACTAGTTCTGGAATTTCTTATAACAGCCACTGGCAACTGACCCCCAAGGAGAAGATACAAGTTAAACTGGCATACAAGTAGGGTTGCCAGATTGACCATTGCATAGTTGCCAACATCGGCCATGTTTCCAGGGACACATATTTGTTCCACATGCTGCAGAAAGAGCATGCAAAGTGCAGCCGGCAGTATGTAGGATGGATATACGCACAGACACAATCCAATTAATTAATCAGGGTGGAGATCTCATAGGACCTACCATGATTAATTAATTGGATTCTGTCTGTGCGCATATCCATCCTACATACTGCCAGGCTGCACTTTGCATGCTCTTTCTGCAGCATGTGGAACACATATGTGTCCCTGGAAACATGGCCAATGTTGGCAACTATGCCATTGTGCTTCTGGACACATATAATGTTTATACACTGCACTGCACTATGTAGAATACAAATGTGCTCAAAGGTAAACCAATTCATTCATGAAGGTTTATTGGTTCCTTCTGGATACATATGAATTCGGCATAACATAGAGAGTCATTAGAAAATTATATGAACAAAATGGGAAGTCTACATACAAGTGACATATGACGAGCTGGAATGAAGTACATAGTGTTTATTATACACCCATAAAACCACTGCTTAATGCTATTCTCCTCTTGTTTCCAAACCCCCTTGCTTAGTCATTAGACTCCCACCACAGCTTGGCAGGGAAACCCCTCAGTGCCCACTTTGTTCCTATGCAGTTTGCACACAGGGTGTTGGCAAGCCTATGATTAACACATTGTGCGCCGCCCCCCCCCCCCCCCCCCCATTTGGCAGTGAATACCTTAAAAAGTATCGTGGACACAGCCAGTGGCACGTACCCACACATTTATTCAATAAATCAGCCCAGAGTCTGAAAGGCCTGTACAGAGAGCAGCATTAAACTCTCCTCCTGCATACCCCAGATAATGCAATAAAAATATTTTTTACAGAAGCTCACAATTGGTTATTTCACTTACTCTTGTGCAGCACATAATTACAACAAAACTCGTTCCAAGTTAAATATATAAGGCCCTTCTGAGCCAAGAAGTAGGGGGCTGGTAGGAAGCCAGACTAAAGATATGTGGAGAAAGGCCCCAACCACAGAGAGTTCCACAAAGTGTTCAGATGTCACTACCAGTTACACAAGGTCTTTTGCTATATAATAGTTTGCGCCTGCTCTACACAGTAACTTAGGACAGACAGTAAACTTGCACAGGATTGTTTCCTAGAACTATGTGTTCAACTCCATGTTACTGCATTTTGATACAATGTGTGTTATGTATAAATCATGGTGTTTTGTCGAAATGGAAACACAATGCTTTTCTTCGTAGGTGCAGGAACGAGAGTGTGGCGGTAGGGATGGGCTTTATACATCTGGTGGAGGTGCGTTGGGCCTACGTGCAGAAAAATCCAGAATGGAGAGGCAAAAATATTATGTAGCTAGAAAGTTTCCCGGGAGACAAGCATAGCCTAAGTGGCAGGTGGCCATGTATGTATGTGAGAGGGGTGTGTGTGTTTGTGTGATTGGCTGTTGGGTGGGAGTGGCTGGGTATGCATGTAGTGTATAGGGCTTGCACCTCCCCCCATTACAGCAGCCATTTTAGAAGTGTCGGACACAGCAGTGAATTTCCCGCCCTCCCTCCCCTTTCTTGAATGTATTATGTTTTGCATGTTTCGGTACTAATGCTTTTTTTGTCGCAGCAGGCGGGGTTGTCCTTGCCAGTCGAGTAATTGGCTGGACAGGGATAGCTCCTCCTCCAACCTCTTAGGACAGCAGCGTCAGCGTCATTATCATGATTATCATCCAGATATTGCCAGGATGGGTAACATAATAACGAACAATAAAAGTAGAGATCTTTACAGTAAAGTTCTAGCCATATGCAGGTGGTTCAAGATCTCACTCCTAACCCTTAAAAGCCAGGATTATATAGTGGGATTGTAAGGACGGCATTAACAAAGCGCCCCGATTCCACATTATATCCTTACTTATCGTTAATAGTTTCCCATTTTGGGAGGTTCTATTGCGGGTTTTGCAATGAGTAATCGGCCTCCAGGTATGTCCATCGTCATAAGGAAGGGGTTTAAACATGAAGACATACCTGCCCACAGGGTGAGGACCTGTCTTAAACTGGCTGTTATATAAGATCAGGGCCATGACCGCATAATTCAATGGTGTGAATTATTTTATACAGGTGTACGGTATGGGGTTATGTAAAAAAAAAAAAAAAGTAACACAGAGAAAAATCACCCTTTGTAAATGTTAACACTTTGCTGGAGCTTTGCAAGTGGTTGCAACTTTTTTTTTTTTTTTTTTTTAATACATGGGCTGCCCCATCACTAATTGCCCCAGCACAACCGGAAGAGGTGTCAGGAGTTAGAACCACTCCTTGGGGCCGTTAGTGCTTGAGCTGCTTTTATACATCACATTATACTTGTATGGATAAGAAAAAAAAAAAGAACAACAAGGTGGGGGAGACAAATAATAATAATAGTAATGTGTTTAACTAGGAAAGGTGCATGAAAATAATGTATTTCAAACACATCCTGGGGATGTTACTATTATCCAATATAATGGCCCTCACTTTATACACCTCGAAAGGATGACAGGCTGAGTCAAACCTGCAGCTGAACCTGCGACCCCCAAGGCGTGAACAGATTTTCTAGGTGATGAATTAGCCCACTCTCTCTGTTATAAATGGGTTCAGCCTGATAAGGCAGAGCATTAAACATCTTATTTTTCATTGAGGCATATCACAACCTCCTTCACTGCCCTGGCCAGAGACCTGCAAGTCACTAATGGGCAGGTTGAGTTGAGATGAACATATCATTTCCCAAACTTAGCCATACATTGTGCAGGGACAACACTGGTGAATTTGCTTAGCTGGCGAAAGTCACCAGTTTTGTTCTTACACAATTTATAGCTAAGTTAATGAGATGAAACGTTCATCTGACCTAAGTGAACAGCCCCCTATAGCTACCTCTTCCCTCATACGTCACAGACTCATTGAAAAGGCTTGATGATGGTTACCAAAAAAAAATGGATAATTGTGTCCACATTACCCATGAGTCATCAGTTAATCCTTTTGATAACCCACACATGTCTTCACATGAATGTCTGTTATGAGTTCAAATTTACATAGAATGTAAATAGTGAGTAACAAATGTATCATAATATAATGGTTAACAGAGTTTGATTGTAAGCTTTCAAGACCAAGTTGCTAGCCCTTCTTATGGCGATAAAAACAGTATATGTATGGGCACGCTAAACGAGAAAAATGCCGATGACCGCTAAACACAAAAACCGCAGAAGTGTAAAAGCAGCCACTGTCACTAAGGGGTTAATTGAAAGATTGCATCAAGAGTAGGCATTTTAAATAGAAATTACTGAATGAAAGAATGCAAATAAAGTGCTGTATTGAGTCCTCTATGCTCCATATAGTTGTATCAGGGGGCTGACGTGTAGAATTTTGGGAAAGATGAAGGAATATCTGACTTGATATTCTAAATAACAAACATATCCTGTATAGCTCTGTCAGGGGGTGGGCATGTTGTTTAGAATCTCGAGTCAAATATTCCTTCATCTAACCTAAGATTCTAAACAACATGGCTGCCCCCTTACGGAGCTGTATAGAGCAAAGATGGCTCAATAAGGTACTTTATTTATATCCTTTCATTAAAGCATTTTCATATCTGCGGACACTGTTGTGTGCAAGAAATTATACCACGTTCGTGTAACTTGGAATGGATCTCGGTCATGTCAAAAGTTATCAGCTAACAGAAAAATCACCCAAAGAGCTGCCGCAACCCACAATTAGAAGCAAGTTTCACTCTATGATTTATAGGGAATTATGAGGGTCTTGCCAAGTTGACTCAAAGTGATAACGTTTTTTGGAAACCACTCAAACATCTGGTTGTAAAAGATAAAGAAGTCTATGCACCCAGCATACCCTATCAATGTAGTATCGTGAGTATCTTACACAGTAATACAGTCCCGTCCATTATGAGAACCTGTATTTATTTAAATGACAACTATAGGCAAAATACCTTATGTTTGATTGAACGTTTGCATGAAGTTTACATCTTTCAAATTGAAATGGTTTAAGGAAAAGCTATAAAAAAAAAAAGTACTAAATATCCCTGTCAGGGAGCGGACATGTTGTTCGGAATCTTGCTTTGGATGAAGGAAGAGCTGACCCAAGATTCTAAACATCAGAAGGTAAATAAGATACATTTGTAGCCTTTCAGTATAGCATTTGTATTTAAAGCATCTACACGCAATGCAATCTTTCATCTCAACGTTAAGTTAATCTCTCTCTATATAAAAACGTGAGATTAAAAAGTCGATTGTAAAAAAAAAAAAGTTTTACATTTCTTTTTTTGTAAAGCCTCTAAAGACGGGGATTGTTTGACTGAAGAGGGTAGAAAATTGAGCAGCATGCCAGAATGCAATGAAGCCTGATTTTGTGGGCACTCTGGGCACTGAAAAACAGGGATAGATGTCCTGATCAAAGGGGGTCGAATATGGGGATTTCTAACATCTCTTCCAGGTAACCCATGGGTGCCCATATGCACAGAAATGATGTTCTATTGTGGAGAAATGATATCCCAAAGGGGACAGTTCTAACAAAATTGAATGCCATTCCTCTCTCTTTTTTTTTTTTTTTGTTACGCTATTAAGTGACAGTTACTTTAAAGCGAATCATGAACAGGATTCTTTTTTCGACAGGAAGTTGCTATTGAAAGAACTTCCTGTATTGGTCCTCCCTGATTTGGCTAGTTATCTGCATGGGAAATTAACAAAGGAAGTATCTGTCTACAGACTATTTTTTTTATCATTAAAGTTGTGCTGTGGCAGCATTTTGGTGATCAAGGTAGAAATGCAAACCTATCACCGTTGCCTTAGATCATGCTAATGGTTTTACAGATGTAAACTAAGAGCCCACTCTGTGTAGTCAGGAGGTCTGTTGAAATGTTTTATATCTGGGTTAAACCAGAATATCTTTTGAACGGTGCCTGCAATAAACATTCAAACTGATTGAAGGTTTATTGTTTTAGTCATGTTTTAGGCTGAATATGTTTGTCCAACTTTGTATGTAACTCCCTTATTGTGCTCCATACCAAGCCCTGCGTACATTGCTGGCACAATATAAATAAATGGTAATATAATGTCATATTCTTGCATTTACTTCTATAAAGTTAATTATATAGTATCATTTACCATTAGTATGTTCAATGTACACATTGTTTCCATACTGGACTATATGTGGTTTAATGTCAGCTAGAAATAACCCAAAGGTATTGATGATACTATATAAATTCAGGGTATTACACGTGTCTATCAGTTCCACATAAACATCAGAAATAGCCCATTGTTTGGTCACATTGTTATTATCCTGTGACTGGCAGCTGCCATGCTTCTCTGGGAAGATGGCAGGCTGGTCTGGTTGGTCTCTCTCTGCTGGTGTAGTGACTCTCTTTTTTTACATGGGCTCAACAGTGGTGTCCCACACTTGAAAAATCACGATTAGATGTCCGGCCGATCCCCACTCTGATTGGCTTATTGGTTCAACTCAGATGTAGATGGAAAAAATTGGAAGGATTTGGTTTACGAGCCCACGACCAGTATACCAAATACAATGGGTTTTCCTTGTTGGCTTATTTCTCATCTGACAAATGCGCAAACCCACCGCTTACCCCCTTCGCACCAGAAGCCATTAGTCGAGCAAACAACAACTCCCTGTTCGACTCCGGCCACGCCACCTCCTCCTCTAACACTGATATTGTACTTTGTATAATCTTTGTATGAGAAATGTTAGTTAAATGTACTTATAGAGGCTTGAATTTCTTTTCTCAGTTCATTGATTCATCTAGGCAATGATTCACTTGATTATATCCAAGAATCCATAAAACCAGTGCAACTAAAATTAAAAAAACAAAATAAAAAAAATGACTCAAAATAAAAAAAAATTAAAAATGTTATGATTATTTTTAATAGCCTAACACAGTTATAAAACACAAATCTAGAAGAATAAACATAATCAGCACAGTTATTTTCTGAACACTTTTGGAAAACTGTGCTTTTTAATTTTTTTAAATTTATTTTCATATTGTTTGACTGTATTACCTTCAGTACTCAATCCATATTTTTAATAATTTGTCTTTAGAATGTGAGGAAAAAAAGTATTACAGAAACCAAACGCGTCTCTTCTTGGCCCTGACTGCGGTTAGCGTTTCGTGTGTCAGTTATAGCACTCAAGAAATGCCCCCGGTCAAAAGAAATAAAACATAACAAAAAAAAGCTGTGTAACCACAAACCTCAAAGTGTCACTTGGAAGCACATGACTTAGCACTTTGCAAACACAGCATCTGCTTTACAGAAAAATAGGCAGTTTGTACTGTGCAATATCTTGTTGGTACTTCTTGCTTGTTTTTAGTAAATGGGGAAAAAAAAAAGATTATGGGAAAAAAAAAAAAAAAAAGAATAATAATAATGATAAAGTAAAATAGTTACAAAAAAATGCTTAATCCAAAATGTTAATTTCCTTTTATTGTAGTTCATTGTACCAGATACACACAAGAAGGAAACATTGCTGATTATGAACGATTAAAAAAAATAGAGAGTTTTTTTCCTTACCATTAATATCATACCTGTTACGGACATTTGGCAACTGCAATTGTGCACCCACGGTTTACTGTGTTACTAGGAAATACTGCAAACCTTGCTGTTCTGTCTCTGTTCTACTTCATGCTCTGTTAGGGCAATAAAGGAAATATAGAATGTTGCCCTTTTGTATTAAATATTACATCTCAGCGTTTCAGCTCTTGTGTTTATGACTCTTTCTTGTTTAATGTTCCAAACACCTTTTACTCGTATTAATGCATGGAGCGTATGTAATATAATATTTACAGACCGACATTTATTAAGCAATATGAAAACCCTCGTTCGTACAAAATCAGCTGCAATTTTTGATGTTGTTTTTGTTTGATGGGATTCTTGACTATATTTTTTATATAAAACTTTAACAGTATAACTGGAGGGGTTTTTCCAGAAACCCTTAAAATGTCCTCATTCTATGCATTGCACATACTCCTGATAGTTAAAGGGTTTAAAGGGTTTATGAACATTTAAAAAAAAAAAAAAACATACACACAGTGAACGAAAACTTTATTTATAAAAAAACAAATAAAAAAAACATTAATACATCCTGGATTTAGTGCTTGATATTTGGATGCATCAGCCAGATAACCAATTTGCCGATAGCAATATTATAAGTCTGTAAATTTTAATGCCATGTGTGTGACCCTGAAAGCTTTGTGTACATGGCCCTGTTGTGCGTTCAACAGGTAATAAGGAGGCAGAATTAAATATGTAGATGTTGTTGATGTTGGAAACAAAGTGGCCATATTGCTTCTTTTTTTCCTTAAAATTGTCTATCAGGGACAGTCCCTGAGCTTTGGTTGATTAGTGGGAACACATGGATGGGTAGATACTATGGAGGGCATATTCTATGCTTTCATGGGAAGTTAAACATTCAAAAACTCTGCTCTAGAATGAGGTCGACTATTGACAACCTGGTTTGCTTTGGAAGGAATGTGGTCTACCAGAATGAGCTAGAATTTTGACAACTTCCCGATACAGTGTAGGGTTTGTTCAAGATGTTAGTTCTAGAATGTGAAGAAGATATACCAGGCTGCGCCTACCTATTAACAGTAGGGAGTATAGGATGTGTTATATGACTGAGAATGAGCTAGACTATTGACAACCTGGTTTGCTTTGGAAGGAACGGAGTCTACCAGAATGAGCTAGAATTTTGACAACTTCCCGATACAGTGTTTACATGGGGATGTTCACAATGTTAGTTCTAGTAACTCCCTTCTAATCCTCTGTACCAAGGACTGCATTCATTTGTTGGTGCTATATAAAGAAACGATAATGTAATGTAATATATGAGCTAGACTATCTGCAACCTGGTTTGCTTAGAAAGGAACTTGGTCCAACAGAATGAGCTAGAGTTTTGACAACTTCCCAATACAGTTTGTCCAAGGGGATGTTCAAGATGTTAGTTCTAGAATGAGCTAGAGTATTTACAGCTTCCTGATAAATATAGTTATAATCATTTATACCAGGGCGTGTATATATGGATCTTTACAGAAGTGTATGAGTTAGAATATAGGTGTCTATATACATGTTTATTTTGCTTTTGAAAGCAATTTGACATGCAGCACAATGGTCAAACCTTCATTTATCCAACAGGAATATCAAGTATTATGTATGAATATCTTCAACCAACCACTATCGTTTAAAGTAATATTTAATACAGCTAGCCTCAGATAGCCATCCTCTATAGCTACAGACTGCAATAGTGAGAAAAACCTAAAAACACTTGTCGAGTGTTAACCGGTTGTGTATCTCTACACTTAGAGCAGCTGCTTGTGTCTGTCTTTCTTTTACATCTAATCTGTAGAGGAAACGTAGATATAGGGATTCTGTCAGCTTAAACATTGCTCAAACTGTGAATGCAGAGAACAAAAAAAAGGATGACAAATGATCTATACATAGGGGTAGCAGACTTGCAAGCGAAGGCATAAAATATGAGACAATTCAATTTTAAAAATATCTGTGTATGATATCCTGTTTATGGCATCCTCATGTGTCATTTGCACATCAAGCCATAAGGTGATGTCATTTGCTTGCAATTTTGCGAACACAGTATATGTCCTTTTTAATTTTTTTACATTTTATTTTGATTTTCTACATTCACAGTATAAACAATGTTTAGGATTGTTTCTAAATGTATAATTAATATAGATAGATAGATAGATAGATAGATATTGTGGTAACAAAAAGGAATGAATGCCAGATACAAGTGTAAAATAATAATATATTTTTATAATAAACAAATATTATAATGAAAGCTATAAATGTTTTGTTTAATATCCCAGTTTAAAAAGGACTGCACTCTTCGTCCTGTGTCATACCTTGAATATTCATATTAGTCATCTATGTAAAACTGACTGATATATTAAATAAAAAAAGTCATATTCTCTTAATAAAAAAAACAAACTATTCACATGTCTGAATACAGACGTATCTTGCTACAGCCTTCTCTTAACCAAGGACAATAAAATATCTTATCATGACTGACCAGGCCTCCAGAGAAGATATAAATATTATGTTTAAAAGTGTCATTGTTCTCTGTAAGTATACTTTCTAGCCAAATAACCTATTGTCTGCCATCTCCACTTCAAATCCACTTGCCTATTTCTATATCTTTTTAAATTACCATTTTAAAAATTCACGAGCCCATTGTATATTCTACCTATTATTGTGTCCATCGATTTCCTATTAAGATACATTTTGGGGTCTATTTACTAAACTGTGAACAGGGGGGAATTGATAACAGACTTGGAGAAAATATATGTCAAAACAGCTGAGTTGGGAAAATAGATGAAGAGATTTTTTTCAGTATTTTTAGTGTTTAGTAAATACACCCTTTATTTTTATAATTGTTGCTTTCTTTTTTTTTTTTTGGATATTTTTATTGGGAATATTTTTTGACAACACTGCTATGCATATAATATTTATTATGCTAAATAGCATCCTTTAAATAAAAAAAAAGATTTTTACTCCTTAAGGGTTACCTCTTCCCTCTAGATTGGAAGCATTTCGGTCTATGAATTTAAGTTTATTTTTTTTTATTTTTTTTTAACACTTGGTAGACTCTAGCCCTGTACAAATAAACATTAATATATTTAACAATATAGCTGCATATGGCAAACTTTCGCTCATCCTTTTCTATTTTTTTTTTAAACATTTAAAAAAAAAATGCTTAATTAACAAGATCAAAAACAACTTAATTTACAGAAAAGATCCTATCGAAAATGTATTTGGATTGTTAACAATAAATAAAAAGTGGTTTAACAATAAACCAGATTCTAATTATATACATATCATACGCATTTTATGCAGCTTGGTTAATAATTCACCACAGTTTATGGTTTGGTGAATTGTCCCCATGAGGAATAACCTAGATGGAGACAAAGTCACAACAGAGATGTCCAAAAAAAAAAAAAAAAAATAATAATAATAATAATACTTAGGTCAAAATAGTTGGAGAATTTCTAGCTTGATTCTTGCAGTATTGCCAGTTTTACACAGACTACTGGTTGGTTAGTGAATTCGACCCCTTTGATATAGATGCCTCAAGCACCTAAATTGGAATAACATCATTTAATTAATATATTAAAGTGTTTACACTTAGATTTGTAACTATATACTAACAAAGTACTAACCAGGGGACAGAACAGGGATGTTAATTTGATGAGATTCTAGTAGATCAAAATAAATCTCAAAACAAGCCACTAACGAACCTTGAGGTCAGTACTAATTCTAATAATGAAAATAATAACTGTCGTGAATTGACACACACATGGGAAAAAAAAAATATCAAACATTAATAATGGAGGTGGAAAAATTCTCCATCTTGTTTTTCTTTCCAGCCCTGCTATTAATTCCTCATTGGTGCTAGTTAGTTATAAGCCCACCATTCTCTATTTTGTGGTAATATTTTAGTGATCCTTTCCAACTATACTTTCACCCATTTATATACCATCTCCCTGTTTTATATAACAAGTTATATAAGTTTTGTTTAAGTACTATATCCTCTCCACATTCTTTTCATGATATGTCATGCACTAACATTACACACTGTTGTACATTACCTTCATGGAATAAATATGACCTGAAGCAGTTTCTCTCAATGAAATAAAAGCTCTCCCAGTTGTCAAATATTAGTAAATCCACTGGTCCCTCACCCTCACACACAATGAATACATATAATACAAAATCACACACAACTAAGAAAATTTAGCTTTCAATTTGTACAATCAGAGATGTTAAAATATAAAATAGCCTACATTATAATACATGCATGGAACCTCAACTAAGTATATCAGGGCTTTACAAATCCTGGGCAGTCAAACAGACCAATTTACATTCCAGATAAGTTTAGAAGTCGAGGAAATGGTGCTTCTATGTAAAACAATCAAAAAAGTTAGCCCTTTGGATTTTAGGAGCTTTGGCTCCTTGGTTCGTGGGATTTGTCAAGTCCTGAAATATATATTAATTCTTCAAGTAACACACAATTTTTTTTATAAACTAGAAAGAAAAAAAAAATTGTGTCGATAACCTTGGTACAAGACAGCCATATTGAAGAAAAGAAAAAAAAAAAAGTTTATCTTCATAGAGAAAATTATCAAATTTTTTAAAAATAGATTTTTCATGGATAACTGTACAGAGAAAAACTAACAAACAAAAAAAAACCAATTCCAGTAGGAAAGTCCATAGAACATAGCAAAACACAGAAGTCTCAAAGGCTAAACAAGTTTTAAAAGGATATAAAAAAAAGTACCATAGAATAAAATAAAAGTGCAAAAATATGTCACAAGGTCCACGACATGGAAGGCGGAATTTAGAATAAATACACATTTTTTTGGAGAGATGGACTTGTTATAAAGGTTGCGGATGGTTGGGATAGGAAAAAGGAAATTTACTAGGCAATGCAGAGGAAATCTTGTTGCTTTCTATTGTGGTGTAGTGGGGGGGTGTAGCCCAACCCAAACTTTATCGCCCTTGATAAAAACACCAAAATAACAGTATAATTTAAAAAAAAAAAAAAACATAGAAGTATCATAGAATAAAAAGAAATGGATTTCTTACCTTGATGGTACTTGCCATCTTCCAGCTCGTGTTAATGGGTTGTTAATTATTGGCAATATAATTATTATAGCCTTGCACTAACCAGAAAGTAGATTTGATCGAGTTGTACGAAGCGGATGAGATTGTGCTAACTGTGGGAAATGAAGTCAGCCAATGACAGGAAGAGGTTTCGATTGGTCCTGGTTATAGAAGCCTGAAGAAACAGGATATTTGGGAGCAACGAGATAAGAGAGTTTAAAAACAATGATGTTTTTCTTGATGATACGTGCTAGGAGTTTTTTTTTTTTTCTTTTTCTTTTTGTTTTTTTTTTTAAGTGTCAGATGCCCATGTCTGCTCGGGCAGGTGTTCTACAATGTAAAGTAGAAATGATATACAAGTTTTAAAGCAGGATGCAGATGTTTGGAATAGGGGGCCAAGTTTTGGCTCTTTCAATTGTGACATGTCCCTGGAGTATATGAATCTGCTTTGTCCGAGTCAGCGAGAGATTTTGTAGGCTGCCATTTAATTTGTGATTGATCATGAAGAAATTATATTTTATAGTAGACAGTATTTAGATTTTTTTTTTTAACTCACGCCCTCCCCAGCCTTCATTTGTCATACTCTTTCCTCTCCAGGTTGTACCCCTTGGTTGCATAAGCTTTTCCACAGAACCATATTGTCCAGCAGTGCCCGATTGCGTCCACAACCCTTTTTTCACCGAACCATTTTAACCGACTGATGTCTGTGCACGCAGTGCAAGGCAGTGTAGGAGAACACCACCAATAATGGTTGTGCTGGCTCTGTTGCCACTCACTTCTAGTCTTCCACCACAGGCCTAGGCTGATTTCGCTTAGGCAGAAATATCACACTGGTATAAGATCCGTAGAGGTATCTACGCCTTGTGAATAATGGCACGGAGTGTTATTCAACTCTTAAAGTGTTCTGAAAAGTTCCAACATTCAGAAACTGGAGAAAAAGCCTGGAACATTCCATTGGTTGTCAATTTTTAGAACATCTCCCATAGTTCTAGATTAATGCACAGGTTTAAACAAAGTGGTTTTAAGTACATAAACAAGGATATTAAGATGCCAGCCTCATTTTATATAGAAGCTAGGGAAGAGAGATAGAGCTACCGATTTATTTGTTTTTTATTTACAAAGCAAGCCCAGAATTCAGGCACAGCAACTTTTTGGGGAAACGTCACCAGCTTATCTGTGTTGAAACTCATCCTACCACTGTTGAGTGAACACATCATAGATTCTGCAACAAAATCAGTATATGAGTAAATTTAGGGTCACCAACATTTTCAGCCAGAATAGAGATCACGCACTAGGCCTTGAGGATCACACGTAGCAAGCCAGATGGTCATAAAAGGTTTCAGAGATAATATTTCCCATCATGCCTCCAATGATCACTTGTACATGGACATATTTCCCAGCTAGTACTTCACCATCTTTTCTAGATCTGCTGCTCATTTTCTATTACATAGTAATTTAGGTTGAAAAAAAAAAAGACTTGCATCCATCAGGTTCAACCCTTTTCCTATCCCATGTTTACCGCTGTTGATCCAAAAGAAGGCAAATAAAAACCCCTTCAGCAAGTCCTGAAATATATATTAATTAATATTTCCTTCCTTCCAATTTCTCTTTGAAACAACAAACACAAAATAATTATATAGGCCTACACTAACATGCATAACCCTCTATGCTCCGGCTCATTAAAAAAGTATCCAGGCCCTTTTTAAAGGTATCTAAAGTATTTGTTAGAACCACTTCTTCAGGCGTTGAATTCCATATCTTAATTGTCCGTGCTATAACGGGGGACCTCTTGTCCTTTGTACTGTTCTGTTAATGAACACGTCTTTAGAAAGCCCTTTGTGTGAGCACGTTACATATATATATATAAAACATTGTCATATCTTCTCTAAGCCGCCGTTTCTCTAACGTGTACAAATTTTACTTTTACAGCCTTTCTTCATAACTAAAACTTTCCATTCCCCTGATTAGTTTTGTAGCCCTCCTCTGCACTCTTTCTTTAAAGTCCCGGAATTGAACCGCATATGCAAGGTGAGGACCTAGAATAATATCTTCCTCCTGTGAGTCAATACCTCTTTTAATACCACCCAATATCTTCTGTCCTAATAAGGATTATTTAGTCTGTTTTATTCTGAGCATGAATGCAAACTTCAAGTGAACTGCAAAAATCAGGCATTAATAGAGTTGGACAGGTGGGTGCTCTATTATAAAATATTACACTATTTGGTATAATTAACCAATCAATGAAACACATGAGTTTTCTGATGAGACATCTGATTGTTGGATAAGAGCTTTCTTCTCTGTTGCTACATGCAACCCTAAGAAGACGAATGCGAGATCTCTGGCTCACTAGCCCATCAAGCACACACAGTTATGCATTTATCTTTTCATAAAAGCTATGTTTCCTCGTTTTCTGGATTTTTTTATACTAGTGAAAGTAAATGAAAAACTCGATGGAGACAGCACTGAAAAACGAGTGAAAGTAAATGAAAAACTCGATGGAGACAGCACTGAAAAACGAGTGAAAGTAAATGAAAAACTCGATGGAGACAGCACTGAAAAACCAGTGAAAGTAAATGAAAAACTCGATGGAGACAGCACTGAAATACGAGTGAAAGTAAATGAAAAACTCGATGGAGACAGCACTGAAAAACGAGTGAAAGTAAATGAAAAACTCGATGGAGACAGCACTGAAAAATCAGTGAAAGTAAATGAAAAACTCGATGGAGACAGCACTGAAATACGAGTGAAAGTAAATGAAAAACTCGATGGAGACAGCACTGAAATACGAGTGAAAGTAAATGAAAAACTCGATGGAGACAGCACTGAAATACGAGTGAAAGTAAATGAAAAACTCGATGGAGACAGCACTGAAATACGAGTGAAAGTAAATGAAAAACTCGATGGAGACAGCACTCAAATACGAGTGAAAGTAAATGAAAAACTCGATGGAGACAGCACTGAAATACATTAGTGAAACAGGTAAGAATGACAGGTCTTTGACAATATTTACTGGATCCCTCTAAAACAGTCAACATTTGAAAAAGGACCAGGAACTGTTTAATATAATTGGTTTTAACACCATAAGTTGCCAACAGTCCCAAATCTGCCGGACCAGTCCCTTTTTTTTCGGTCCTGTCCCATAATATTTGGGTTTGCCCCAGCATTAATGCTGCCTGTGCACATTGCTTAGCACTGTGCCCTGGCAACATTGTGTTTAAGCTGTGTATGTCTAACAGACATACAGTCTCTAGGAGACTTGAGGTCCAGACAACCGGTACCTGAACTCAATCTCCCTGGGTCACGGAAAGTCTTGTGGTGCCGCACAGCGTCATACAACCCAGCCCTCTTTTAGCCCTGACCCCTTTTTTCCCCACGGGCCCAACTGAAGAAAGTTAGCGAATACTAAGAAAAGTTTGCATATTTTTGTAAAAGTTATGGGTTTCACAACTGCAATAAAAGGCATTTCATGGTGACTTTAAGAATGACTGCAATCCTAAAAAAATACAAAAACAGAGTAAGCCATTTAAAATCAAGCTCCATTCTGATTGGTTTCTTGGTGTTCTGAGCCAATCACAGTACAGCTAACCTCCAAGCCATGGTCACTGACCAGCATAAACACAGAAGAGAATAGACAAAGAGTAACCTCTTGTATGTTATTAGCTAATCACCGCACACCCTGTATCAATCAGCTGCAGGAGTTTCTCTATCCAGAAAATCTGATAATCTATAGGGATTATAGGAAGCACGGAGGACTTTTGTTATGTATCCAACTATGAAGTGACTAATCCCTGTAATTGGTTTGCATTCCCCATGAAGGACTAAACATGTACATATGAGACTGAGAGACATGTGGCAAACTATACAGGTTGATATAAATCATATGCATTCCATGGAAGCAATTAAGTCATAATCTAGGATTGGACACTGGTGTCTATCCACTATCCACTATTCAGTGACCTGACAAAGAAATAGCAAATGTCAGACATTAATAGCAGAGCTGGAATGACAAACAAACTGGAGAAACATTCCAACTCCGCTATTACTGTCTGAGTGATACAGTTCATCATTTAGTTCGCTGATTAGCGATTCTGTCCAGTGCATTAGGACTCAATACAGTTCTAATATAGAGATACAGTTGCAGCATGTTATTAAATACTATAAGATGTAAAGTTTGCAGGAAGGTAGATCAGTTCCCGCTAGCTCAACAAGTTACAGAAAATGACTAGTCAGCATGAGGACCATAATATTGATTGGCCTTAAAATTACTAATTCTCCTCCAGCTGTGACATAAAACAAGATAAACACAAATAAAACCCGCAAAATAAAAACACGCCACCAGTAAGGCGACTTAGGCAGCTGCCTAGGGCGCATCTTAGATGGGGGCGCCGGAACCGTAATTAAAAAAAAAAAAAAAAAAAACCTCCCCCTTACTTACCTCGTCGCTGCTGCTCTGTCTCCGGTGGAGGTCCGTGGCTGTGAGGGAAGCGTTGTGCGCTCCCCTCCAGCCAATGCGCATTCAATAAAGTTTGTTTAAAAAAAAAATAAAAAAAAAAACTTTACTGAATGCGCATTGGCTGGAGGGGAGCGCACAACGCTTCCCTCACAGCCACAGACGGGCAGATGAGAGCACCGGGAGAGCAGCAGCGACGAGGTAAGTAAGGGGGAAGGGGGGAGGATCCTGGCATACTGTGGGGGAAAATCCTGGCATAGTGGGTGGCTAAGGCCTGGCTGGCATACTGTGGGGGAAAATCCTGGCATATTGGGTGGCTAAATCCTGGCTGGCATACTGTGGGGGAAAATCCTGGCATATTGGGTGGCTAAATCCTGGCTGGCATATTGTGGGGAAAATCCTGGCATATTGGGTGGCTAAATCCTGGCATATTGTGGGGGAAAATCCTGTGATATTGAGGCGCATAATCCTGGGATATTGAGGGGCATAATCCTGGGATATTGAGAGGCATAATCCTGGCATATTGAGGGGCATAATCCTGGCATATTGAGGGGCATAATCCTGGGATATTGAGGGGCATAATCCTGGGATATTGAGGGGCATAATCCTGGGATATTGAGAGGCATAATCCTGGGATATTGAGAGGCATAATCCTGGCATATTGAGAGGCATAATCCTGGCATATTGAGGGGCATAATCCTGGGATATTGAGGGGCATAATCCTGGCATATTGAGGGGCATAATCCTGGGATATTGAGAGGCATAATCCTGGGATATTGAGGGGCATAATCCTGGGATATTGAGAGGCATAATCCTGGGATATTGAGAGGCATAATCCTGGGATATTGAGGGGCATAATCCTGGCATATTGAGGGGCATAATCCTGGCATATTGAGAGGCATAATCCTGGGATATTGAGAGGCATAATCCTGGGATATTGAGGGGCATAATCCTGGAATATTGAGGGGCATAATCCTGGAATATTGAGAGGCATAATCCTGGCATATTGAGGGGCATAATCCTGGGATATTGAGGGGAATAATCCTGGCATATTGAGGGGCATTATCCTGGCATATTGAGGGGCATTATCCTGGCATATTGAGGGGCATTATCCTGGCATATTGAGGGGCATAATCCTGGCATATTGAGGGGTATAATCCTGGGATATTGAGGGGCATAATCCTGGGATATTGAAGGGCATAATCCTGGCATACTGAGGGACATAATCCTGGCATACTGAGGGGAATAATCCTGGGACATTGAGGGGCATAATCCTGGGATATTGAGGGGAATAATCCTGGAATATTGGGTGGCTAAATCCTGGCATATTGTGGGGCATAATCCTGGGATATTGAGGGGAATAATCCTGGAATATTGGGTGGCTAAGTTCTGGCATATTGTGGGGCATAATCCTGGGATATTGAGGGGAATAATAATATGATAATGTGGGGGGGGGGGGGGGGGGGGCGGCAATTTTTATTTTGCCTAGGGCTAAATCCTTGCACCGGCCCTGCATAAAAATGTTAAAAAGTTTAAAAAAGTCAACAAATAAAAAAATAAAAAATATGTTGTTGGTTACAAAACTTACATGTACATGTACTGATGTGCATAAAGATATATCTACATTATGTATACATTATGACTTATAGTCCGTCTGTTCTGTCATGTGTTTGTTGCCGTTTCTATACATGACACTAAAATAATTTGCTAAACTTTCTTTGCATTGAAATTCTAATCAGTCTTTAAATAAACCTACATGAGTGGTATATTTGTGCATTACAGGCTGGCACATAATCTCCTGTTACCTTATCCAGTGTGATTTAAAGCTGTTTATTTCATGAGGTACCAACATTGACATGTCAGAAAGCTTACGTTCTGTATCAATCATATACATGCTTAATGCTCTTTAAAACAGGCTCTCTGTTGTTGGCTAAATGTTGTCCATTTGCCAAAAATCACACTATGCACACCCATGGTGGTCCAGCCCCTGATAATCCAGCACACACTTGTCTTTTCTAGGACTACATGGCATATATTAAAAGGGAAATTCAAATTTAGTTATCAGGCAACCCACAATAAGTGGGTTTAATTAACTTTAAAAAATACAGTGTTGCCTCTTAAATTCTAGCAACATTAAAAATATAGATAGTGTGTGCAGCCATTTTGTTTTTCCCGACTATGCCACATTAGGCAGTTTTGTTTTGATACATATTAGTGTTCAATATTATAAAAATGTATGAGTCAGCTCTCCAGTATATTTAACTGGAGGCCAAGAGTAAAAAATCAACAACCAGGGTCTTAAGGTAAACTCTACAGTGTGCATAACTGTAGGCTTGCCCAACTGGCATACGGTTGTATGTCTGGAATCCTTTCCAATTAGACAGTGGGTGGAGTTAACATAAGATCTATTTAAGCAAATAGCAAGAAAACTATAGCGATTTAAAAAGTCGAATTAAAAGGGCAGGTTGCTTAGGGTACAAGTGACCAAACAGCAGGAGGAAAACTCCAGAAATTCTTGAACTAATACTACTACTTGAAATATTTTCAACTGGAGGAAATTCAGGAGGGTACAACCAGAAGCTGATCTAATGTTATGTTTTATGGCTTGTTGATTATTATTCTACTTTTGAACACACTTTCTTGCTGTTGTTGCATAAAGGTTACAGCTGAAGAGGCATGCAATCGTTAATGTTTGTTTATTTTATTTTTTTTGTTTTGTTTATTCCTTTGTGGTGGTTACTTGTGCGATGACTGTATTCCCAGAGGGACGTTCCCGAAAGTAACGTGCATTATTGTGGCGAGTCCCTGAAGGAGTGATCATTTTCACGCTACTGATTCATGTGGCATACATACGTCCCAGGTGGCAAGACTGTCTACGCTGTTACGTGACTCAATTATCCGGAGATTTAACTGCTTTGAAAACATAAATGAGCAGCAGCAACAGGAATGGGAAAAGGTCAAACTTGTCTCGTTTTAGCCTTGTCAGAGACATTAGAATGGTAGTTCTTCGGACCCACAGACCAATATGGTAGGGTAAGCTCAGCTTAAAGAAGTATCTAGAAATATTAGGCCAACGGTCACGGACAACTGATAATTCCAGGCTTCATGAATAACCCCTAATCACAAATTATAGTGGTAACCCTTAAATTGTAGGCTGTTAGTTGTCTGGTACGAGAATCATGGCTCCCCCTTATCCCATCTAACCCTAGGCCACACTACTTGGGAAATGCAACACAGTAATGGTGGTCCTGCAGTAATCTCTTTGGTGACCATTATTTCATATTGTCATTTTGCATTTATATTTTGACGTTTGGTTGTTGGGCAGCACCCATTACCACTGCTGGGATATTCTTTGATACATCACAACCATCAGAAAACCTGAAGCAGGGCGTAACAATGATTTGTATATGCAACTAGGCCCAATCAGAAGCCATTTTAGTATTTTTTTTAGCAGCAATGGCGGTTGTAGGTCTCAACTTGTGAAATGTGTCAAGAGAGCAAGTCTTGTTCTCTACTTTCTCTAGGGTAAATGGATCACGGGGTGTGTTTTAAGGAACTTAAAGTTTATTGCAAGGTGAAACATAGCCGGTCTCTCATTGTATCTTGGCTGTGTCTTTTGGACTGGATCCATATGTCACAGGGTCCAATTGCTAATAAAACTTCTTGTGCGTGTTAATCTAAACTGCTCGATTTTCTAGATTAGACTAAATGGAACGGCCAGGCCTCTCGATCTCTCAGCTATAGGGCAATTCTTTAAAACAGTGGTTCATAACGGGGGCCATATGGCACCCCAGAGCGCCACAATGTATATCGGGGGCCAGAGGTAAAGGTAGTGACTTGTTTTGGCCTGCCATGACTATTTTTCCTCATCTACTCACATTAAATCTATGATTACAAACCTGATTATTAGGAGCATTTAACGAGCACGTAACTTTTAAATAACAATGCAGAAGTAAATAAAGTAAAATAATTGCACACAGTCAGTGTTGTCTGTGACAGCAGACAGGAGCAGGGTGGCAGCTGACATGGGGCGGGCAGCAGAAGACTGGAGTGGATCTGCAGCAGAATGGAGTGGAGCGGCAGCAGACTGGAGGGGGTGACAGCAGAGTCAGCACTACTATTGTTTGTGGTATATCATCCCTCACTGCCTTTGTTGCACAGACATCTGGCCTGGCCCCACTAGATCGCCTGGGAGCAATCTGGTGCTGTGAAAAGGGATGCAGGGGGCAAAAGTATTAGTTATGTGAGGAAGAGTACAACTTGGTGGGGAAGGGTACAAGCAATGACTTGGTTGGGGGGGTTGCATGAGCTTAGTGAGGCCTAGGGCAGAACATAACAAATAATACACCCCAGACAAGCAGAGCAAAGTTTTAGCATGAACCTACCACACTGAAATTAATAGGAAGATATAATTCAATTAATACGTGTTTTGAGAAAAAAGTTTTGCAATAGAAATTCCTTGTTGCTGAACAAATAAAACGTAATAAAAAAAATTAGTAAAACAGTTTTTTTTTCTCTCCAAAACTAATATAAGCTTTTCTTAATGGAAAAATATTACTTTTTACCTAGTGATTACTTAGAATCTTAAAGGGACACTAAACTTTATTTTTCGTATGTGCTTCTAACATAGCAGCACATGTGAAAAGTAAGTTGTGGCTAGTGTGAGGATAAACTGGCAGGTACTGTTGATAGTACACGTCAGTTTATCCTCTGACCGACAGCTGCCATGCTTCCAGGGGTCCCCTCTGCTGATCCCATGCATAGCAGAAATAGACCCCTGCACTCTGCAGACCCCGATTAGGGGAGTGGGGTGAGCCCCAGCCTATTACCCCTCTGCCCCCCCACCTTCCCTTTCAGGTCCCCCTCTGACCACATCATTGTCTTAAAATTTTGAATCCCCTGCCCAATACAGACTAAGAAATAAATAGTAAATAGTCACATCTATGTAGAATATGGACTGCAAAAATGACTAGAAAAAAACAAGAGTAGAAAAGTTAAAATTGTGTATATTCCCATGAGTATATATTCCAATGTTTATCTATTTGTGCAGACAGGCAGTGGGAATATAATTAGAGTTACATAAGATATGTGTGGTTAAATACTATTCTTGTATTTTCTAGCTGTCTTTATCTACAAGACTTAAATAGCCTGTCAAAGGATGTGCACACAGAGGGCACATCCTGACATGGGGGCTCAGGACAGAGCAGGCTCAGATAACACAGTATTGTTTTGTCATTTTCTTTTACTGACAAAGTAAAAAAAAAAAAAAGGTTGAACACTGTAGCTTGAAACTGAACTTTTATAGCACAGAGCAAATTAAAAGTGTCCGTAAAAAAAAATAATAATGATATGAGGATTCACTAGCGTGGACACTATCCAGTCTCCTGAAAAAGGGATTTTTTTTCTGGCTAATGATAACATGGCATGATACTTGTTAGACATGTGCATTCGTTTTCTGACGAATGCATTTTCGGCCGAAAATAGTATTTTCGCCCATTCGTCCGAAAAATGAATAAAGAAAATGCTAAACTAACGAAAGCCGAAGGAATGAATGGTTAATAAACGAAAATCATTCGTCCATTCGTGCTATTGGCATTCTATAAACCGAAATAGAGTCGGTTTATAGAATACCAATAGTATTACACACATTCCATAAACATAATGGACGACTTTCGGTTTATGGAATGTATATAATGCTATTGGTATTCTATAAACCGAAATAGAGTTGAAATAGGTCAATTCGTATGAATGGGGACTCTATTTCGGTTTATAGAATACCTATAGCATTACATACATTCCATAAACCGAAAGTCTATAAACCAAAAGAGGTTAAAATAGGTCAATTCGTACGAATTAATACAACAAAACGAAAATAATGAATGAATTTCATCTGAAACGAATGCAGTAATGAACGAAATTTGTTTCGGACTAAATAAATAAAATTTTCGTCTGAATGGGCGAAAACGAAACGAACATTTTAGCTTTGCACATGTCTAATACTTGTATACCTTGGTGTGGCTTCTACTTGCACCCTCATGGAAATAATAGATATTACCATTTGACAAGCTGGTGTTTGTGTTTATTTACGTAGGTTAATGCCAGTATATTTCTCTATGATAGAGCTTATTGTCTGATGACATTTAATGACTTTTGAGATAACGTATTTTTACGTTTAAAGAGATCACCATGTATAAGACACACCCCTTCTTTTTTTTTTTTATATGAAAAACAAGAACAATTTTCTTTTTACATTGGAATAACTGATTTTAAACATGTTATAAACGGGGGGGGGGGAGTGGAAAGAGTATGTGGGGAGAAGATTGGGAGGTATATAAGGGGTTATGAGAGAAAGGGGGGTAAAAGTGGGAGGGTTTCAACAATTTGGCGGCAATTCGGCAGGAATTTGGCATTTCGGCAGGAATTCAGCAAATCGGTTAAAGGCACTCTTTTTTAACAGTTACTTCCCTGTATAAGACGACACTGTATAAGACGAAAAATTAGAAAGAAAAAAAAAAAAAAAAAACGATGTGCACACTGAGGGCACATCCTGACATGGGGGTTTTGCGGGCAGAGCAGGCTCAGATAACACAGTACTGTTAGGCCATTTGTTTTACTGACAGAAAAAAAAAGTTCAACAATGAAGCTTGAAACAAAACTTTTATAGCACAGAGTAAAAAAAAAAAATTAAATAATAAAAAAAAATATATATATATATTCATTGTGGTTATAGTTTGAGTTTGATCAAACAAGGCATAACATTAAAAGAGCTATACTATTTACAACAGGAAGGCAATGTACATATTACACACACATTTATATATATATATATATATATATATATATATATATATATATATATATATAATCTGTACAATGTATCAATATATATATATATATAATCTGTGCGATGTATCAATATATATATATATAATCTGTGCAATGTATCAATATATATATATATATATATATATATATATAATCTGTACAATGTATCAATATATGTATCAATATATATATATATATATATATATATATATATAATCTGTACAATGTATCAATATATGTATCAATATATATATATATATATATATATATATATATATAATCTGTACAATGTATCAATATATATATATATATATATATATATATATATAATCTGTACAATGTATCAATATATATATATATATATATATATATAATCTGTACAATGTATCAATATATATATATATATATATAATCTGTACAATGTATCAGTTATATATATATATATATATATATATATATATATATATAATCTGTACAATGTATCAATTATATATATATATATATATAATCTGTACAATGTATCAATATATATATATATATATATATATATATATATATATAATCTGTACAATGTATCAATATATATATATATATATATATATATAATCTGTACAATGTATCAATATATATATATATATATATATACTGTACAATGTATCAATATATATATATATATATATATATAATCTGTACAATGTATCTATATATATATATATATATATATATAAAATCTGTACAATGTATCAATATATATATATATATATATATATATATAATCTGTACAATGTATCAATATATATATATATATATATATAATCTGTACAATGTATCAATATATATATATATATAATCTGTACAATGTATCAATATATATATATATATAATCTGTACAATGTATCAATATATATATATATATATATATATATATATATATATAATCTGTACAATGTATCAATATATATATATATATATAATCTGTACAATGTATCAATATATATATATATATATATATAATCTGTACAATGTATCAATATATATATATATATATATATATATATAATCTGTACAATGTATCAATATATATATATATATATATATATATATATATATAATCTGTACAATGTATCAATATATATATATATATATATATATATATATAATCTGTACAATGTATCAATATATATATATATATATATATATATATATATATATATAATCTGTACAATGTATCAATATATATATATATAATCTGTACAATGTATCAATATATATATATATATATATATATATATATATATATATATATATAATCTGTACAATGTATCAATATATATATATATATAATCTGTACAATGTATCAATATATATATATATATATATAATCTGTACAATGTATCAATTATATATATATATATATATATATAATCTGTACAATGTATCAATATATATATATAATCTGTACAATGTATCTATATATATATATATATATATATATATAATCTGTACAATGTATCAATATATATATATATATATAATCTGTACAATGTATCAATATATATATATATAAAATCTGTACAATGTATCAATATATATATATATAAAATCTGTACAATGTATCAATATATATATATATATATATATAATATGTACAATGTATCAATATATATATATATATATATATATATATATATATAATCTGTACAATGTATCAATATATATATATATATATATATATATATATATATATATATATATATATATAATCTGTACAATGTATCAGTACAAGTGAAAGCAATGCTTATATTAAGATGAATGTGCTTTTAAATGTGTTTGTGGTGTCTCCTGTTTATGACATCACCATGTGTCTTGATATGTAAATTACACATATTACATAGCACACAACTGGACGCTGTCATCAAACAGCCAATCAGAGCAGGAGAGAAACGCCAGCTTATCCTCCCAAGTATGAAGAGAATAACATCAGATAAAAGTACAACATTTTAATTCTTGTCCATAGACGTTAAATGTGACAGCACTGCAGAGAATACGAGAACAAGGCACGCTTGACACGTTTCGCACCAGGAAGGTGCTTTATCAAAAGCAGCCAAATGTTTAAAGGTTGCTCACACAATATATACACACAGATTAGAAGTAATTAGAACCATTAGGATGAGCAGTTGAGGATGGGGAAGCAGGTACCAGTCCGATTAGCTCACTCTGACAAAAAGGAAAAAACACACACCTACAGAGGAGGGACTTAGAATTCCTAATACCTACTCATACATGATTTAGAAACTAACAAAGTAAATAAATTGCTATGACTCAAAATGGTGAAATGTAGATATAAAAACATGTACAAAGTATAAGGTATTATGAACATGAGGTAGATTGAAGATTTTTTTTAGTTATGAATTTAATGCCAGCATCAATGATCCTTGCAAGGCCCTCATCTGTTCGTAATACTAGCAGGTGCTTTTATAATATTGGTTAAATTCTAAACTATAAAGGGTAATAAATTTGACACTATCATCCATGACTGATTTATATGAAACTCTATCTTCTAAAAGTTCAGAACGACTTTTATCTCTAGCTTTCTTATATGCCCTTTCAATATCCCGGTCCAAGTAGCCCCTAGTTTTAAACCTTTCCTTGAGTTCACTGGCTTGAAGTTCAACATTTTCATTAGTGGAACATGATTAGGATGGCAACGTAGTTGCATGGAACACAGTATTGCCTGATACTTTTTCACGATAAACTGAGGTGACAATTTTGTTGGTAACATTATTAGCACATAAAGTAAGGCAAAGTAAGGCAATTGATGCACATTGGTGTTCAAAAGTAAAACGTAGGTTTAAATTGTTACAATTGCCATAATCCATTAAAAACTGTACATCCCTAGGGTCACCCTTCCAAATAAGGTTCAGGTCATCAATATACCTCCCACAATAGGCAATTCTGTCCCTGAATGGGTTATCGCAGCTGAAAATATAGTGCTCCTGCCAAAATGACATTTATAAATTTGTATATGAGGGCGCAAAACACGCCCCCATTGCTGTACCCTGAATCTGCAAATAAAAGACATCCTCAAACATAAAAAAGTTGTGTGTAAAAAGAAATTAAATCTCTAATAATATCAAAAACTCCGCAGCCTCTCACTGCATTAGCGGATTGAGGCAGTCGCCGACCAGACCCAGAGAATAAACTGGCAGGTACTGTCGAAATTACATGCCGGTTTATCCTCACACTAGACACAACTAACTTTTCACTTCTGTGTCTATATTAGAAGCACAAGTGAAAAATAAGGTTTAGTGTCCCTTTAAGGAGAGCAGCCCATTTCTTCTTTGTCATGTGATGCTGACAGGACTTTAAAAAAAAAATGTTAAGCAAAATTAAATAAATTGAAATAAAAAACATGGCGGTCCATAGTCTCCAGTTGGAGAAATTCTCAAATGCAGCTGAATGGGAGAATTTTTCCAACTCTGCTACTTTGGCCTAAAGTTTGAAATTCCCTTATTAATTCCATGCAATTTTCTCTTTATTGTCACAGGCCATGCACAGGAAAAATAATCTCCAAATTGCGCCATTGTATACATAACAGTTCTATGCCAATTCAGAAATTAGCAAAGTGAAGATAAAGAATGTGTAACTTTAGAACACAAACACCATACTTTTGAGGTTTTTTTTTACGCACAAAACCCACTCAGATATATACCACACTGGGGCATAAATCTTACTAAACTAATTAGTTTATATATACATACATATAATGAAGGAATGCAAATAAAGTATCGTATTGAGTTATCTGCACTCCATATACCTCCAACAGGAGGCAGACATTTTGTTTAGAACCTTTGGTCAGATGGTCAGATCTTTCTTCATCTGACCCAAGATTCTAAACAAGATGTCTGCCCCTTGAGAGGAACTATATGTAGTAAAAAAAAAAAAAAGGCTCAATAAGGCACTTTATTTGTATTCTTTCATTTAAGTCTTTCTTTACAATTCAACTACACTTGATACAATCTTTTAACTAAACATAAGTTCAGTTTTTGCTACCGTCCTTTAAGCTGTTGCAATACACTCAGGAACACTAGAGGGCGCTAGTGCGCTGTAGACAATGTGGTTTCAGGCTTGTGTTTTAGAATGCATACTGGGCACATTTCTGGGGAACAGACCAACATAACAGATTTCAACAATCTGGATGAAAATGTCACCTGAGCAGTGGCAGAATGTTCTTCCAAAACTATTAATGCATCTTATTTTCACTCTCCAATTTTTTTTTTTTTTTTTTTTATAATTCTGCCAAATACCAATTAATCAGTTGTTTCTTTAATCCAGAGCCTAACCAGACGCAGGGATGGAGCATCAGTAACCTAGCTGCAGATGCCCCTGACGATAGAACCAGGCTGCAGTAAAACTTATCAAAAGATTTTCTCTCCCATATTGCACCAAGCTGTGTTTTTTTTCTTTTCTTTCTTATCGCTGTGCATGGAATGTATTAATGTGTTTTGTGAATCCGGCAGTTTATGGCAGCCCGCTCCACCGGCACATCTGCCGAGCACCTTCGCCTCTCAGCCGTTTCAAATTGTCATTCTAAACGTGTGGTACAAAAAAACCCTTATCCTCAGTGAACTCCACACGTTACAGCCCACCGAGACGTCGTCATCAGGCTGTCTGTGCGGGTTTTTTTCTTGTTTTTTTTTTCCAGTGTTGGGGGATCTGCCGCCCCCCCCCAAATTTGCCGCCCTAGGCGGATGCCCTCGGGGTAAATACTGCACTGCATATGATGGTCCAGTCCTGCCCAGCACACACACGCTATAGCAGTCTGCATATCAGACGTAGATGGCATTTCCAGATTTCTAAACATAGACTTAATGTTGCAGCTTACATGTGTTCTAGGAACTGTACAAGTTTTCTAAAGAACAGTCAAACATAATGTTTATTTGACTGGCTGCCATCACTTCATGCTGTCTCCCAATGCATTAGCACCACTCTCTCACAGGGTTCATTCACTGATCCCATGATGAATGAGGAAACGGTAAGTAAGCGATCGGCCTGGCCAATTCCAACAATAATAATAGCTTCACCTTCTAATGTTTATTTAGATGCTGGTGTCCCACACACTTTGTTCTTCATTTAAAATTTGGCATTTGTCTTTTAGAACAGGCACCTCTAGTGGCCATACTTGGAACTGTGGGCCAACAAAACAAATACAAAAACCCAGAAACCATGTGTAGCACATGATACCATTGTATAACATTCTATATGTAAAGGTGTATTAACAGTTTATTTAGGAAGCCCCAAATTATTCTACAGAGCTGCTCAGGTGCTATATTTGAGAGCCTTTGTAGGAGGCATTTCAGATGTTAACATCAGATTAGGATTGTATGCGTCTGTATTATTTTTAATCTTTCGGCTGCAGATCTAGTGCCAAGAGCGTGCGTAAGAAACTCAAGCCCAATTAAGACTCGCCCTCCCGTTTCATCTCCGCCTTGTCGTTTTTGGCATGAAGCTCGACTTCCACAGGTCCACAGCATTTCAGTGTAAGAAGAGTGGCAAACAGACTTCTGACCCAGCTCTCCAGGGGGATAAAGCTCCACTTCATAAAAATCCGATACTAAGCATGAAGAAAATAAAAAGCAAGAATAGTGCAATGCTAGCCGCGCAGTCATTTCTATTAAGCTTAAACAGGCCGATTAAATAGAACGAAAATGTATTGGCTGAAAGGCGTGGGGGAGTATTTAAAGAGTTCTGGCTCTGTCCCCCGGTCAACCTCACCATGTGTGACCCATAGATGGCAAATCTCCGATGACCACTGTGTCAGCTATGCATGATGCTCATCCACAGGGCCACACAGGAGTGGTACCCGTGGCATATTTCTGAGATGCTCGGTCACATTGGGAATTACAAAGGAAGGAATGTTCAAGTCACCAGCTATCGTGACATCGTATGCAAATTAATAAGGCACCATTGATATGGTTCATTTGCATGTGACGACGCAGGTCAGTGTACAAATGAATTACAACAGAAACAATAAAACAGATATGTCAGCTTCTATTACGATGTATGTGAAACACTAACTTCCAGGGCTGGTTTGTTAATTACAGAGAAGGGCATTTGACTAGAGTTCAATTTTTGGAAGGGGCAGATTTTTTTGGGGGTTGCGGGTGACTGAAACACTCTCTCTGCTTAACAACTGGTTATTATAGGGTTGATACATTCCTAACAGCTTCCTTGCACAGAGTCCCAGTGGGGGGTGGGGTAGAAACCGGAAAGGGCAGAGTCACATGACCTCATACAGCACTGTGCGACCCCAGTCTGCCTGACACAGGTGCGGAGAGTCTGCAGCTCACATGTTGTACATCTGACCAGGGCCCGTGCAAAGATTTTCGTCTACACAGGCGAAGGTGCATTTTGGTGCCCCCCTCCTCTGACCTGCCACGCCTCACACACCACCAACCCTCCATACATTTTACATATATAAAAGTATAATGTATAGTGTGGAAAAGAAATACATCTAAATATTCAACTTGCATGCTCTAAATTTGTCACACATTAAGACCCTAACACACATTGAAAACCTTTAACACAAAGACACCCTTGCAGTCACACACAGAGACACACTTACCACTTACACACACATCCTTACACAGACACACACTTACCACTTACACACACACCCTTACACAGACACAGTGACACACTTACACACACACACCCATACACAGACGCAGTGACACACTTACACACACCCTTACACAGACGCAGTGACACACTTACACAGACGCAGTGACACACTTACACACACCCTTACAAAGACACAGTGACACTTACACACAAACACACCCTTACACAGACAGTGACACACTTACACACACACACCCTTACACAGACAGTGACACACTTACACACACACACCCTTACACAGACAGTGACACACTTACACACACCCTTACACAGACACAGTGACACACTTACACAAACACACAGCCTTACACAGACACAGTGACACACTTACACACACCCTTACACAGACACAGTGACACACTTACACAAACACACACCCTTACACAGACACAGTGACACACTTACACAAACACACACCCTTACACAGACACAGTGACACACTTACACAAACACACACACCCTTACACAGACACAGTGACACACTTACACAAACACACACACCCTTACACACAAACACACCCTTACACAGACAGTGACACACTTACACAAACACACCCTTACACAGACACAGTGGACACACTTACACAAACACACACACCCTTACACAGACACAGTGACACACTTACACAAACACACACACCCTTACACACAAACACACCCTTACACAGACAGTGACACACTTACACAAACACACCCTTACACAGACACAGTGGACACACTTACACAAACACACACACCCTTACACAGACACAGTGACACACTTACACAAACACACACACCCTTACACAGACACAGTGACACACTTACACACACACCCTTACACAGACAGTGACACACTTACACACACACACCCTTACACAGACAGTGACACACTTACACACACCCTTACACAGACACAGTGACACACTTACACAAACACACACCCTTACACAGACACAGTGACACACTTACACACACCCTTACACAGACACAGTGACACACTTACACAAACACACACCCTTACACAGACACAGTGACACACTTACACAAACACACACACCCTTACACAGACACAGTGACACACTTACACAAACACACACACCCTTACACAGACACAGTGACACACTTACACAAACACACACACCCTTACACACAAACACACCCTTACACAGACAGTGACACACTTACACAAACACACCCTTGCACAGACACAGTGGACACACTTACACAAACACACACACCCTTACACAGACACAGTGACACACTTACACAAACACACACACCCTTACACAGACACAGTGACACACTTACACACACACCCTTACACAGACAGTGACACACTTACACACACACACCCTTACACAGACGCAGTGACACACTTACACACACACACCCTTACACAGACGCAGTGACACACTTACACACACCCTTACAAAGACACAGTGACACTTACACACACCCTACAAAGACACAGTGACACTTACACACAAACACACCCTTACACAGACAGTGACACACTTACACACACACACCCTTACAAAGACACAGTGACACTTACACACACCCTACAAAGACACAGTGACACTTACACACAAACACACCCTTACACAGACAGTGACACACTTACACACACACACCCTTACACAGACAGTGACACACTTACACACACCCTTACACAGACACAGTGACACACTTACACAAACACACACCCTTACACAGACACAGTGACACACTTACACAAACACACACACCCTTACACACAAACACACCCTTACACAGACAGTGACACACTTACACACACACACCCTTACACAGACACAGTGGACACACTTACACAAACACACACACCCTTACACAGACACAGTGACACACTTACACAAACACACACACCCTTACACAGACACAGTGACACACTTACACACACACCCTTACACAGACAGTGACACACTTACACACACATCCTTAGCAGTGGTGTATCTTGGATTTTGGGCACCCCCCTGCCCACGTTGCACACCAAGGACATGCCCCATCACCCCATTTACATGCCTCCATCACCCCGTTACATACACATTGCCAATATTCCCCAGCCAATTTGCCAAATAATATGCCAGTGTTTTTTGCCATTTAATATGCCCCTGCTAATTTGCCCAATAATATGCCATTGTTATTTGCCATTTAATATGCCCCTGCTAATTTGCCAGTGTTTTTTGCCATTTAATATTCCCCAGCCAATTTGCCCAATAATATGCCGCTATTATTTGCCATTTAATATGCCCCAGCCAATTTGCCCAATATTAAGCCAGTGTTATTTGCCATTAATAAGCCCCTGCCAATATTCCCAAATCCCCCCATCTCCCCAGCACTTACCTTTTTCCCTGGTGGCTAGTGGCAGGCAGCATGGTCTCCTCCATGCTGCCTGTTCAGCTCCACGGCGGTTGTGCCGACAAGTCATGTGACCCGACGCGCGTATGACGTCAGCGCGCCGGTCACGTGACCTGTCGGCACTTCCGTGTCACACTTCACAGGAAGCACCGAGGTTTATCTGTGCTGCCAGTCCGGTTCCCCATGCAGCCTGCAAGCGCATATTTTTTTTTAAATTTTTTTTTAAAGGGGCGGATTCTTTTTCTCCTCAGTGCTGGGGGATGCTGCATCCTCGCGGTAAATACAGCACTGACCCTTACACAGACACAGTGACACACTTACACACACACCTTACACAGACACACTTACACACACCCTTACCACATACACACACAGTGACACCAATACACACATAACCTGAGACACACTATTTTGCCCCTCAATATGCCAGTATTTAGCCACTCAATATGCCATTATTTTGCCATTTAATATGCCAATATTTTGCCCCTCAATATGCCATTTAATATGCCAGGATTTTGCCCCTCAATATGCCATTTATTATGCCAGGATTTTGCCCCTCCAACATGCCATTTAATATGCCAGGATTTTGCCCCTCCAATATGCCATTTAATATGCCAGGATTTTGCCCCTCAATATGCTATTTAATATGCCAGGATTTTGCCACTCAATATGCCATTTAATATGCCAGGATTTTGCCCCTCCAACATGCCATTTAATATGCCAGGATTTTGCCCCTCCAATATGCCATTTAATATGCCAGGATTTTGCCCCTCCAATATGCCATTTAATATGCCAGGATTTTGCCACTCAATATGCCATTTAATATGCCACGATTTAGCCATTTAATATGCCAGAATTTTGCCCCTCAGTATGCCATTTAATATGCCAGGATTACACACCCTTACACATTTAGCCATTTAATATGCCAGGATTTTGCCATTAAATATGCCAGGATTTTGCCACTCAATATGCCAGAATTTTGCCCCTAAATATGCCATTTAATTATTATTTTTTTTAAAAAAATTTTTTTAATTCTTTTATTAGTTTTTCAGATGATAACATATAGAATTCAGTTTAACATTCATACTTGATCGGTAGCACAAATCACATATTGTACAGGTCTTACTTTTCCGTATATATGCACCTTGTGTTCACTTCGTCCAACGAGATAGAAGAAGAGAGAAAGGCAAAGAGAGGAAAGAGAAGAGCATAGCGAGGTTCTGATGAGTAGTGAATATGTGTGATAAGTGAATGTGGTTAATTTAATTATTTAAAGTGATTGTGCGCTGCTTCGGAACTGGGGATTGCTATAATGTATTAGTGTGTGACAAATAAATAAATAGAATGTGTTATATCTTGTTTACTCCTTATCCCCCCCCCCTCCCTCCCTCTCTCTCCTAAAGTAAAGAGGGGGTTGTGTGATTTCGTTTTGAACCATGGTGTTAACTCTGTTTCAAATCTCTTTCTCCTTTACCTTTCCCCTCCCTTCCTCCTCCCCCTCCCTCCCTCCCTCCCTCCTTCTCCCCCTCCCTCTCCCTTCCTTCCTCTCCCATCTACAAAATTTCAGGGTTACATCTTAGCTTAAATAGTTGTATTAATTAAGTAGAAGGTATTATTAGTTGTCCATTTGTTACCAAAGAGATCTTTATCTTTTTCAAATGTTCCTTACTTCTGGTTCAAGGAAGTGATTATTATCTATTATGTGATTCTGTTTTTACCTCATAATACAGTTAGACGTTCGACATTTAGACATTAGACATTTACATTTATGTGTGGTGGGCGGACTATTGGGGCTCCCTCGGTGGACCAGGAAATATATAGGTACCTGTCATTTACGGCCTCAAAGACACCCTTAGTTGATTTTCTTTTCCTTTCCCCTCTTTTCCCTTCTCCTCTTTCTGCTCCTCCCCTCCTTTCCCTCCCCTCCCTTCCTTTTGGATTTTTCCCCTCCAATATGCCAGGATTTTGCCATTTAATATGCCAGGATTTTGCCCCTCAATATGCCAGGATTTTGCCCCTCAATATGCCAGGATTTTGCCATTTAATAAGCCAAGATTTTGCCCCTCAAAATGCAGGATATTGCCCATCAATATGCCAGAATTTTGCCCCTCAATATGCCAGGATTTTGCCATTTAATATGCCAGGATTTTGCCCCTCAATATGCCAGGATATTGTCATTTAATATGCCAGGATTTTGCTCACAGGTAAAACTAGTTTAAACACAATACTGCCTGTGCACTGTACTGTGCATGGGTGACAGCCAGGCGGAAACAGGACACAATTAGACTGGAGAGAACCCCCAAAAAACAGGACTGTTGGCAACTGTAGTTGAAATGCTTTTTCTCTTTAAAAAAAATATAGTTTATAAGTACTCGGGTGGGGTTGGTGGTATTCCCCAGGAGCCACACTGTAGGAGGGTGTCTGCCAGCAAATAACCAGTATCCCCCACGCTCCTTGGTATGTAAGGGGGGCTACGAGAAGCTGTTTGTGCGCTACTTGCTGAACACAGACATCCCCTGATGCTGACCGACACATCTGTGGTGTCCTCTGAAAAGGCCGTCTGTGGTCACGTGACCTCCGCGGCTTCCAGGGACAAAGCATTTTGTTTCCCCTTCCATCTTAGGCTGCCACCCAACCGGCATACCAGTCTATGGAAGGGCGCGGCGGCTATTTTTGGGTAAAAAAAAAAAGGTGGCAACCTATAGGACTTTCCAGCGACAGCATTAAAGACACAGTTACACGGTACCTTAGTTTAAAAAAAAATTAAAAAAAAACTCACGTCCACTAAGTCCAACCTCTCAGACATCACTGTAACAGATGCTAATCTGTAAATATGATTTTTTTTTTTTTCATTGAATGACTTTACCTAGTATTAAGGCCAAGCGTAAGATAAATGAGGGAAATCTGCGCAGCACTGCAAGCGGGCCTGACTAATTGGTCACCCCCAGGCTGTTTGGCCATTAGTAGCTCCCACACACATATACAAATAATTGTGTCTGCCACAACTCTGAATTATATACACATCTCTACAAACCATGACAAACAAAGCTGTCAAATCAGACAGTAACATTCAGTCAAACCTCTATCAAATCCAGATGTGCAACAAGCGGTTTAATAGTTCCACCCCCCCTCCCCTCCCCCCCATCACAGACACACTCTCCCCCTGACAATAGGTCAATCAAACACGACGCATTAATGTCTTGTTTTTCAGGGCTTAGTGAGTAGTCTCTGGCATTCTCTATATTACCTGGGCGTCCAACTGCGGCCCTCCAGGTGTTTCTGGACTACAACTACCATGATTCTCTGCCATAATAGAACCCTAGTAAGGAATTAAGGGATTTGTAGTTCAGCAGCGTTTGGAGGGCCACAGTCAAATCTCTAGGCTCCATAGTGTGGGTCACAACTAGGGTGTCCACATTGTAGTTTTATTAAGAGAAGCATATGATAAATGTATGCTCTAAGGATTTAATCTCACTGTAGCCCCAAAGCAGCAATTATATTTATATTTATATATATATATATATATATATATATATATATATATATATATATATATCAAATGAGCCCCTATATAACATGGACAACCCAGCTAAACTCCCAGAATCCCTAGCTGTGCTACACAAAACTGCCAAGGGCTACCTATCCCCGGTAATGTTTTTTAAATTAAAATGAGAGAGAGAGAGTGAACGAGAGAGAGAGAGTGAACGAGAGAGAGAGAGTGAACGAGAGAAAGAGACAGAGATCCTATGCAATAAATGACAAGCCTGAGGGCTTGTCACAGTGTACAGCCATCCTCCTACAAATTCAAGGGAGGAGTTGATCCTGGTTACCTTTACAGTTAGGCAGATCTGGATCATCTTATTTTTATTTATCACTATGATCAAATGCAATAAAAGACAATTCAGTTATCTGTGAATACTAGGTTGCTAAATCCACCCTCTCACTCACTGACACACTTTCATCCTGTGTTGGAGAAGGAGATACCCTGTTTTCAAAAGGATCCCCTCTGTCAGGGGAGACCTCAGTCTGACATGGAAAATGGAGCCAACATTCAAAGTGAGAGTTGAATCCCACTGCTGGTTGTTATGTATATCTGTATGTCAAAGGTTTATAAGCTGGAAACTTTAGATCTTTTAGAAGTTAACCCCTGAATTGCTATATACAGGCAGTTTCGGGGAACATAACCCCTTTATCCATCACACACACAGTCTCTCCCTCCGCATACACAGACACACACTGTCAAGGAGAGAATGTGATATTTTTTTCTTACCTGGTGCAGGCAGATTGCTGCTGCTTTGAGCTCAATGTAAAGGAGGGACTTCTGAACTCTCAGCCAATCAGGAGAGTTGAGAGTTCTCCCCTGATTAGCTGAGACCTCCTTCTTTTTAGAAGTCTCAATCCGGAACTTTGTATTTGAGCCAATCATGACACGCTCCTGAACTCTCAGCCAATCAGGAGAGTTGAGAGGTCTCAGCCTTTAGAGGTCTCCATCTGGAACTTTGTATTGTCCCGGACTGAGGCTGGCAAGGACACAGGACATAAAATACGAGTGTGGGACTGTCCCGGGCAATCCAGGACAAGCGGACACCCCTAGATACAGGGTATTTATATAACTCATAATTCACTGATGTCTAAGAGCCAAGATGACTAGAAACATTGGAGGGGGTGTGATTCCTAAATACATGTGGTTTTCACCCACCTTAAAACTTAAGCACCCTGTTGTAGAAATCCCCACATAGTAGGCCACTATGGCTAACTGTACCCGTGATACTGGACTGTGTGTCTGTCATGGACTCTTTTAAAGGACATAGCCCTTGTACATTGCACCTGCCGTTCTGCCTCTGTTACTGAGATCTATTGAATAACAGTGAAAAACAGACAAACGTCTTGCAAAAATCAGGCATTAATAGAAGATCTAATTAAAAAAAAAAATCATCCAATGCCTCTATTAATGCTTGGTTTCAAAATTCACTTTTTAAAATAATCTTTAATCTATAATTATTTCTAGTTGTTAAGAGTTTCCTTTGTACAATTCAGTTGACTGACATTCCATTTTATTCAGGACATAGTACTTCAAAGAAAACATCCCAAATAAATAAATATAGCAGACACAAGTTATATAATATACTTCCCTGGATGTCCCCCAAAAATGCATGCTAAAGATAAGGATCATGCAGATAATTTGATCACAATCCTTTCAAACCTACAAAAGGTTTTGAACATATTTGGCAGAAGGACTTTGTGCCTCAAAGCTATATCATCAGAATAAAAAAAATAAAAAAACACATTCAATTTATATTAATATACTTGGCCAGACGGCTTTATTAAAATTCTTGTTTTTTTCTCTCTCCTTGTTCTCTCTCTTTCCAGTAATGGTAGCTTGTGGTATGACAGCAAGTCCTCTGCCTTGGGGGCATCATATGTTTCGAATTTCACCAAGCTGCATTTGTGCCATCTTATTAAAACCACATAGGTAGCGTGCGGCGCTACACAACGTAGATATGTAAGCGTTGGGTGCAAACGGTATCAAGGTTAGAATCAAATCAAGCACCATTTGTTCCTTTCTTGGCCTCTGCTGGATGATCACAGAGATCCTCTTCATTCTCGTAGGTCTGGTCGTATTTTCAGTTGTGATCTCAATGTGACCTCTGGGAAGGTCTTCAGAAATGTTTCTCTTTTAAATGAAGGATTGTCTGGTATTTAGGACTGATCCTATCTTATGGAAAGCTATACCACACCCTACTACATCTTCTCCTAGCTTCCAGACTTTTTAAAGGATCACTCCAGTCTGGAAAGCCACTGGGCAAATAAATGGGCAAACATTTTAGTTTTCTTTAAATAAAAGATCCACCTAATGATGAGCAAAATCAGTTTTGAATTGTTTTTTTTTTTTTCTATCACTTGTAATCGCTGACTTATAAAAGTTTCACTGTAGAAATGTCTAACACTAGGGAAGATTGATTTAACAAATCCGAGGAGGAACATCTGTTGACACCACACTGTTACACTCTCAACGTATCAATATCCACAGCTGTAGCAGAAAAGAAAGGAGCATCCCCTAAAGCAGGGGTCAGAAACCTGCCAACTGATGATGAACTACATGTCCCATTATGCTCTTTTCCGCTACGAAACAGGCAGAGGAGTATGGGAAATGTAGTCGGAAATCATCTGGAGGGCCTCAGGTTGCCGACCCCTGCCCTAAAGCTTGATTGCATTTTTTTAACACGGATAGGTCTTGACTTGTCAGGAAATTAACTGAAGCAAAGCAATCATTTTAAAATGAAGCAGAGTGCTTATAAGCGGCTGTCTCACCTAAACGTTTTTTTTTTTACTGTGAATATGGAGAATTAAAAAATGATTGACAAATGATCTATACATTGTGAAGAAAAGCAGCAAATGCCTAAATTAGGGGGAAAATGTGATTTAAATGAGTCTGTGGAGTCGCCTGCTTATGACATCACTTGTGGGTTAACATGAAGAGCAGTTAATTTGCATACCGTACCACAGGTGATGTCATAAGCAGGAGACTCCACAGACATATATAAAACACATTTTTCTCCTAATTTAGGCATTTGCTGGCAGTTTTGCTAACACAATGTATAGATCATTTTCAATCATTTTTTATTCTCTACATGCACAGTAAAAACAATGTTTAGGTGATACAGACCCTTTACATAGAAAGCTATTATTTTTAACATCTTGTGAAGGGTTACTGCATAGTTGCCAACATCGGCCATGTTTCCAGGGACACATATGTGTTCCACATGCTGCAGAAAGAGCATGCAAAGTGCAGCCCGGCAGTACGTAGGATGGATATACGCACAGACACAATGCAATTCATTAATCAGGGTGGAGATCTCATAGACACAATCCAATTAATTAATCATGGTAGGTGCTGTGTGTATATCCATCCTACATACTGCCGGGCTGCACTTTGCCTGCTCTTTCTGCAGCATGTGGAACAGATATGTGTCCCTGGAAACATGGCCAATGTTGGCAACTATGTTACTGTAAGAAAAAAAATCAAAAAGCCTTTTATTCATCTTAATGAGGCCATTTAAGGGGCAAATTAAAATACTTTAAATTAAATATTTATTTCTTATGGAAGCTCAAGCTGAAGTGCCAGCAGCCCTAGGATAATGTTAACATGGCATGGACTTCACTGTTAAACATGCAGGTCAATCTAATTGCCGATATATACGCAGTCTGGGCCAACTGACGGAGCGATCGAGGGGAGCCATATTGACGGAGCATGCTGCTCCGTCAATATGGCTAAGCCCTCTGCCGGTCTGAGCTTCGGAAGTGAAAGTAACTTCACTTCCGTCGCTCTGAATATGCTACTTGACTGCCCCTAGTGGTAGTTTAGTAGCATTGCAATGGAAAATATTTAAAATACATATTTAATTAATTAAAAACAGGTTATATAGCTATATTAGCCTATAGGGTTAAAATTAAATAATTTTTAGCATAAGGGATAGGCTTAAAATTAAATTAAAATTAAAAAATATTAAGGGATATAATAAGGATTAGAGTTGGGGTTAAATTTAGTTTTAGGGTTAAATTTTGGGTTTGGGTTGGGGTCAAAAGGTTGATATAGGAAAAAGCCAAAAAACAATATTTTTTGGTTTTTGCCCCATAACTCGCAAAAAAATACTGAAAAATATGGAAACATGCATATTTTTGAACTCGGGACAACATTTATAAACTATTTAGACTGGGTCTTTTTTAATGATTTTATTTGTGTAAATTATATTTTAGGTCAAAGTTAGAAAAAGTGGGTTTTTTTTTAATTTTTCATCATATTTTATGATTTTTTTTGAAGTAAATTATAAGATATGATGAACATAATGGTATCTAATGAAAGCCCTTCTTATGACGATAAAAACAACATATAATTTGTGTGGGTACTGTATGTGAGAAAGAAAAAAATTACAGCTAAACACAAACACCCTAGAAATGTCAAAACAGCCATTGTCAACAAGGGAAAGTCAAGGTGAAAATGTCTTGTCACTAATGGGTTAAACGTTTGCTTCTATTAGAGGAAAACGTTGTAACAAGAATGCTACTTCGTTAAGAAAAAAGAAAACTTCCATGCTACTTGAACCTGAAACGGTCATCCACAAAACACTGTATCAGTCAAATACGCCACACAAAGAATTCTGCCATGTGATATAAAAAAAAAAAAAAAAAATCTATATATTTTCTAGCAAATTGTCTAGAAAAATGTATAGATTTTCTTGACCATGAAACCATGGAATTTGTTATGATGCACTTGAAATGCGTTTGCTTACTGCCATGAGGTTTTTTTTTTTTTAATAATCTATCGGTGATGGTTTTAATGTTGGTGGTAATATGTTCCTCTTCTAGTTTTTTTTTGTTTTTGTTTTTTGTTTTTAAATTCAGCACTAATTTATTTGTTTGTTTTCCTCCTAGGAATATTTTTTTCTTTTTTTTAGGTATTTCCTTATTCAGAAACAATGCCGGCATTCATTTCAGAGACAATTAACCTTTCTTAACTTGACTGAAATCATAATAGGACAGTTTGGGGGCAAACAGTTAACCTTTGCTGGCTGTCATTTTCTCTCTTACGCCTGGAAACACCGCAGCCAAAAAGAGAGGTATTTGAGGCCTGATTTCCACGTTTGAAAGGTGATCTGCGGCCTCTTGAGCGAGCGTGGAACAAAGACGCCCTTGTGAGCTAAGTTTTTCTGAAGATAATTGCTGCCTACGAATGGCCCTTTTCAGTTCCTGCTTTGTTGTTTTTGTTTTTTTACATTTTCCACCCATATTTTCAGAAATTGGATGTAGAGGACGTTGCACCTGTGCCTTCCGAAAAACTTGGGACCTGTCGGATCTTCAAGAGTTCAGATGAAAGAGGAGGGGAGAGACAGACATGCTTGCCATGTAACAAATTGCCGTCTACTGTTACAACCACTTCAAGTGGAAGATGTGGAATGAAGTGGAATGAGAATGCTCAGTTCAAGCCAACTAAGTCACACTTCTGGATTGGGCCCAACTTTCCTGTGGGCCGACCGGAGCCAAAACTACCACAGCAAGCAGGACTTCTGAAACCCAGCAATGAAAGCCTTGTTCTTTAATTAATCCCAGCAACATTTTTTTTATTTTCCTTCCACGGAGAAAAAAAAAAATAATCAGTGGCTCCACGGAGATAAATCAACTCTTTGGTCCGTAGTGTCAACCCACACTCTTTCGAAGTCAGTTGAAGGACCATCCAAGATGGCATCTTTTATGGATCTTGTAACATGGCTGGCTTTGCGATAACAGTTGGCCGATGTGGAGCTGGTTAAGAGGCGCAGGGGCAGATATCCCATTAGGATAGTAAGGGAACAAACCAGGATACCATATTTAGAAGAGGCCAGAAACATACTGCCCTTGTTATTGTCTCCATTGATTTAACATTTACCAGCTAAAATCACATATAAAATCAAAAATAATCTGAAAAACTCAGGAAAACGATTGGACAATTATTTGGCAGGGGCACAATTCCCTGTTTATGTAAGGATGCAAACAAAAAGGAGTAATCGTCCTTATTTATAAGATCTTAGTTAAAGAGAGAGTCTCAGAGAATTTAGAATGTAATTGCAAACGTAAGGCCAAAGTAGCCGAGCTGGAAAAAAAACTTTCCCATTCAGCTGCATTAGAGATGTCGGCCACCTCGGCTATTGTGGCCTAAAGTTTAAAATTCCTGTCTCATTTCCCAGCAGCTCTCTCTTTCCTGAATAAACCCTGTAGCTTTCGCTCACCTTCAAGTGCAAACTCTGCTACAGTCTGTATCCATCAACGTACTGCTGCTTACTGCCATATCATCGGTTGTTGGTGTTTATCAAGCTTATTTTGGTGGTCATCTAGCCTACGAAATACCTACCCAGTGTGCTGCTTTATCCTGACTTCAATCCATTCTGTAAAGGGACTTTGGGAAAGACTTTGCTAGTCAGATATTCCCTGACACCTCTAGGGATCCTGTAAGTCCTGGCTGGCTGAACCCCTGGACTCCAACACGGGAGGGGGTGGGGGGGTGGGGGGCTGGTTTAAGGTGATAAACTCAAATTGTGGTGAAAGCAGGTTGTGGGGCAGCACGACACCAGTGTTTACATAAGGACTAATCAAGCACAGATATTTTAAATAAACAGGTTCTATGGACACAAGCTTCATGGGGTTTATTTAGAATAATACAAGTTGGGTTGTATTGCAGGGGAATGTAACCGTTTGTGGCCTGGGAGTTGGGCAGAGAATTAAATCACTGTCTAACCTGACCCGTAGCGTCTGTCATGTGAAAGTGGAATGGGAAACGCACAGGGGTAATTGGACTTTTACTCAAAATATACCTTGCATGTGGGTAATGAATCCCGGCTTGTTATGTTATTAAAGAGACAATGCATTCTTTATGCAGAGAGAACCTGACTTAATGTGATCTTAATCGACCGTGATTTTTCACACATTGGGGGCTATTCACTAAAAGCGAACGGCACAAATCAGACCTTAGTGGTGGAGTTGGAAAGTCAGGCAAGTTGGAGACGTTTATGGCTCACCTATTAAGGAAGGATTGTTGCAGCTTATTAGGATTTTGTTAATATTATACTGTTCTGTTTCTGTTCATATTTACAAGCTGCTCGGGCAGTAGCTGTTCTATTTAAAAAAAAAAAAAAAGCTTTTTTATTGTGATGGTGGATTCCAGCATTAACCCTTTCCCGTCATCAGCACCTCCAATGGCGTCCTAATTTAAGTGGTCCTAAAAGATGCTATGACGGCATTGAACGCCCAGCGTTAAACAGCTCATCGCGGCTTATAAGCGAGAGCAGGCTACATTCTTCCGAATAGACATGTGCAAAACTAAAATTTTCGTTTCGTTCATTCGAACGAAAATGTTATTTATTTCTAAAACGAATTTCGTTCATTACTGCATTCGTTTCAGACGAAATTCGTTCATTTTTTTTGTTCTGTTTTATTCGCTCGTACTAATCAATTGACCTACACATTCCATAAACCGAAAGTCTATAAACCAAACTTCGTACAGTTTATAGACTTTCGGCTTATGGAATACATGTAATGCTATTGGCTTTCTATAAACCGAACTAGAGTCCCCATTCATAAGAAATTCTTATGAATGGGGACTCTAGTTCGGTTTATAGAAAGCCAATAGTATTACATGTATCCCATAAACCGGTTTATAGAATACATGTAATTCTATGCTATTCTATAAGCCAAAAGTCTATAAACCGAAGAGATCTGATGGGATCCCTGCTTGGATGTTCCTGGCTGCCAAACAAAAAGTGATCGGCGCCCAGAAACAAAAAGACGCCGGATGGTGCTTCGGTTGTTAAGGACCATCCGTTGTGAAGGGGTTAATGAAAGAATACAAATACAGTGTATTTTTGAGCCCTCTTGGCTTGTATGGCAGACATATTGGGTCAGATGGGTTAGATCTTCCATCACCTGATCCAAGATTCTAAACAACATGTCCGCCCCCTAATAGAGCTATACAAGCAGAGACGTCTCAATCTTTAAATGAAACAGATCTTTTTTGCTGATATTTGTCCTTTAACACATGATGGTGCCAAACTGCATCTCCCATGATACTGTGTCAGCTCAGACGCTGGCGGGGGGAGTATGGAATATACAGTCCTCCACCAGCTGGAGGGCCACAATTTGACACCGCCAATGGAGTCAGTTTAGTGGTACTTAGCATAGTCTCAAAGACATAGTTTATTGAGTCACCACAAAATAAAATGAGCTCTAGAATATATAATCACTCACTATTTACCCATGGACTTGATCTATTTCTTTTAAAGATGATGTGAAATGTGTATATTTCTGTGTTTTATTGTTGTTTATACTACTCACTATAGTGTATTACAGGTTCTACTCAATATGTCCCAATTGGCCTAAAGTTATGTTTAATTCAAAGATGCATCGGGAGTAGGCATTTTATATAAAAAAAAATTAATTAAAAGAACACAAATAAAATACCTTATTAAGTTCTCTTTGCTTCATACAGCTTTATCAGGGGGCAGACATTGTTTAAAATCTTGGCTCAGACAAAGATATATGTAGTTCATATCGAACACAAGATTCGGCACAACATATCCGCTCCCGATAGAGTTATATGGAGCACAAAGAACCCAACAAGGCACCCAAGCATGTATAGTTCAAATGCCTGCATTTTATGCAGTCATTTTTTAAGTTCATTTTCTACCTATACTTTCCCTTTAAATGAACATGTTGTTGATGAGCCATTAACCTGTTTGATTCGCTAGTAGTGGTTAAATTCCTGAAAGTTGGTTTAATTGATTTTTTTTTTTTTTCTTCTTCTTCTCCATAAGAGAGACTTAAAATCTTTCAGTTCACCAAGAATCCAAATTGCAAGAGTTGGAAATCTGCCTAGTGGTGCGTGCTTATCACATAATTATAGAAAGGCCTTATAATAATAGACAGACATTAGGAATGGCCTTTTAGCGAAAGCCAAGAAATTTCACAATCCATGTTTGTCAGATAGCTTTAGCAGCAATGAGCAGGGAGAAGAAAAAAAAAAAAAAAACTGATCTGGTTAAAATTGATTAAATAACAAATATGGGCCCAATTATGAGTGCTATTTGATAATGTAGACACAATGTACAGGCTCCCTTTGAATTTCTTTACCCAACATATTTTCGTTTAAGAACAATATTAAATGATATAATTTATGGAGTGAGAGACGGTAGAGACACTGAAGAGTGAGTATGATGCCAAAAAAGGGTGAGCAAAGCATCCCAGTTTAAAAAGGGGCCTCTGTCACCCAAACAGTGATTATACTGTGAATATAGAGAATAAATGAATGATCCATGCCTTGTGTTAGCAGTATTACAAGCAAACGATGGGATTACGGGAAGGATGTGTTTGAATTGTAAACTTTTATTTGTTTATTGGAAACTGCACTCACAAAAGATATGTGCCAGCTCAAGTGCAATATGATTCATTAACATGAAACCCAGGATTACCATCCTTGATTTCATCCATCCATAAAGAGATCCATCCGTAAAGTGATCCATCCATAAAGTGATCCATGAATAAAGTGATCCATCCATAAAGTGATGCTGCCCTGTTGAATAAAGTGCTGACAAACCTCTTGGGATTCATGTATAAAGCAGACATAGAGGCAGAAGGTGATCATTGTTAACCTTATTGGCAAATGCCTACCCAGAATCCCTTGCAATGGTGGTAGAACGTTCATACTACCAGCCCCAGCCTTCTAAAGCAGCTGAAAAAGATCTTGGAAGTCAGTGGCGCAGTCTCACCTTAAAGCCACACTTTCTCTGCTTATATATACCTGTGACTTAATAAGCAAATGAACAATGGTCTCCTGCACCACAGACTCATTTAAAACACAATGGGGTTTATGTATAAAGGCGTTTCTGTCAGAAATGTAGCGCAATTGCGCCATCATTCTCGACTACTCCTTATGAATAAAATTAAAAGGGCAACTATGCGCCAGATGCGGGAAAAAAAAAACCCTGATCGAATGATAGTTTATGAATATTGGTGCAGGCTATGTATAAAAAAAAGTTTTTAAAAAATCGAAAATTGAAAAAATTGCGCCTATTTTAGGTTACTTTATTGGACTACAATTCTCCACCATTCCTAATACGGCGTAATTTGCACTGAACAAAAAGTCGCACATTGAGAATAAAAAGTCACAGTTTTGCCCCTTTTTTCCCCCTGATGTATAAAACCCATTTTGACTGTTTTGCACATACAGGCAAAAGAGCAAAAACCTGACTAAAGTAATCATGATTAAACAAAAAAAACAGCGCCACTCTTTCTCCATAACTCCTCTCAATCTATGCATTTTGCTTACAATTCTGCTGATACAATCATTTTCGTTTTTTTTTTTTTTTCTATTCCTTATGTTCACTGTATAAACAATGCTTAGGTTCCTTTAAGAGTGTCTGTGACAATGTAGAACAGAGAGGAAGGAGTTTAACTTGGGCTTTTCTGACAGAACTCGAGTTGGTTGTCAGCTACTGTAAAGGAATATGTGCTTCCTGGGTTTATTAATCACGGCAATAACACAAATATAAAATATAAATAGTAATCAAGCAATACATGGTTAGTTCAGCCCTCTCCCACGGCTGTTGTATACTTTGACTGTGGATTTGTCGGCTCGCTTGCTCGGACATGTGAGATGTTAGGTTTGTGTTGAGATTCACTAATGGAAAGAATTATGAAACGAGCGAAGTAGGACTGGTGTAATTTAGGTCATCAATGAAGCATTTGGAGCTAGTCTGTGACTGGACGTGGAAAAATACATTTCATTACCTAATTGAGAGGGTGTTTTAAGGTTACGGCTATATTAAGAAACATTCATCACACTACAGACTGTTTTGGAAGATAGGTTGGGATCTATTACGTTATGCCCGGTTGATAATAACCGAATCAAGATTTCTTTATAGAATGATTCAAGTTTTTTTTTTATTTTTTATATATTTTTTTATTTTAAATATTCTTTATTAAAGTTTTCACATCATATAAAAAAGACATACATACAAAGTGACAGGTAAAGGATATATAAGTTAATAAATATTGTTATATAAGGTCAGAGAAACAGAAAAAAAAGAAATCATAAACCCCTGCTCCATATGTCCATCCAGGTGTTTCTCGGATCCATAGAGATATCTCTACCCATCAACCTTCAATAGCAATACAATACAATTAACATTCATGGTGATGGAGTAGATACAGAACAGTTATCTAGACCTAAACCCAAACTCCACCTCTTAACCGACTCATTTCCAGACCTTATCATTTTCGTGTTTTTCGATACAATCTGCCCACCTGAGTGTTTTACCCATTGGAGACTCAGAGGCAAAAGGAGAGAGCTCTCTCCATCCTAAGCTGAAAGCTCTGTTGATTCTCAAAGTGTCTTACTTTGAGCTCTCTGCTCTGCCTCCGCTCTCTACCTATTAGAAGCCAGAAGAGTATATATTGTTAGAATTATCTGTGCTTTGGTCAATGTCAACCAATATGTAGCAGGGCAGATTTTGGACCTTTGGGGATGGCAATATTATCTACCTGCTTTAAAAAATACTCAAAACTGTATTCCAAAAGAGTACAATTTTATTACATCCCCACCAGATGTGTATATAAGTACCTTCTTCTCGGTGACACGTTCAACATAACCCAGAGGTGTGAGGATATATTACTGCCAATCTGGAAGGAACCAAGTACCATTTATTGAGAATTTTATAATGCATTTCCAACAGGGAAAGGTTGTGGGCCTCTCTTATTACTGCTCTCATTGAACTTCTCCAATCTTCTAATGTAATCTTAGATATCGTTTGTCTTTCCCATTTTTTAATAACTGGTAACTCAGTCGGATTCTGTAATATCCTAATACAATCTAGGCATTTGGAATACAGTTTCCTGTTTTTATCTATTGTTATCAATTTTGAAAGTTTAACCAAAAAAATATTGTTTGCTAGAATGATTCAAGTTTGAAACGTCAAGTCCAGCGTTCTAAATTAGAATGCTATGCAGCCAATGGGAACGAAGCAGGGAGGAGATACTTTATATAATAGGCCGTCATTCGTACACTATATCAGCTACTGTATCCTACTGCCATTGGCTATAACATATCACTAAACTTCATGTGATAAGTAGCCTAACACTCACTTTTTTTTTATACCAGTTGTAGTAGAGAGAACAAAAAAACTTAATATGGGAATAAGCCACAAAAAACTAGTTTTATGTGAAAACTGTTAAAAAAAATTAAGTTTTGTTTTATTGAAAAATCAGTGTAGATATGTTAAACAGAAATGTTTTAATGAAAAAAATACAAACATACTACCTTATTGAACCCTTGTTACTGCACAGAGCCCTAATAGATGTCAGACATGTTGCTTAGAATTTCCTCCATCTTAGGACATGTCCGCCCCTTGAGAAAGCGATACAGAGCAAAGAGGGCTTCTCTACACCCACCCCGGGCCCCGGCCCTTAAAAAAAAAACTGGAAAAAAAAAGTGTGGTCAAACAGAGCAGCTGCCCAGGTTTCATTCATTGCTGGGGGCCCAAAGCAGTTGCTTCGTGCACCCCTACTGCCCATGTGACTGTCTCACATGGAGACAGCCACGATCTGGCAGCAGTCGTCAGAAGGACCCGGCTTTTAGTCACAGCCACTGGAAATGACATCATGTCATGTCATGGTGCATTAGCTCACGGACTTATAGGTGCAAAATCATGGTTGCCAACAGTTCCAAATTTACCGGTACATTCACGGAATTAAAACGGTCTATGTGTGTGCATTGCATGTGCAGCATTGACGTGCAGCAACTGTGTATATCTAAGAGTCATGCAAAGTCTAAATGCAAAGAAAGGAGCTGCAGTCACCCTGTATCTGTACCGGATAGCATGGAGTTCAATACTGCGGGGTCACATGGTATTGTGTGCCCCTTCAAGCTCCGCCCATTTTTGTATTGGGGCTCCCAAGTTACAAGGTGACCTCTCTCGGTCCTGTAAAGTCCCTGCTTGGTATCAGAGTAGGAGAGATGAAACCTTGGACTTAATTCCAAGGAAATCACTTTTTTCTATGAGCTGAAAGGATTTGTGACAGGAAGAACCAAAAGGTAGACCAGAAGAACATTCAAATGATTCAAAGGATTTATTAAAATTCCCTCACAATAAAAACATGTACTTCACAATTGGAAATACTCAAGCATAATCCCGGTCATTTGACTTGTATAAGGTCCACACTATGATTCCTCCTCTTACATATTCTTTGAGGTGGTTAAATTGAGGTATCTCCTTGAAATCCAATCCAAAGTTTAATCTTGCCCTTCTCTGAGGGGGATATTCACTAAAAGGTAAGTTGCAGGTGAGTTGAAGTGAGATGAACATTTCATCTCACCATTTAACTATACATTGTGCAGGGACAAACCTGGTACGTTTCCCCCACTGAGCAAACTCGACAGGGTTGTCCCTGCATGATGTATAGCCAAATTGGTGAGATGAAATGTTCATCTCTGCTCACCTCACCTGCAACTCCCCTCACCTCACCTGCAACTCCCCTCACCTCACCTGCATCTGCCCTCACCTCACCTGCATCTCCCGTCACCTCACCTGCAACTCCCCTCCATCTCACCTGCAACTCCCCTCCATCTCACCTGCAACTCCCCTCCATCTCACCTGCAACTCCCCTCCCCTCACCTGCATTTCCCCTCCCCTCACCTCAATCTCCCCTCACCTCACCTGCATCTCCCCTCACCTCACCTGCTCCTCACCTGCAATTCACCGGCAACTCACCTGCATCTCACCGGCATCTCACCGGCAACTCACCTTTTAGTAAATCGCTCCCTGAGAACAAGCAAAAGTTGAAAGCTATTTACCCATTTATAAACTTGAACTATTGCCTGATGCCCTATTAAATAACTTGCTAATTATTGTTGGTCACCGTGGCAAAATCTTAAATAATGAGCGCTCCAGTTTCTTTGGATTTCCAGTCTTTTTGTCCAGCGGATTTATTTCAGCGCTCCTTTGTATTTGGATTATTAGTTAAACAGATGCCTGGGTATTTCTTTAGCAATAGCCTGAGCCCGCACCAGAATACACGGAATATTGACTTATTTGAGCAGTGATTAGAAAGTCATTTTCTTTGTGAATTTCTCAGAAGATTTCCACCCAATATCCAGAGAATTCAAAGCAGCCCAATAAATGAAATATCAATGTGTAAATGTGCTCTTAAACAAACTTAAACAGCGCAGCTGCCAAATTCAATATATCACCTTTTATGCCACTTGGCTACAAGACTTTCCATACACTTTAAAGGCTGTTACTACCCTGTTTGAACAAAATGTGCTTTATTGGCTCCACGTCAACACTTCTGGAAGTTAATATATCAATGTGCCCAGACGCTTAAAAGGCCCACTCCAAGCAGTGAAAAATTAAATGTTTGCCCACTGTTTTTGTTACTTGTATCCTAATTGGCCCACCCTCTCAATCACACTTTCAGAATTGCTACCATTTTCTTCATATTAATCTGCAATGGTAGAGGACAACACAGGCTTTGATTCAAGTCAAGAAGGAACTTTGAAAATTCCCTTAAAAAGCCAATGGTCATCAAAAAATGAAGTTCATTTTTTGACATGTTTAGAATCTTGGGGCTGATCTTCAGTTATGTTGTATCAGATGGAATAAATGCTTTCAGCACCCAGATAGAGTAGCAGAGAGAGCTCAACAAGGTATTTTATTTTTTATTCTTTCATTGAAGCATTTCCTTTTGGCATGCATACACTCTTTATTAAACAGAACGCCATTTTTGCCCAGAGTTGTCCTTCAATTGAGTTTTTTATGCCTTCTTTTGGATCAGCAGCAGAAGCAAAGGGTTAAAGTATTTCTTCCAGCCTGAATTACTAGGTTACTGTTGCACCAATGGGGAGAAAACAGCATTCTTTTTTAAATAAAGAATAATAGGAATAGATTGGCACGTTTTCCTACCCGATTATAAATTATCTTTCAACGAAAAAAAAAACACAATAAGAACCTTAAATGAAAAATAAACCAGACCTATCGAATATTTCTATTTCTACCTGAACAAATAGCTGATACAGTCAGAAGTGAGAGTTACATCCCATACTGTCATGGTCATAACTGGGAATCTCCTGCAGGTCTCTAGCCCACCAAAAAACGTCCATCTGGGTGGAAAGAGCAGCCTTTAGTTCAACCCAATGACGCCCACCTGTTTTATGGGGTGACCACACCCACTACCCCAATGCTTCACCTCTTTGTGGTGTAGTCCCACACACACTCACCTCCCACTTGGAACCTCCACCTTCCGGACACCAGCTTTGACTATCACAATGTCATAATAAAAGCTTTGATGTCAGGATGGAATGTCCTGCTTATATACCATCAGCAGCTCTATGAAGTACCCACATAACACCTTGATGCGAATCCAAACATCATTTTTGATCATGCAACCATTCACAGACATTTCAAATAACCACGGACGTCAGGTTTGTCTTTAATGTTAATTAACAAGCTTCCGCCAGTTAACTTCCATGGTCCTGCCCACTTTGTATCACAGTTGCCACAATGCTTTACTCCCACCCATCCGAATCCGGTAGACAGACATTCTCTTTTTTCCCCCTGAGCATCTCAGCCCATCTGCACCTTGTGTCACCTCTACTCTCTGCCCTGTTGGCTCTCTCTTCAGCATCACAGTCTGCTCATGCACTCCAGGCTTTACTTTCCTCTTCACTCCAGCATTGTAATACCTAACACCTTGCCTCCAACATCACAGACCTTCCTCTGAACGTACCAGTCATCAAAGAACACTCCAGAACGCTCACCTTTCATGGTTCTTTCTATCTAAAATTTTGGCTCCATACCAGTCCGACTGCTTAGGTTTATGAGTCAAGCCTGTGCCTATGGGCTCATAGCAGTTTGATAGACAGGGCAGCAGCTAGACCAGGAAGATGCCCCATTTGACAAGCGGTAATAATAAAAAACCCCATGAGGAAGTGTCATTATGTTACTTTTTATGTACTCCCCTAGGGTGTATAGAAGGTCATATTAAATAATATAATGGGTTCGTGACTGGGGTGATGTCTATTTCTTTATGTGTATATGTGTGTACTACTCAATGAATGAGAGTACTGCCATTTTTTGTATATTCAAAAGAAAAAAGAAAAAAAAAGAAAAAGAAAAAGATAGACTTAAAAAGGGAAAGAAAGAGAAAAGGATGCGATACAGAGTGAACTAAATGGCGACTACTAATGGCTAGGGTTGCCACCTTTTCTTCAGAAAAATACCGGCCTTGCTACTGTCTCCATAGACTTAACATTGGCCTGATGCCAATTTTTTACCGGCCTGTCGGTAAAATACCAGCCAGATGGCAACCCTACTAATGGCCAAAAAGAATAAGGAACACTGAAAATTGTCTGAGAAAAAAAGAAAAAAGTCATAACCCTATACCAGCAATAACTAGTCTTCAAGGTCAACATTGACATTACATTACATTACCATTTATTTATACAGCGTCAACAATTTACGTAATGCTAGGTACAGAGCATAGAAGGGAACTACATACTAAGTTAGATAAACTAGAAACAGACTGGTACATGAGCAGGGGCGGGCTGGGCCGGGGGGCAGGGTGGCAATTGCCCCCCAGGCCGCCCTAAGCGCTGGGCCAGTGTTTAAAAAAAATAAATAAATAAATAAATAAATAAAAAAAACGCGCTTGCAGGCAGAGACTGAGAAGGGATCAGAAGATCCCCTCTCACCTCCGCTCTGCCTGCAAAGCTGCACGGGGAGCCGAACAGGCAGCACAGAGAAACCTCCGTGCTGCCTGTTCGGCTCCCTGTGCAGTCTGACACGGAAGTGCCGACAGTCACGTGATCGGCGCTCTGACGTCAGACGCGCGCCGATCACGTGACCTGTCGGCACAACCGCCGGGAGGCCGAACAGGCAGCATGGAGGGACCATGCTGCCTGCCACCAGAGAAGTCCTCCTGCCACTAGCCACCAGGGAAGTCCTGCCACTAGCCACCAGGGAAAAAGGTAAGGGGGGGGGGGGCAAAAAACACTGACATATTATTGGGCAAATTGGCTGGGGAATATTACATGGCAAATAAGACTGGCATATTATTGGACAAATTGGCTGGGGCATATTACATGGCAAATAAGACTGGCATATTATTGGGCAAATTGGCTGGGGAATATTACATGGCAAATAAGACTGGCATATTATTGGGCAAATTGGCTGGGGAATATTAAATGGCAGAATAACACTGGCATATTATTGGACAAATCGTCTGGGGAATATTAAATGGCAGAATAACACTGGCATATTATTGGACAAATCGTCTGGGGAATATTAAATGGCAGAATAAGACTGGCATATTATTGGGCAAAATGGCTGGGGAATATTAAATGGCAATTAACACTGGCATATTGGCCAAATTAGCAGGGGCATATTAAATTGCAGATAACCTTGGAATATTATTGGGCAAATTTACTGAGTCATATTAAATTGAAGAATAACACTGGCATATTATGGGACAAATTGGCTGGGGAATATTAATGGCAAATAATATTGGAAATGTGTATGTAATGGGGTGATGGAGGCATGTAAATGTGGTGATGGGGCATGTCCTGGTGTGCAACATGGGTTATGGGTCATGTCGTAGGTGTGCAACGTGGGTAGGGGGGGGGATGCCCAAATTTTGGGATATTGGGAGTCTAAATCCTGGCATATTGAGGGGCATAATCCTGGCATATTGAGGGGCATAATCCTGGCATATTTAGGGGAAAATCCTGGCATATTGAGGGGGCATCATCTTGGCATATTGAGGAGAAAATCCTGGCATATTGTGGGGCATAATCCTGGCATATTGAGGGGCATAATCCTGGCATATTGAGGGGCATAATCCTGGCATACTGAGGGGCATAATCCTGGCATTTTGTAAGGGAAAATTCTAGCATATTAAATGGCAAATCCTGGCATATTGTGGGGGAAAATCCTGGCAATATTCGTTATAAAACAAGGAAAAGATGGCCGTGGATGGGGAGGCGATTCGATGATGCAATGGGCCACTTGACTGGATTTGCCCCCCAGGCCTAAGGCTGCCAGCCCTCCCCTGTACATGAGGTAGAGAGCCCTGCTAGCAAGCTTACAATCTAGAGGGAATGGGGTACGTGAGACACATAAGGGGTTGAAGAGGCCAGAGGGATTGAAGTTGTAATAACAGTAGGGTAGAGGGGTGGCAATAGGTGGCCACAGTTTGTAAAATTCTACTGGTTCTTAACAGGTTAAATGACCATATAATTGCTTTTGTCATAATTTACAAAATAGTTTTTTTTTTTTTTTTTTACCAAAAGTTTCAGTTTTATACACATGAGTAATGTCGGACCTCTTCCATTTTCCAACTTTCTGAAATATTGGAGGGCAGAAAAAAAAAGAAAGAAAGCTTCATGGAAATTTCCCTCGGTTTCTAATCCGTGACGTTCGCATCCAGATGCTCTGCACACGTATGTTGTTTGTCAAATTGGGAGAAGAGTCCTAAAAGCCAAGTATGCTATAAATAAATATGTATTTTATCTAATTTTTTATTTTTTTTGCCTCTTTGAACCACTGAGAGCCGAACCTAAAATATCAAAAGAAACAGGAGAAGAAAGGATAGCCAAATACAATGCATTTATAAAAAAAAATAATTGCTTTAAAAATGATTAAACCTACAGCTGAATTTGTTGGCTTTAGCTAATAATCGTACGATTGTATAAAATAATATTTTTGTCTGTGGTTATCGGCTACAGGCTTTATCTCAGCATCTGGAAGGCAGAACCTATAGCTCTACAGATGTGTGTTACGCATTGCGTAGTCCAGACGTATTACCCTCTGTTATTGACCCACGGGCCCCTTCTGGGGAAACTATAAGCTTCCCACATATTTTTGCCCCTTTTGGTCTGGATTTGGCCCTAGACGCTTATCGACATTCAAAGTAAGATTTTCCTTATAATAAGCCAGCACGGCAGGTTCCGACTTGAAGAACCTGCTAAACATCTGGCCAATTTCCTTCTAGTAGATGTTCGATTATAAATATACTGTTGGTAGCTGATCCAGAGGCTTTGAGGGGGAAATATATTCTTGGACTACATCGAGTATTGTTGCATTAGCTGGCAGGACAGGAGCTATAAACATTTATAGAGAGATGTCCACGATAAGGTATACATGGCACTACTATTACCTAATTTAAAGGTATATTAGCAGACATTACAGAATAATGAAAAGAATAGACACATATATAAAAAGGCTTGCCATGGAGCTCTCTAAGCAGACATTACAGGATAATGTCAAGAATAGACACATATATAAAAGGCTAGCCATGGAGCTCTCTAAGCAGACATTACAGGATAATGTCAAGAATAGACACATATATAAAAGGCTAGCCATGGAGCTATCTAAGCAGACATCACAGGATAATGTCAAGAATAGAAACATATATAAAAGGCTAGTTATGGAGCTCTCTAAGCAGACATCACAGGATAATGTCAAGAATAGACACATATATAAAAGGATAACCAAAACAATCTTAGCAGCCATCACAGGATGTCAAGCATAGGCACATATATAAAATGCTAGCCACGGAGTTATCTAAGCAGATATCACAGGATAATGTCAAGAAGACACACATATATAAAAGGATAGCAAAAACTATCTTAGCAGCCATCACAGGATAATGTCAAGAATAGACACATATATAAAAGGCTAGCCACTGAGCTATCTAAGCAGCAATTCAGCTATACTTCAAACTCAGCCTAGTCACCTTTATGACTTTGGTGCAACTTGTAGGTCACTTTCAGTTTTTTATTTTAATTTTACTTAAAAAATAAAAATATACTTACCTATAGAAATTCTCCACAGATAGCAGCACTCGCTACTGCATGAATACAGATGCACCGGTCTTGTGCAAGCGCAGGGAAAAATGTTCCCACCCACCCCCGCGCTGGATCTGCTAATACCTCCAGACACCCTGCGCTGCTATCCCTGCCTATGTTGGAGACGCGCGTATACGCGCATCTCCATGTTAACAGGCTGACAGCTCAGTGTGCCTCCTGGACTCCCCGCCTTCCTCCCCGCCGTTGCTGCCGCTACTGCCACTGCTGCTCCTCTTCACCAGCTGGCATTTATGGTGGGGACTGCAGTTCCTATCATGCTCATCCAGCTGGAATTTATGATGGGGACTGCAGTGCCTATCATGCTCAGCCAGCTAACATTTATGATGGGGACTGCAGTGCCTATCATGCTCAGCCAAGTTGTGTTTTACGGGAGACTGAACTGCCTATCATGCTCAGCCAAGCTGGCATGATGGGCAGTGCTGGATGATATTTGATGACATGACTGACATTCATTATACATAGGGTTGCCACCTTTTCTTCAAAAAAAATACACTTAACATTGGGGTCAAGCCAATTTTTTACCGGCCTGCCGGTAAAATACTGTCCAGGTGGCAACCCTAATTATACAGTGACAGGGCACTACCTTATAATGCTCTTGTATACACTAGGATCTCTAATACAACACATTGCCTGATTATATCACGAAACAGGAAATCATATTCCATTTCTTATTGGCTGCTGCTGGGAAAATAAACTCCCTTAGAAGCCCAAGTGAGATGCCCATTGAGTGGGCCGTCCTGAACCTCTGCAAATGTGCATTTTCATCTAAGTGTAATATCTTCAATTTTTAGATAATGCAAAATTTTAAATATGCATGTTAAAGTACTTTGAAAGTACTTTAATATGCATTAAAATGTTGAGGAGGCATTTGGGGCACTAGACAGTCCCTTTAATGGGCACCTGGCTGGAGCATATGTTAATGGGCAAGCTGTGATATATTTAAAGGGTAAACTAACTGTGAAATATGTTAATGGGCATTTCTAAAAAGTGTGTCACCAACATGAAAAGTCTGGAAAGCTCTGCTCTACACCTTTTGTGTTCACCTTGGGGTTTACAGGCAACTGAGTCGGGAATTACAAACTGAAAGCCAAAGTAGCCGAGTGGGAAACATTCTCCCATTCAGGTGCATTGGAGACGTTTACGAACTCGACTACATTGGCCTAAAGTTTGAAGTTCCCATCTCCATTCCCTGTATATTCCCTCTCTATATTGAGTAGACACTTACATTAAAGCTATAGGGTTTTTTTTGTGTGTGGCTTTTTAATGTAGTTAAATGAAAAGCAAAGCTGTATTAGTCCTGAATCCAATCTCTGCAATTATCTGGAACAGGTTTTCATTATCTCTTAAAGTTCTTCTATACGCTGATATTTTCTACTCTTCAGATGTCCTCTTTCACTAAAAACATTTGTGTCTAATTTTAAATACTTGTAACAAAAACAAGCACAGTATTAACGCTAGGTCTGGCATATCAAAACATTTTCTTATAGCAAGGATTGTTTTCTCCATAAGATACTTTTGATAAAGGAACGTTGCACTTTGTCTTAACCCTTGCTTCCTTGAAGGAAGCAGGGGTTAAAAAAAAGCATATCTTAATAGATACACGCGGGTTTACTATCTGCTGTGTCTCACGTGCGAGACACAGCACTTCCTGGTTGCCCTGCTCTGACTGCTGAAAGCGGGTTTTTTTTGCATGGTTAAGGTCCCCCCGCTGATCACATGCAAAAACGAGGGTCTCTCTCTTCGCCATCACAGAGAGCCAGTCACCAACAAGATGGCTGCCTGCTTCCTATGGAAACATGGCAGCCGTCGGTCAGAGGATAAACTTGCGTGTACTATCAAAAGTATACGCCAGTTCATCCTCATACTTGGAACAACTAACATTTCACTCGTGCGTCTATATTAGAAGCACGAGTGAAATATAAAGTGTAGTGTTCCTTTAAGACAATATAAAAGGGAAACCGTCATATAGATACCACTTTATACATAATAATAAAAAAAGGGAAGTACTTACACTACTTAAAATGCAAACAAAAGTCAGTATTGCAACTATAGTAAAATGCCGCTGCTTTTCCTTCTCAGTGACACTATTCCAATCTACATAATAGAAAATAAACAAGACACATACTAATTGGACATATTGTGAGACTTGTTGTCCATTCATCCAGTAGACCGTTTGTGAGGTCAGGCACTGATGTTGGGCGACAAGGCCTGGCTACCTATCTCCATGCCAAAGGTGTTCGATGGGGTTGAGGTCAGGGCTCTGGGCAGCCAGTCAAGTTCTTCCTCAACAAACAGGAACCATGTCTTTATTTTGCGCACTGGGGCACAGTCATGATGTAATATAAAAAGGCTTGCCCCAAACTGTTCCTACAAAGTTGGAATCATGGCATTGTCTAAACTGTCATGGTATGCTGAAGCATTAAGATTTCCCTTCAGCGGAAGTGAGGAGCCTAGCCCAACCCCTGAAAAACAGCCCCAGACCATTATCACTTCTCCACCAAACTTAACAGGCGGGTAAGGTTACCCTGGCGTCTGCCAATCCCAGACTCGCCCAACAGTGAAGTTTCCACTGCCCCAGAGTCCAGTGGTAGCTGCCCCTTTTTCTACCAAACCGCACAGTGTGTTCCATTTAAAGAACTTGCCAAAAACAGTGAGTTGATATCTACAGTAGAATAGAGATGGTGTCAGTTTAAATACCTGAGAATGGGAGGCATGAAACAGTGGGGGGGGGGGGGGGGGCTATACAATTGCCAGCAGCTGAGATCAAATTGAGAAAATACGTTAATCTGAACTGCTGCCCAAAGTTCACAGGAAATTGCTGGTATTGAACTAATTTCACACTTTCTTTTAGCGCTAAGCAAATAGTTTGGCTTTCGCACTCGTCCAAATCTTTTATTCTTCATTTGTTTTAAGTTAGTCCAGATTTTTGGTCTGAAATCTAACAGATGCTCCCTTTTTTTTTTTTTTTTTTAAAATATGACAATTTTCTGAGCTTGTCGGCTCTTCTGTGGCATGGAGCTAAAGCATAACGAAGATAAAGTATATTTGTACAATATGGCTTTTGGCGCCGAGCTGCGTGAATGGAAACGTATTCGTAATTGTTTGGGAACATCAAAAAAGTAATATTAGTTCTACTTTCTGCTTATTTTTTGTATAAACGAGGCTGAAATCTGTTAAAAAATATATATATCTACCAAGGCTCAAGAGAAAATGAGTTAGTAAATTTCTAGTGCCGTGATGGTCAGGTGGCATGAAGGTCACTTGAGGTGCTGCCTTGTTGAGCAGGCCTCAGTTATATTGAAAACAGAATATCCCCTCTTCAACCATAGTACGTATGGGTCTATGAGGAGTCTTCACTGAAATTTAAGCATGACCATCTCAACACAACCGCTTTATCCCAACCTCTAACCCTACTTGTCAGTGCGTCATGATGAAACGCCTACTCTGAACTGTTGGCGCCGAAAGGGTATCAAGGAATCGTTCCATACTGAGTATGTACATATGTGGTCTCCTGTGCCCTCTGATGTACCCCTCCTCACCGGCTTACTGCTTATGTGAATCACAAACAACTTTAGAACCTACAGAAGAAGTTTGGAATCACAAAGAAGACGTAGAAACATTGGTATTGCTTCTTGGATAGTTAGGGCAACGGAAGAAAAAAAAAAATGGATCTTCGAATAGGAAAGATGAGCATATGGGAGGACCTACCATGAAACTCCCCGGGAACTGAAAGGAGATAAAAGTGGGTGGAGCTAAAAGTCTCATTTCCACTGACCCAGAAGTCTTAGGTATGCTCCAGTCATTTTAAAGAGTCTAGGAATCCCCGTGCTCAACTGTGTGGAAAAGGTCTTCATTCAGGAAGAACATTTTATGTGTTTTGGAAACTAGGACCATGTAAACACACACTCACTGCGCCAAAGAAAGACTAATGGAAAACAAACTCAGTATACCGGAAGGTGTATAAAAACATGCAAATCAACATGTTGTTACAGGTTATTTATGTAAGATTCTTATTCCTCAATACATCAATATCACACCCAACCACATAAAAAAAGCCCCTGATTTAATTATATCACCAGGAAGCCATTTAAAAAATTACTTCAAAGACAATAACTCAGCCAAAGTGATATTACATGCATAAATTAATTGCATATAGACACCTTTGATGGAGGTGACCATGTTGGTCCATGTGGCCAATATTCAACTTATTTCAGTAATAGTTACTCTTGTACAAATAATGTTGGTGCCAGCAGCCATTTATAACCTAATTCCACTGTACTAAAACAATGAATGATGGAATATATCCCTTGAAGCCAAACAGGAAATTCAGGTATGTTCACTAAAATTTATTAATAATAAAACTTCTAAAAAGTTTTAAAAATCCATAAACGCCACATAAAGCAGGTTTTTACATTTTTTCATTTCATGTTGTACAGAAAAAGCTCCGATGACAGGTTGACTTTTTTCTTGTTTAAACATGCTTACAAATGCACATCTCCAAATTATATCTTCACAGTTGACCACACAAATATTAGCCACCAAGAAATTAAAAAAAAAAAAATATATATATATTTAATTATTATTTTATTTTTTTACAATATATGTGACAAAGAGACAACCATCCTGAAAAAAACACTGGAGTTTATGGGAAAAACAAAAACAAAATTCAAAACCAAACAAAAAGATTGCCTGTTGCAAATCAAACCAGTGCCTTCAAAGTATTTGATTAGCATTTCAAAGAAAGTGTCCAATTCACTGTCTGGCGCACGATGTTTAAATATTTCATCATCAGTCAGAACTTCAGTGTTTCCAATATTAGCGCAATATGGAGTAAAATGCGGCCAGCAGGTAAAAAAAAAAAAAAAAAAACCACCAAACACCCCCAAAAAAAATTTCCTGCGCTTTTTTTTTTTTTGGCATCATGATGTTCTAAACAAACACAAATAACTTGGACCCTGGCATTCTTCCTGGAAAAGAACAGCTCCAGGAAAACCCATTAGGAGCTAATCTAAAATCTCATGTTCCTCCTTACAAAGACCTGAAACTCTCTCCAAACTAAATTTCTTTAATTTTGTATAAAAAGCATGCAGAAATGTGTGCAGAGCTATACCAGAATAGGCTGTTGGGTTTTTTCATTGTGTGGTATTTTGTTAGATAGTTTCAATTTCTGAAGTTCTATTTTGAAGCTCCTGATATAGATGTGTAATCTGATGTTTAATATGTTCCTTATTGGGTTGCCACTTACTGGCCAAAATATATATATATATATATATATATATATATATATATATATATATATATATATACTGGTCATGCAATTGCCTTAACATTGGACTCCAGTACATTTTTTGCTGAACTTTTTTGGGGGCAAATAATTTACTCAAAGTAACAACAGCCATGAAAAGGCTTTTCGTTATAATGGACGTTATAATTTTACGGATGACTGTTTAACACCCAGGTGGAGAGAAAAAGCATGAGAGGTTAAGGTGATTCGCTGATTTTAATCACTTGTGTTATTTATGGTAAAGAGTTTAATTCCCATTATATTTAAATTATGGGGGGGACGGGACATAATAATCATGATAAAACATAACAACATTGGTTTGGTCCAAAGAACCCAGTGACCATGACACTGCTAATAGGGAAAAATTAAAATGTCTTTTTCAGATATCTCTACTACAAAAATGTTTTAAAAATGATTAAACATCAGAAGAACAGATAACATAATCTAAGCACTAGACATGGTTGTCCATTAACTTTCTTTTTGTTTATTTTATTATTAGTATTTCTAGTTTTACCACTTTATATATATATATATATATATATTACTGTAGAGATTAAGTTCAGATTTTTCCCTACCAGCAAAAGGACTATAAAACATCTTCATTCTGGCGACATCTATTGTGAAATAAAGAATGCTCTCATCTTCCTGCCAAATATCTGAAACCTCCTGGAACTATAACAGACTTTAAGATGTATTTCATTATAACTGATTAAGTAGTTACTTGGTATAACCTTATATGCCCAATATTATTTTCCTAAAGATCATGGACCTAACCTGTGGTTTCATGTAATATTTTCGGCAAATACCAGAAACTAGGAATACATTATATCTAGTTGTTTTGTACATATGTTTTGGTTGGTGTAATTCCACTTGCTTTTCCCATGAGCATGTGGAGACCTGTGTAAACATCAACATTCCATGAACAAATAGAAAAGTAACTAGTGCCCTAGTTTGCCTTTTTTTCTAGATAAGACTATTCCAGATAATTGGAATAGAACCCTTTTCCCATTATCTGCTACAGGTTCTGCTGTAGTCAGTATAGTCAATTTCAGGGCTAGGCTTTCGTATCCAAAAGAGACAAACTGAGGAACTGACCTTGGAATTTTTAGGAAGCAAAAAATCATTACTTCCATTTGTTAGTCACTGAACCTGATATATCATTCCATTAGGTTACTTATTAATTCCGATCTTCAGGAAAGCTTTCGGACCCTTAAAACTTGGCAGATCAACCTCTTGTCTACAGCCTCATACTGTTAGGGAAGACCTCACGTCTCTCTCCGCGCTGTGTGTTTATTATCATCTTGTTGGTATCTGTAGCGATATTCTCATCCGAACGCACACCATCTGTATGGCCTGAGTTTCCTTACTTGCTAAGAGCAGATGCATATCTGTCTGGGGCTGATTTAGAAGCCTTTTATTTGCATACAGATGGACAAAGATGCAAAGCAAAATCTGTTCCAGATAGAGATTAACCCACGCTCATGCCTCGGCTTACATCGGTTACCTTGCCTGGTTCATGGGCGAAATTCTTGAGGGATAAAAACTTAATGGGAAACAGTAGAAGAATGTGAGCTCCGAGATATATCAATGTAAAAATTAAAAAAAGAAAAAGGTCAAGAAAAATATTGAGTCTCTGGGTACGGTTTCACCTGCTAATAGAGTATGCACAGAGCTAACCGAAGATAATCATACAAAACTCACATCAATAAGTAAAAGTGGTATTCAAGTGGTAGAGGCACTACAATGGAATAAAAGGAATCTAAGATACTATGATACAATGAGGCCTTCGGCAACTTGCAAATCCAATAGACCTTTAGCCACCAGGATTTTTTTTTTCATTTTTATAAACAGCAACAAAGAGCTTACGAATTTAGAAATATGAAAAAACATCAGCGTGGATGTTTAAGCATAGCCCAAGTTATTGTAAAATAGTTTATTTCAACACAATAGAAGTCAAATTCCATACAATTAGAAGTGAAAACTTCATTTGCAGATTGTTTTGGTTTTTTTTTAAATCTTTTGCACACTAGGCAAAAACAGAAGTGGGTCTGTCGATTAATTAACTTGATAACCACTGGGCTTTGTGACAGATAATTTACTGCGGTTCGATGGAACCTTCGCAGACCTTGTCACGGACACTTTGCCCATCCCCGGAGGAGAGAACTAATGTTTACAACACTTAGTCAGGCTTGAAATTCATGAAAAATGCTTACAAGACAGTCATACCTTCTGAGATACCTTTTTAATAAAGAGGTCACAAAGTCTTAAAATACATTCATAATTGGCAATAGCGATCTTGTATTAAAATTAACTATATTTCACAATAAAATGAAATGCATTTTGTTATTGTGTTTCAAGTAGGTGGCGAGACAAAAGGTACTTCTTGCTTGGACAAACTCCTTCCAAGGCTTGGATCACCAAATGTTATATTAACAGGCATATTACACAAACATATTTAAATTACTGCTTTCATTATTTTATAAGAATATCACCTTTAGACTGGATACTGTGGATTGTACACGGCCAGTCTCATTTTACCACATGACAATATTCTGTGACATCAGAGCAGTTGGGTGTGGGTTTCACCAAGGAACAAGAAGGTTAAATTAAATACAGTGTACCCTGGTGCGTTCATTGTGCAACCCATACAGCTCACCCCCATAGCCCTGCACTCAGTAGTTTTTAAAATACAATTTACTAAGAGAAGGAACACAAAGCACTGCCTAACGTTTCGACATGGGAACGAAATAAAAAAAGCTAGAAGAACAGGAGCTTCCAAATAAAACTAGCTTACCATGCCATGGTAAACTACGCACCCCACACAGAGACTGTGGGATCAGACCAGCTCAACAAATACTTATTCACTGACTTTCAGAGTGATGGCACAATATCCCCCCCCCCCCCCCACACACACACACTATCTCCAATAGAGGAGGGTAATCAGAGGAGATATATTACTATGTGACATTCACAGCAATGGAGTAGAATAAACAGAATCAGACTTACTTTGATATAGGCTGTTGGATCTGGAACAATTTGAATCATGTCCTTCCTTCAGTATAGCTTACATGTCACACGTTCAGTCTCGGGGGGAATGGCAGGGCTGCTGGGGGGGGAAAGAAAATTAATAGAATTATTTTCTGAAATTTTTTCCCCCTCGGGTTAAAATGAAAATGGATGGTCACTTAAATTAGCCACAGCTTTCCATCAAGAGGAATGTTACCAAAATGTAAACCTTAAAACAAATCTGCGTGTCCTAATATGTCAACATTCACTGAAAATCCGAGAATCAGACCACTTTGTTGATCCGAATATGAATTTGGGCTACTCAGAAAGCACCGAAGTGCTCTCAAGATGGCCTCTGGAGTTCAGATCACCATAAAACATCCCCATAGACTTTTATGGTGAGGATAGAGACACAATGTTAAAAAAATATATATATATTTCCCCCCTGGTGCCAGAGATTTCACATGCATTAAAAATACGTACACAGAGAATCAGCAAGGTGGAACTGCTCCCTTAATTTTTTTAGTGCATACATGTGCTCATGAGGAACTGGAAGAAATAGTTGAAGCATCCCAACTAATCCGCCTTGAGCGGAACCCTCCCGATTTTGGGACACAGAGCTGTCCCTGTGTCCCACTTTCGTTTTTGAGTTTGGTGGTACGGTGGGATTCGGGACTGTAATCCTGTGGCCCCCCCCATTTCATTTGCCAGCGTCTGGGACACCGGAGAATGCATACTGCACATGGGCTACTGCGCAGGTGCCCAAGCTCCACCCCCCTGACATCCCGATTCCCTGGCCCTAGAAGTTAGAAGGTATGTGTTTTCAAATGAAAGAAACAATTTTTTTAAAATGGTTGCCACGATTATGACAATTTTCAATTCAATAATATTTAGTTTTTGTTTTTTGTTTTTTTACAATAAATAAAGAAATTATCCTAATTATATATTTATTTAATTTTTTTTTTACATTTCCCTAGTTTACTATTCTCCAGCTTCTCTGTCTTTCTAATTCTGCTATTGGCTGCTCTCAGTGTCTGTGGCGAGTACAATAATTGACCATTGGACAAGCTGTAACGGAACAACCTTCCAATTAAAAATAGGGTTGGACAACACTGGCCTCAGGCAGCTATTAGCCAATGTGAATAGGCCTAGGGGGGGCTCTTGGCAGGATTTAGTGACAGGCTGATGTATTGGTTAAACAGCAATGTGAGTGTGTTTGTTGAAAAGCACTGTAATTAAATATTGAATAGTGTGTGCTTCACCCATAACACTACCCATCCAATGGCCTGCTTGTTACAGTGTAATTTAATTTATATACTGTACATACATGTGTGTAGGTACATACAGTACATATGCTTTTTTACACTTAATGTTTAGGTTCCCTAGTCCCTTTAATGCTCACTGAGTAAATTATTAAAGCCAGATGTACACTCGAAACAGTATCAGTTCTAAAAGTCTCCTTTTCGCCTCTCCAAGACATAATGTGTTAAAATAATGTGCTAAACACACTTCAAAAATATGCTTTATAAAAATTACAAAAAAAATGTAATAAATAAAGATTTTTCTCCATCTGAGCCTCTTGCCCACCCAACTTGCCGTTATGTGCTTGTGATTAAACAGCTCTAGAAATCATGGCCGTGTTTCAAACAAATACATTTCTAGAGCCAAGGGGCTGATATATTAGAGTTGGAAGGCTCGGAGTTTGAAATGACTTGTACTGTGCTCTACCTGTCCTCTTTTCTCATCTGGAAAAAGATGACAAAAAAAAACCGGATCCATTTGGATTCCCTTACTCTCTTCACTTGCATCCAAAACCAGCGCATGCTAAAGTGTACATTTAATTTTTTTAAAAAAAATAAAAAGTCGCTCTGCGGAAAGTCACTGACACCACATAAATCTAGCTTTACAGTGTCGTACGCCATGTCTGCTTAATCACACTCCAGCCGAGTGCTAGGTTTTCATCAGAGCCAGACAGCAAAAGAAACAGACCTAGCTACCTCTACGTACACGTCATCAAACCCTGTCTTTCCATAACTCCCTGGCCGGGGCGCTGATTACTGAAGGCACGATTGCAGCTGTAAAGACATTTTTTAACTTTCTGTAACCAAAAAAATATTTTTTTTTTTTAAATGTCAACATTGTAAATCTTCTGCATGGAACTGTGACATGTTATAGGTGACTGCAAAAATATAGGTGTAAGCCAATAAATCTACACCTAAAATGTCACTTTCTTTTAAGAAGAAGCAAGAGGCAAAAATGAGAAGCCAGAAATGGCACATATTACAACTCCCTGTAATTTGCACACATGTAGCATTGCCAGCCAGCTGGTATTTTATCGACAGGCTGGTGTTAAGCCTTTGGAAGTAATAGCATGGCTGCTAACAGCACTAGATGTATGACCCAGCAACGTGTTTGTGTCATGAATTCAAGTCTCATGAAATATCAGAACTACGGAGCAAACGCCTGTCGCATTTATTTTCTTTCAGCCAGCGCAATGTCAACTTGAGCTATAGGTCAGCGCCTTTTAAATGGCCGAAAAATTAAGTTCTGTTTCATTGGAAGAATTCATCAAGAGTCAACATATTAAACGCAAATGCTTTAATGAAAAAAATATCAGAGTAAAGTGCCATATTGAGCCTTCTTTGCTTGTATAGCTCTACTAGGGGGCAGACATTAGAATCTTTGGTCTGACGGGTCAGATCATCCTTCATCATACACCAAGAGGTCTGTCTCCTGATGCTAGATAGGCAAAGAGGGCAGAATAAGTTCTTTATTTGTATCCTTTCACTAAATGATTTCTAAACGCAAAAGTAAAATACAAGAGTTCCAAAGTAAAAGTTTCAATCTTTATTAGAAATTCCGTAAAAGCATAGCCAGGAGATCTGTGGTCTGACGCGTTTCGCCCTTAGGGTTTTTCGTATAGATTAACAATTGGAGTTTCCCAGGTTTAAAAGAGTTTCCGAGGTTAAAAGTCTAGGGTAACCTTATTTGTTTACAAAAGTAAGATAAACTAGGTAACTCCCATTTTGAAACTGGTATCAACCAATTTTTTATTCAGGAGTATGGGAGAAATTAGTTCATGTTAAAGTTAAAATAAAATCCCTACTTCCGAAAATTGTATTTCCGAAAATTGTCTGTAGCGGATTCTGTTTAAGAGGGCTGAAATAACTAGAAACTTTACAGTCATCAGTAATGTTTGATACGTCTGTTCAATAAGGAGTAAGTTTGTTTTGCTCCCCCATGAAGATGAAAATACACCTCAACCAATCAATACAGCTGTTGACATCCTGGTGGAGATTTATGTACTACATTGACCCAATTACTTTTGTTTTAAGAAAACTCACCAAATCAGAATATCTGTATATTTTTTTAATTTCTTTTTTTTGTAAATGAAATGTTGTTCTTTTCCAATCACAGTACAAACCATTTACAAATGCAATACATTAGTCTACAAATATTGTGTCAAAATGTCTTTCTAATAAGATATTGAAACAAACAATCATAATACAAAATAACAAAAATGGGTCAAGCACATCAGAACAGGACCTGGGGGAAATCGAACCATTCCTAAGCTTTAATTTCCTAGTTGTACATTTTAGCAGGGTATAAAACTCGTTTTATCACAAGAAGAGGGCGTATACCAGAGATATTTCAATTTTTTAACCTAGCCCCATCCCTTAAAAAAAAGCAAAAAAAAAAAGTTTCCTACGAAAAGTATATGTACCATGAGATGGGTTTTAAGGAGAGTTGAGGGAAGCGGACTATTTGTCAATATTTGATTTTAGTCTATAGAGCCGGTGTAGGCAACAATCTTGGGGATGATCATGGAAAACAAAATGGAAAATAAAATAATTTGTTGTATTTGGAAGTCGTTCAGCAACATCAACAATATGAGAAGAGCCATGTTACTTGTATATGGTTAGATCTTGTCTGGCTTTGGAATGTTTTGTAATATGTGAAATACAGTGATTATACAGCCTGGCTGTGCTTGAGTAGGAAGAGTCCAGTGCTTGAGTAGTTCAGGTAGTCTGAAAAATGTGTTACAACTTGCTCACTGTGTTTTCTTTCATTCCTTATATATCAACAGTGATGTATTTGCAGGGACCGTCCCATTTCTTTTGGACAGGGCCTATTCTGTCCTATTAGGATCTGTCCCATCAGTAATGTTGCTGGCAGACACTTGCAATATGAGCCGGAGGCCCGTGGATCTCGTGGGCACATTGAATGTGATCTGAATTTTTAGGCACGTCTAGGATGTGATTTCTCATTGCAGAGCCTCTCGATACCGATATATAAAAAAGGACTAAATCTTGATCTCCTGTTGGCAATCACTCTTAGATTCCATATTACAGGGCTTGACAAATTTATTTTGATTTTAGGAGCCAGACATTTTTTTTAGGAGCCAGACAATCACGCAAACATAAACACAATTCATAAACACACACGCCTACTTCACATATATACAAACACACATACTTTACATATACACATATATACACAAACACCTCACACACACATATATACACAAACACCTCACACACACATATATACACAAACACCTCACACACACATATATACACAAACACCTCACACACACATATATTCACAAACACCTCACACACACATATATACAAACAACTCACACACATATATACAAACACCTCACACACACATATATACAAACACACATACTTTACATATACACATATATACAAACACCTCACACACACACATATATACAAACACACATACTTTACATATACACATATATACAAACACCTCACACACACATATATACAAACACCTCACACACACATATATACAAACACCTCACACACACATATATACAAACACCTCACACACACATATATACAAACACACATACTTTACATATACACATATATACAAACACCTCACACACATATATACAAACAACTCACACACACATATATACAAACACCTCACACACCCATATATATATAAACACCTCACACACCCATATATACAAACCCCTCACACACACATATATACAAACACACATACTTTACATATACACATATATACAAACACCTCACACACATATATACAAACAACTCACACACCCATATATATATATAAACACCTCACACACCCATATATACAAACCCCTCACACACACCTACTTTACAATACATACAAACACACACCCACCTAACACAGTCTTTTCTTGGGGGTTTCTTCTTGATGTGTCCCCCTCCCAGCTGCTTTACCTCACTGCAGGGGAGGGGGACATTCACGCTGCAGCTTAACTCCGTTGGTCGGCGTGCTGAGTGCCAGGATGTCACGTGACGACACCCGGCACTCAGACACGCGTTGCGCGAGGGGGCGGAGCTTGCAGTCTGTGCCATCGGCCATCGGCACAGACTTTACCCCCTCGCGCTGCGGAAAAATCAGATGGCAGCGGCAAGGGGACCAGGAGGCTGACAGCACCCAGGCGCCAGGTCTAATTTCCTGGTCGCCATGGCGACCTGGCGCCTGGGGTTTGTCGAGCCCTGCCATATTACATAGCCACATGTGGGTTCACCACACATTTGGGATCATCAAAGTTCTTGGTTACCTTGGGGCTCAAGCATGGGGTTAATTTGGTTAAGGTGTGTGTTTCTCAGCACTGTGAAAATGGCACTGGTAATGTGCTCAGTGCTATGCCAACAAATGTGCTCCAGACACCCGGTACCTGGGGTCATAGTCCTACTACTTCCCATATGCCCATCCACTTAAGAACACTGTGTCATGTTGTTGGCATATATACATTAGACGCACCAGTGCTTTAACTTGAGTGGTTTTTCAATAAAAGATTCAGTCCTATTTGCCATGTTAACTTAATGGGGTATTATGGCCAGATTTGTTCCGAGGTGGTGGAAATCTGTCTTGGATTTTGGAGAAGGGGCCCACCCTGAGATTAAAGTCATAAAAATTCAAAAAGCTATGAGCGATTTCCTCTAATCAAATTTATGGTTTTCAGACTTTTCCTTGAATTTCATTTATTCCTTACTGAAGAAAAAAAAAAAATACATCTCCTTGGCAGGAATAAGAGTTGGTCAGCATAAAAAAAAAAAAATAGCTATTTGAAGTCAATTAAATACATTCCTGTTTGATCTATTTAAAACAGAAATACATGCCCAGTGTACCAAAACACCACCAGGAGTATCCTATAGCTCTTGTAAAACATCAAGACTCAAACGCGAAATGTAGTGTGAACTAAACCTGCGGATGAAAAAGATTTACGATTTGCTCAGTGCAGATTGAAGAAAGGTTTAGATTTTCTTTTTACTCTTCAGATTACTCTTTTTACTTTTCAGTGTCAATAAATTCAGTGCAAGCCAAAAGTAGACTTTTTAAATGTTTTTTTTTTAAATCACACAGAAAACGATGGAGAGTCCTTCACAAGCTATTTAGATTTTTGTGGAAGTCAGATTGCGGACTAGACATGTGCAAAACTAAAATTTTCGTTTCGTTTTCGTCCATTCGGACGAAAATTTTATTTATTTCGTCTAAAACAAATTTTGTTCATTACTGCATTCGTTTCAGACGAAATTCGTTCATTATTTTCGTTTCGTTAATTTTTATTCGTTCGTTTTATAGAATACAATGTAATACTATTGGCTTTTTATAAACCGAACGAATTCTTATGAATGGGGCTCTCGTTTGGTTCATAGAAAGGCAATAGTACTACATGTTTTCTATAAGCCGAAAGTCTATAAACCGAACATTCGGTTTATAGACTTTCGGCTTATGGAATACATGTAATCCTATTGCTATTCTATAAACCGAACGTTCGGTTTATAGAATAGCAATAGGAATACATGTATTCCATAAGCCGACAGCCTATAAACCGAACGTTCGGTTTATAGGCTGTCGGCATTTTACTACACGGAGACAAAGTCTCCATTCATAATTTTATTAAAATGCACGTCTATTGCGGACTTCTAGCCTGCGAACATGGCTCCCTGTGACTTGACATTGCTGATTGGTGTTCAGCATCCATCACAAGACCATTTTTTTTAAATTGGGTTTCTCCCAATGGGGGGGGGGGGGGGGGGAACGTGCCCATCTTTCGGAGTCAGCAATTAACGGCTGATTTAGTGACCAAACGCCAATGATTTATAATTTTGCTAATTATTTATAGTTTGGTAAAAGTTTCACTTTGCTTGTCTCTGTAGCAATAGAGTACTTTTTTTCCCCCTCTAGATCTGCAGATATCTCATTAGCTTCATTGGAAGTGTATCTTATTTAACAGAATGGAATGTATTGGAACTATTTCTGGTGCTGACATCTGTTTATAAAGCTGCCTAGTATTCCCCAAACAGCCTCTTTACAATCAAAGTCATTTACAAATGTGGTCAGTATAAACAAAATAATTCCTATAGACATGAGTCATGTCTCACACTTTTCTAGAAAGAAACTGTTCTCTCTCTCCTCCCACCCCCCTTCATTAGTGGCTACAGAGTTTATTTATTTATCCCCACTTTCAATTTACTTTTCTTTTTTTTTCTTTTTTTTACTGAAGTGCATGGTAAAAAGAGACCTAATCGGGAAAACTCTGATATCATGCAGGGTATACAAATTCAATTTCCTGGGCTACCAAACTAATCTGGAGCTGGTTTAACTGTTTCAATGCCACCTCGCTACCCAGAGTTAGCATTTCCTGTGTATAAAAAAAAAAAATAAAAAAAAAAAAAAAAAACACAATATATTTAATAATATTTTGAGAAAAGGCCAAGCACACGAAATCAAATTACAGGCTTAATAGGATAAAGTAAAAAAAAAAAAAAAGTTTCTGCCATTACCTATAAATAAAATAAATAATTCACTTTGGTGGATGTTAAATGCTACTGCTTGTATAGTGCACAGGATTTTGTTTCCAGTGTGATATGATGCAGGCATTCTGCAGAAATCACATTTTTTTATATTTTACTCAAGCCCTTCCCCAGTGATTACTCTGCATGTTTACTGCCGGTGTGGCAGCACTAATTATATAACGTTTTGTTTCATTTAGTCACTTCCGGTGCTGCTGTAATAGAATGCATTGTGTTGAATGTAAAAAGCTTGCTCTTGTATACAGTAGGATCTTTTAACAGTGCAACACATTGTCTGATGACATCACTAGAGAAACAATATATTCCATTCCTTTGAATGGCATTATTCTCACAGGTTCTTGCAACAACAACAACAAAAAAGAAGAGGAAATTACTTTTACTCAGCTACTGTGGGCAGTCGTGGTTTCTTGCAAACTGCTGTAATTTCACAAATTCATGAAGGTATAAGATTGTCATATGTTAAGCAATGCAAAATGTAAAATATGCATTTAAAGTACTTTGAATGTACTTTAATATGCCTTAACATTTGGAAGTTGCATTTTGGGCACCAGTCATTGTAAAAATGAATACTTTGCCTGTATTTCCTGACCCTCCAGTGACCTTGCCAATGCTGCAATATTTGCAACATTAGCTCAAAGTACTCTGTGAAATAAATGCAATAACTCTGTCTGCTTATGTAGCTCCGGCTACAGAGGTGGATTTGTATGCATTCAGAGTTCACCGAGAAAGCAATACTGTTGTGTCGACAGAGTCTCTTCTCACAGCCAAGCTGTCAGATTTATTAAATTAACCCTCCCAAATGTTAGAAATTACTGCAGTAACAGTAAAAAACAAATCCACAATCACAAGATATAAAAAGAAAATACAAAAGGTATTGTACTCGTTTAATGGTAGCATTCGTACTGCTGACCATCTGTTTTGATGAGAATAGTACAAAGAATGAGAATACTTAAAGAACAACTGTTTAATTAAAGGATTGCATTAAGTGTAGGAATTTAAAATAGAAATGCTTTAATTAAAGAATACAAAAAAGTACATTATTGAGCCATCCTTATTCCATATCGCTCTACCAGGAGTCAGACATTTTGTTTAGAATCTTTGGTCAGATCGGTCAGATCTTTCTTCATCTGAACCAAGGTGAGTGAAGATCTGACCCAAGATTCTAAACAAGATGGCTGCCCCCTGAGAGAACTATATGGAGTAAAGAAGGATCAAAAAGGAACTTTATTTGTATTCTTTCAGAATTAAAGAGACACTAAACCTTCCTTTTCACTTGTTCTAAAATAGTTGAGTTAAGAGCCGCAGCCCTGACGCTTCTAGGTCCCTACTGGTGGTGGCATCCAAAAACAAAAGTCTCTCTGTGCACTAGCAAAAAGAAACTCTCAGACACCCGCACTGATTGGCTGAGCAAACGCATCAAAGGATACACGTCGGTTTAATTTTCCTTCTATTGGTGAAGCAAAAGTTAAAAATATCCCTTAGTGCCACTTTAAACAAGTGATCTAAAGCAAACTATAAGCTTGTGACATCCAAAGACACACAGATGTGACGCGTGGTCATGATGGAGTGGCAGCTTCGTACTACTTCACCCTCAGACTAGTCACTGAGCAAAAATAACTTATTCTTTCACTAAGGAAGCAGAAGCTATTTTTAAAGTTTAATAGCTCTTTCAGAAGTGGGTGATCGCTGCCAATGCACGGCGATCGGTGGCAGGGAAAGAAATACTTCTAGAGACTAAAAACAAACTCCCAACCCCAGATATAACATGGATATACCTGCCACAGATACAAAATCTCCTCAGAATTCTGAAGACCGTGTTTGTTTGGTACAGTTACATTATCACGTGATGATGTAAAAATCACTTTTATATTTTTGATGCCAGACAAGTAGTGTGTGACGAAGTGCCCTTCGCCACTTGGTCTTGGAGAGGCCTGTTTGCCAGCCTCCTCCCCTGTGACTATGCCCCTGGGGTGTGTGGCCCTTTAAAAATGCCCAAAAAGCTAACTTTTGAACTTCTGGGTGGAATTGTTTGATTTTTAGTTATTTTCATATTTAAAGTATGCTGATTCTGAAAATGTATGTTTTATGTGAATGTGATGCATATTTTGAAAGTTATTAATATTGTATAGAACCTGTATATTTTAGCTTGGAGATAATTGAGCTGATACAAAGGTTAACTCAATTATCTCCCAAGCAGAGGAATGTACTGTAATTACTAGGATCCAAGTATTTGTCCTATTCACTGTGTTTTCCCCAAGTTAAGACTGGATCCTATCTTTAATCCCTGTTTTTGTCACCTCTCCCATTGTCTTATGTAAGTCATTTAGTTTCCTGTGTGTATCTGAGCTGGGCACCTTTGTATCCTGAAAGGTGTGAGGCAGGATTTCCCTTTGTATGTCCTTAGGTTAAATTATAATCCTGTTATAGTTCCTTTGTCTAATCTGGTTTGTCAAGATGTTCAACTGTATATATTCTGTGTTTCTGTATCATTAAACAGTTCTGGTCAGTTCTACTCCTGATACTGTGTGTCGTCCAGTGATTGGGGAAAGTGATGGGATATTCTTGGACTGTAATGCTGGTTGTGCTGGATATTCTCTTGGATTTATTACTTGTTCCTGCATCCTCTTAAAGTACTTGGTGGAGTTTAGCTGTGAGAAATCGGCTCTCCGCTACATTGGTTGGCAGCATCGGGATCCAGACCCACAGAGGAGCAAGTACCACGAAAGACAACAACATTGATGGATCACGGATGGAGATCAATTGCACCACTTTAAAGCGATCCACTGTAAAGGACCTCCTGGAAGCAAGGGGTATTCCCGCCAGCAACAAGACCAAGGCAGTCCTGGTTGCAGAAGTCATGGCGGAGTACAGAGCAGAAGAGGATCCGGCTTTGGTGCAGATTAAACAGGGGCGGTTGGAATTTCAAAAAGAATTGCAATTCCGGCTGTCATTTTATGGGGAAAACCCACCAACAGAGATTATCGCCAAAACCATGACGGAGGTACAGGAGTTTGTACTACGACAGAGGGTCCAACAAACTCCAGAAAGGAACCATATTGTGCCCATGGTGCAGGAGAACAAACCAAAAGGTACCGTACCAGGCTTTTAAGACTTATGTGGAGAACCAAGCGGCAAGGTGCCTCGAGCTTGAGTTGTACAGGTCGCGACTGTGGATACCCAAGCCCCCTTCCCAGCCGCAGGGTGAGTCCCAGGGAGAGGAGACAACCGGTCTCTCTCCCCAGCAGCAGTGTAAACTGCAGGGAGAAGAGGCAGCCGGCCTCTCTCCCCAGCGGCAGTGTACCCTACAGGGAGTGGAGGTAAACGGCCTCACTCCCCAGCGGCAGGGTGAGTTTCAGGGAGAGGAGACAACCGGTCTCTCTCCCCAGCAGCAGTGTACCCTACAGGGAGTGGAGGCAATCGGCCTCACTCCCCAGCGGCAGGGTGAGTTTCAGGGAGAGGAGACAACCGGTCTCTCTCCCCAGCGGCAGAGTATTGTATTGGGAGTGGAGACAGGCGACCGCCTTCCCCAGCAGCAAGATGCATCCCAGGGAGAAGAAAATGTCATCCTTCCCCCCCAGCAGCAGTGTGTCCTACAGGGAGCAGAGACAGTGGGCCTCTCTCCCCAGCAGCAGGACAATATTATGGAAGTGGAGACAGTCGGTCTCCCTCTCCAGGGGCAGCCTGTGTTCCAGGGAGAGGAGCACGGCACCCTCTCTCCCCAGCTGCAGCTTAAGCTACTAAGGGGAGACACCAATCGCCCAGACGGCGCAGATGGGACCGTGGTCTCTGTGCCTGACCCACAGGGATGCTGGACAGCCGGTCCAAATCCCCAGCTACAATCACAGGAGTACAAGGGGGAGGGGGAAAGTGATGTCTCCCCTCCACAGCCAAGTCCCCACCAGGCTACCCTAGCAGAAGCTCTGGCATTGGGGCAGAGCGCAGCTGGCCTCTGCCCCCCAAGCCCCCACAGCGTGTTGTCCAGTTATCCCAGAGGAATACCTATGGGCAGTAATTGTTTGTTGTGGGTGGGCTACTCTGGCACTTGTTTATTGAGGGTGGGTGAATCGACTAACTTAGGTACTGACCGACAGAAGGTCAGGTACCTGGTTAGTCTCCCCCCAAAAGGGGAGATGTGTGACGAAGTGCCCTTCGCCACTTGGTCTTGGAGAGGCCTGTTTGCCAGCCTCCTCCCCTGTGACTATGGCCCTGGGGTGTGTGGCCCTTTAAAAATGCCCAAAAAGCTAACTTTTGAACTTCTGGGTGGAATTGTTTGATTTTTAGTTATTTTCATATTTAAAGTATGCTGATTCTGAAAATGTATGTTTTATGTGAATGTGATGCATATTTTGAAAGTTATTAATATTGTATAGAACCTGTATATTTTAGCTTGGAGATAATTGAGCTGATACAAAGGTTAACTCAATTATCTCCCAAGCAGAGGAATGTACTGTAATTACTAGGATCCAAGTATTTGTCCTATTCAGTGTGTTTTCCCCAAGTTAAGACTGGATCCTATCTTTAATCCCTGTTTTTGTCACCTCTCCCATTGTCTTATGTAAGTCATTTAGTTTCCTGTGTGTATCTGAGCTGGGCACCTTTGTATCCTGAAAGGTGTGAGGCAGGATTTCCCTTTGTATGTCCTTAGGTTAAATTATAATCCTGTTATAGTTCCTTTGTCTAATCTGGTTTGTCAAGATGTTCAACTGTATATATTCTGTGTTTCTGTATCATTAAACAGTTCTGGTCAGTTCTACTCCTGATACTGTGTGTCGTCCAGTGATTGGGGAAAGTGATGGGATATTCTTGGACTGTAATGCTGGTTGTGCTGGATATTCTCTTGGATTTATTACTTGTTCCTGCATCCTCTTAAAGTACTTGGTGGAGTTTAGCTGTGAGAAATCGGCTCTCCGCTACATAGTGTATCTTCCACAAGGCAAACAAGGCACTCGCCTAGGGCGGCACTTTGCCAGAGGGTGTTAAAGCACACTTCCAGTGCTTCAAACATTTTCACTCCCCCACTGTTCAGCAAGCTTTAGCTCCTTCCAATTATTCATGGTGATGGGGGCATGTAATGGACGTGTGGAGGTATGTAATAAGGGTGATGATGGCATGTGATAGGGGTGATGGGGCATTTAATGTGTGTACAACATGGGTGATGGAGCATGTCATGGGTGTGCAACATGGGTGATGGAGCATGTCATGGGTGTGCAACATGGGTGATGGAGCATGTCATGGGTGTGCAACATGGGTGATGGAGCATGTCATGGGTGTGCAACATGGGTGATGGAGCATGTCATGGGTGTGTAACGTGGGTGATGGAGCATGTCATGGGTGTGCAACGTGGGTGATGGGGCATGTCATAGGTGTGCAACGTGGGTGATGGGGCATGTCATAGGTGTGCAACGTGGATGGGGGGGTGCCCGAATTTTGTCTGCCTAGGGCAGCACAAAACCAAGATACACCACTGTGCCGGACAAGTAATTCTGACACATTTTCGTTGTTTATTTCTTTACATTGCAGGTGCATGGAGGCAATAAAACACGTGGCACATCCATGAGCTCTGTATTTATCTAGCCAGCGCATTTCCCATCTTTATTTATTTTATTTTTAAAAATCACAACACTGGTTTGATGAACTCGCAGAGTGCATGGCCAGAGAGCTGCGATGCATATGTCCCTTCTCCTCAAAGGGTTAAATTCCCATTGAGTTATGTTCTGCCGGACTTCACCAGAGCTGAATGGAACATTAAAGACCCTTCCAACATATAGTCCTAAATGTGTCCTCTGGCCGATACATAGACGTCCCACGAGAAGAGGCACTTATGAACTATGTACAACGGGCCAAGGATTCAGGCAGTAGTAAAGTGTGAGGACCCTACCTCGCGCTGCCTCTGAATGGGTCGACTCTCTATACTTGGATGAAAAGGATGTTAGAAATCACTGCTATTGAATTTCCTCGGCCAAAAAAGCAGTTGTTGGCCCCCTTTCCCCAGAATCCTCTGACTCAAGTCCAAGAAAACATTCATAGAGAGGCCAGAAAACATGAAACTCTTCAACTTATACCACCATCGTCAGCTCGGAGGTCCTGGAAACGTAAATGAGGCCTTTGTAACGACACAAACCCCTCTGTCAGGAGCTGATTCTGGCCTGGATCCACATACTGTTGGCGTTGTTTATCAAGCACTGATGGCTTTAACTATTATCCGAGTTTGGTGGGCAACGCTGGTGTGGCGGAACCAACCTCGCCACTATGTTCTGGAGAAGCCTGGTTGCTCGTCTGCTGCCTCTGGACTATGGCCCCATTGTAAAAGCCTGCATTTTCCCCTGCAGAAAGGCTTGTTCGTGCCTTTCTGCCTGGGTGTTGTACCAACTCACAAATGAATGGACTACCTGGGCAAGGGATGTGCCATAGCACTATATGTTAATATTGTTAGTTATATTCTGTTAGTGTATTGGTTATGTGTAATGTTTAATTCTGTGAGTAGACCACTCTGAAGGTTTATAATGTGACAGTGACTCCAATAGTTTACTCCAACATCCATTGTTCTGTTTTAACTGGATTAACTGGTAAACTGATTATGTTGTGTACATTATGTTTCTTACTGTGTGTCTACTCACTGTATGGTAATTTGGTTTGCAGACTGAATGTCTAATCTTTTCCTAGCCCCAGTTAGTTGGAGGACTATGTTTAGTTCCTTCCCCCCATTGTATACTAATGTCATGTGTATGTCTTTTAAAAGTCTGTGTTGTTTGTCAAATAAAGTAGTTCAATCTTGCTGTACCTAACTGCTAGATGTCCTGTCTATTTGGGTACAAGAGCAAGGGTCCAGGAAAGACTTGCTGGGTGTGACGGTCCGTTACAGCTGGATTACTCAGTAAGTCACGGGGTGTACCCTGACTAGAGTACTGATGTATGCTGCACTAATATATCGGTTTACATGGCATCACAAGTATTAAGAGCACTAAAACACACGTACAACAGGTTACATCTAAAGCACAGTTGCCAAAATTGGCCATGGTTCCAGGGACACATTTGTTCCACATGCTGCAGAAAGAGCATGCAAAGTGCAGCTCGGCAGTATGTAGGATGGATATACACACACAGACACAATCCAATTAATTAATCATGGCAGGTCCTATGAGATTTCCACCTTGATTAATGAATTGGATTGTGTCTGTGTGTGTATATCCATCCTACATACTGCCGGGCTGCACTTTGCATGCTCTTTCTGCAGCATGTGGAACAAATATGTGTCCCTGGAAACATGGCCGATGTTGGCGACTATGCTAAGGGTTTACTCGATAAAGAGAGAATTTCAGGGAATTGCAAAAATCAAACTTTAGGCCAAAGTAGACGAATGGGAGAATCTGAACAACTCGGCTACTTTGGCCTTAAGTTTAAAATTCTCATCTCCATTCCCTGTAATTCTCTCTTTATTGAGTAGATCCTCTAGGTATCTGTGCTTTGTTATGGCAGAGCTGGTACGTTGAACCCTTGTGGATGCCAGGCCTGTGTACCTGTCTATTTAATGTAGGTGGCCAGGTTGTGCACAATTACAATCAGGCTGGTCGTTAACCTTGAGCTGCCCATAGTGCCATCATCGGAAGCTTATATTTCTAGCATCCTCCCTCTACTGCCCTGTGTGTGTTATCTCTGAGTAAGGAGCAATTCAGCATCATCTGCCAGTCCACAGCGTTTATTTATTCAGCCTATTTTTATTTGAATGGTAGGAATTATGTAGCCTGTTTTATACTTTAGACTTATGTTTTATAAATAAAAGGGAATCACCAGCCATGTGCTATGAGATTAACATTAATATTTATGGCGCTATCTGTGAATGAACCAGGAATTTGACAATTTATTTGTTTTTAATGCTCTAATCTTATCTTGGTTCTCTAGACAAACCTCAAATAATTTATATTCCTGAGCAGTGGTAAGGAGAAGTCTGGATATTGGTTGGGATAGAGTGTGTGAGGAAGAATGTTGTGGAATATAGAGAGACTCCATGCAAAGGACATGGGCTACTTCATAGTGGCTACAACAAGAATGTAGAGATGAATAAAGTGGGGGGAAAAAAATGGGTATGTGCACCATAAAGTGCCATACTGTCCTATGCCAGTGGCAAGACCAATTTGTCAGCGACATCACAAGGAAGAAGTGATAGAGGGAGGAATTAAAGCAAACAGCGTGGGTACTGCAAGAATAAGGCAATAAGATAGGACAAATTCTCAAACTTGCCTAGGTTTCCAACTCAACTAAAAGAGGGACTAAGCACCGCAGAAAAACTTTTAATCAGACTGTAGCAAAAACACAAGCACTGTTTAATTGAAAGATTGCATCAAGTGTAGAAATTTTAAATCGAAATGTTTTAAAGGAAGGAATATAAATAATGTACCCTATTGGGCCCTCTTTGCTCTGTATAGCTCTAATAGGGGGCGGCCATGTTGTTTAGAATCTTAGGACAGTTCTTCATACACATTGGTTCAGATGAAGGGAGATCTGACCCAAGTTTCTAAACAACATGTCTGCCTCCTGTTAGAGCTAAACAGAGCAAAGAGAGCTTAATAAAAGGTACATTATTTATATCTTTTCATTAAAACATTTCTGACTATCTAGACTTGATGAAATCTTTTAAGTAAACATAGTTTGTTTTTTATTATTTAATTTAGGACATCTCGGTGAGGCTTTCAGACTACATACCCCGCTATTGGATCTGTGACCAAGAGAGACCATCGCTGCTACTACAAAAGGATGCTCCATCAGATCTACCCCCCTAGCCTTTGCTATCAAATAGCAACTTCTAATGAGGCATGACTGGCCTTCAGCCTTATTTAAATTTAGTTTAGGGTTCAACCCCCTCTTTAATGCCTTATTTGGACTGTTCACATTTCGAGTTACATTGTAACCGATCATGACCCTCACATGCAGTTGAGCTGGCAGAGCAAATACACATAGAATACAAGGCTCGGAATAACATAGACCATAGTAAATATAGATTACAAAAGTACAGTGCTACTATGCGCTCACTCTTCACTTTGCCAAACACCTCTCACCAAATAATTTATTGGAGTAGAAGAGTGAACAAAACAAAACCACTTGACAAAAATAGCCAGTATTATAGTCAGTGGCCAAATTCCCAGGATGTAAGTCATACTTCACAATGCTTTGATTCCTGACCTTAAGCGATTGGCTTTAAGAGAATTGGACTGACACCAGATGAGTAAGTCAAAAAGTTTCTCCATCTTAAGCAAGAGCAATTTGTGGGAGGAAATACTTAGATCCAGCTCCTGTTAAATAGACTCGGGGGATAAAAAAAAAAGTAAAAAATAATTCCTAGCTTACTCAGAATGCGTAGAAAATAAACTCTGTATCGTCACTGAATGACTCCTTGTCAGCAACATGTATTTTAAGGTTATTGTCTCCTTAAACAATTTTGTTCTTTCCCTTTAAGCTCACAGGTCCACTGACAATAAAACAGGCTTTTTAAGGCCAACCTTAAAGTGGACCTGAGCTGGTTTTGCGCCAGTGCCTGTCATGTATAACTAACCCATGTGTCAGGTCATAGAGGTCAATTAACTAAAAGGTGAGATGAACATTCTATACACGTTAAGCCAACTCACCAGGTTTGTCCCTGTACAGTGTTTCTACTTATCTCACAGGGAGACCCTTCAAATCTACAGATTTGAATCCTTTTACTTACCTCGATTCCTGTATTTCTCCAATGGACTTTCAATGTTTCAAACTCACCTAGGGTATCCACCTTGGCCATCTTTTACCGGCCACATATAACTTTTGCAGGCTGCCTTGCAGTATGTGGAAGTCATGTGTGATCAGAAGTAAATCAGTTAACTAACCAGTGTGGTTCTGTGGGATCCATTACTTGATTAGGTAATGGATTCCCTTCTGGTGACATATGACTTCTGCATCAAGCAGCCCGAAAACTTTATATGTGGCTGGTAGAAAATGGCCAAGGTGGCCACCATAAACTCACCTGCTGAAACCCCAAAAAAACTCACTCTTTGTCACGTAACTACACCCTGCCGGTTTACAAGCCTTGCTATTTGTTGCATATGGGAATTACCTTCTCCAGGATCACTGACTTGTCTCAAGACTTGGGTAATTCATTTAGATGTTCTATAACTTTCTAACATTTGAGCAACCAGCCATGAACTTTGTTTGTTCAGCAAGGACTGTTTTATTCATTTTACATAATATTCGTCAAAATTAGGCTTTGCTTAATGCATACCATTTGACCCAATCCAGGGTGGATACTATTTGACCCAATCCAACTTGCCAATAAACCTTTAGCATAATCTCTGCTCCACCTTCTACTCCAGATCATGTGCTGCTCCTCTGTGGCTCTGGCTTCCCCCCTTCTTCTCACTGTCCATGTGCTATCCACATTCCCATTCGCAACTACTTTTCTCCCTCCGAGATTGACCCACCACACACACACACACAGACACCATTAAGAGTCAGTTGGATGCTCAGCTGACTCCTAGAAGCAGAAGCTTCACAAACTAATTTCTTCCAGTCCTTTGTATAAGTAACCTTTAGAACAACAGCTCAAATAAATTCAAAGAGATACAAAAACAAGGAGAAATTGACGTTCATATCCAAGTGGTAAAATATGTAGGTTTACTCGCACTTTAACCCCTTCGTGACGCTAGGACATTTTATGCCGTCCTATAATTCTGGTACCAAAAGACGCTAGGACGCCATAGAACGTCCTCCAGTAAACAGGTCATAGCGGCTGCCCGTGACAAGCTGTGATTGGATCCCGCTGCAGGAACTTGAAGCTGAATCCCACTTGTCAGATGAGGCCACTTTTAGTTTATTAAGATCCTTATAGGGTCTCTGCAACTGTGTCCCCTACTATCTATCACCTTGTGATCAGGGCCAGGAACAAAAAATGCAAGACCAAAAAATGGTCTTGTGGGACACTTGTTTTCATACAGGTTGTTAGAGTAGCCTCTTAGCCGAAAGTGTTATTGATTTTTTATTTTTTAATGTGGTTGTAGGTTTGGTCTTGTAATCACGAGTTCACAGTGGTATTCTCTCCTTATTTTGCTTGATGAAGATCCTGGGCACTACCCACTGTTTATTTTATATGCAGTTGTTTGTTTGCTTTACACAGGACTCTACTGAAGAAAGTAAACTTTCACGCTTACAAGTCCCCTTCTGGCAAAACCCCATAGCTGAGCTCACCCACAGCCAACACCAGAATAAGGAGTATTGTTTTTGTACATTAGTAACTCAATTCTATTAGAATCCCGTAGGTTTTTTTTTTTTTAAAACACCATTATCAAAAGCTAATATTGGACACATTTATTTATGTGCCTCAGTATCACTCATTGACGAAGGCAAATGTTTTGCTTTTTGTGACCAAGAACTGTTTTGTTTGCCTGTTGAGACCTCTGATGAAGACGTCAAGGGGACTTTTTTTCTTTCTGTATGAAGGAGTTTCAATATTAATTTTTACATTGTGTTTACTTGCATTTCTATCTAGATGGGAAGCACCAAGACACATTACTTCCACGTTTGTCTATTTCTCTGGGGGGAAAGGACCACTTTCAAATGTCAAAGGCGGCTCTTTTTTGTCGCCACACATCTGTGAATGGGGCTAGCCACATTTGGAACGATAGTTCTGAGGACACAGATATAAGAAAAAAAAACAAAAAACAGAGCATTGGGATTCTAGGACACAAAGCCAAATACCAGTGACCGTCTCCGAGGCAGCTGGCGGACTGGTTAATACAGTCATGGAATAAATGGGCACATCAGTTGTATTCTAAAATGGAACATCTTCTGTGACAATGTATTTTCTTGTTTCCATTACAGGTTAATTATTCCTTATCCAAAATAAAATATTTTGTATAACAGATCATAATATATATTAACCCCTTCGTGACGCATGGTGCTTGCGTCCCAAACGACGCAAGCACCAAAACGTCACGATTTGTTCCTGGCCACCGATCACAAGGTGATCAGTAGCCAGGAACACTCTGGCAGAGACCCGATCAGGGTCTTAATAGACCCTGTGGGTCCCTGCAAAAAAAATCGCGAGACCTCCGGAAGTCACGTGTGACGACACGGAGGCGTGCCCGAACCCGGAAGTTCGGGCACAGCGCGATTTAGAGAAATTTAGCTGGTGCTCGCTTTGAGCACCGGCTACATTTTCCCTGTCAGACTGAGGCCACTCAAAGTGGCCTCATCTGACAGATGGGATCCCGCTGTAAGTGCCTGTAGTGGGATCCGAAAACAGCTCATCGCGGGGAGCCGCGATGAGCTGTTTAGTACAGGACGTTCTATGCCGTCCTAACGACTTTAAGGCACTTAAAGTCAGGACGGCATAGTACGTCCTAACGTCACGAAGGGGTTAAAGTCTCTCAGCTCTCATGAAATACAGTAGAATCAACACTGTTTAGAGAAAATACATAACTGTTACTGTGATGTAGCTGTGATGTGAGGCGTAGGAGAATCTGCACATGCTCGTAAAGGCTATATCACAGCTTAAGGGGGCAGGACACTGAATACACTGTTGTGTGTGTTTGCATTCTGACAGGTGTGTCTGGAATTTGCAACTTGTGGCAAAATCAAGAGTTTTTTTTTTTGCTTAACCGACTATTTTGCATAAAGGATTTCTGGGTAAGTGACACTCAACCTATAGCAATGAGTATCCACTATAACAACATATTGTAAAGGTTACCATACATAGGCAGACACACAGAGCACCAAGGAAGTACAGGTGCAAGTTTTGGCTTGTGAATCCAACTAAAACCATCTTCTATCCATGTGTTTCATTGAAAATGAAATTAAAATCTATCCAAGAAAAATGCCAAGTCTTTGCTGCAGAGGTGGGAAAAGATAAGGTACTATAATAACCCTCTTTATTTGGAAATTTACTAAAACACACCATTCTGTTTTATTCTTTGGTTTATGCTACGGTCATTTGTGGAATTTTCGATTGTACTCTCAATCTTATTTAATGCTGGGAACAGGCTCAGTTTATTACATTGAGGTTATTATTTGCATTTCAAAAGCATTTTTACCCTCCTTTGGATGGAGTACATCTGTGAGGTTTGGCACACACCATGAACATGTAAATTTATTTTTGTCAAACAAACATTGCTTTGTGACAGTAGACAATATAATCCTTTTCTTGTTCTAAAAATTATTTTAAACTAACTTCTGAGCTACGAGTGTTTCAGGAATCAATGCTCTTTTAATGTTTTAGTTTAAAAAAAAAGCTAATTTTATTGAAAGCCCAAAGGTAAGAACAAAATACCCACTTCATCTTGTTTAATTTTGTTGTGTTTTAAACTTTCTTTATTTTTCCTGCCCTTTCGGTACAGATATTAATCACTGTTTTAAAAAACATACTTTTGATGGATGGTAGCTGTCTTCATACGGTCGCTGCCAAACAGCTTGATCTAATCCAATTACAGACTTAACGTTGGAACATTAATTAAACTCAATTTTTTTAAATTGCTCTTTGAGAAGATGACTGCGTTTACATAAATACTGGGAATGGGCGCAAATAGAAATCTTTTGGTATAAAAGCTGAAGCTTACATTGGGCTGTAAGCCCATTTCTCATACTTGAGAATAGTCATAGAAAATGTCATTATAAATTATGGTTCCTTATTCATGGAAAATGCAAATTGAGTATCCCTTTTCCAAAATAAGGGTGGTCTCACCTTTTCTTAAAAAAAATACCAGCCATAGCTGTGGGCAGAGCCACAAAGGGACTGGGTCACAACACACACACACAGTGACAGTCACACACACACACACACACAGACAGTCTCACGCACACAGGTAGACATGTCTCACGCACACACAGACAGTCTCACGCACACACAGACAGTCTCACGAACACACAGACAGTCTCACGCACACACAGACAGTCTCACGCACACACAGACATACAAACTAGTAATTTTGAGGCTTATTTTAAGAAGAAGAAAAAAAAATGGACTCTTCCCTTTCCTAATGTGTTCACCCTCCCTTCTGCATTACCTGCTTGTAAGGGATGGGGTTCCAGCGAAAAAAGCCACAAGTGAAAAGTCACTGACGCCGCTCCCCCCAACTAGTAGGAAGGTTCCCCTGGTGTTTGCGTGCGGTCCCAGTACTCCTGGAGCACACGCTATTACCAATGACAGTGGGGGCATAGCAGCCCTCATCCGGAGAGGTATCTTACACTGATGTGTGCTGGCTCAGAGCGTCAGTGTGTGGGCTTGTTGAGAGCATCAGTAAGTGTGCTGGATGATTGTGCCCGTCAGTGAGTGAGTGTTGGCTAATTGTGCCCGTCAGTGCGTAAGTATTGCTGTTGTGCCCGTCACTCTGCGAGTGTTGACTGATTGTGCCCGTCACTCTGCGAGTGTTGACTGATTGTGCCCGTCACTCTGCGAGTGTTGACTGATTGTGCCTGTCACTCTGTGAGTGTTGACTAATTGTGCCGGTCAGTGAGTGAGTGAGTGAGTGTGTTTAGAGTGTTCCAGTGATCCAGTCCAGCATATCTCCCCCTGACGTGCCCCCTGCAACATGAGTCCCCTCTCCTACATTTCCCCCATTCCCTGGCACCATCAAACACCTCTCACTCCTTCCCTGCAGCTTGAACTCTCCCTCCCTGACATGCCCTCCATTCCCCCGCCATCAATCCCCTTTTCTCTCTTTCCCTAACATGCCCATCAGAAATAAAACTCTCAGTAATGTACAGTGTGTGTGTGTGTGTGTATCACAGAGCTCCACAGCAATAAAGCTCACAGTATTGTGCAGTGTGTGAGTGTATCCAGTGCTGTATTTACCGCGAGGCATCCTAGGCGGATGCCTATGGCGGCAAATTTTGGGGGGCGGCAGCGCCCCCCAGCACTGAAAAAAAAAAACAAAAAATTTAAAAAAATCAACAAAAATAAATTAAATCCGGGCCTTTAAAAAAAAAAAAAAAAAAAAAAAAGGACCGCGCTTGCAGGCAGAGACGGAGGTGAGAGGGGATTGGAAGATCCCCCCTCACCATCACTCTGCCTGCCGGGCTGCACGGGGAGCCGAACAGGCAGCACAGAGAAACCTCCGTGCTGCCTGTTCGGCTCCCCGAGCAGTGTGCCGACACGGAAGTGCCGACAGTCACGTGACGGGCGCGCTGACGTCATACGCGCGCCCGGTCACGTGACCTGTCGGCACAATCGCCGGGAAGCCGAACAGGCAGCATGGAGGGACCATGCTGCCTGCCTGCCAGGGAAAGGTAAGTGCTGATGGGAGACTGTGTGTGTGTGTGTGTGTGTATGTGTGTGTGTGTGTGAGACTGAGTGTGATGGGAGTCAGAGTGTGTGTGATGGGAGACAGTGTGTGTGACTGAGTGGGATGGGAGTCGGAGTGTGTGTGATGGGAGACAGTGTGTGTGACTGAGTGTGATGGGAGTAGGAGTGTGTGTGATGGGAGACAGTGTGTGTGATGGGAGTCAGTGTGTGTGACTGAGTGTGATGGGAGTCAGAGTGTGTGTGATAGGAGACAGTGTGTGTGACTGAGTGTGATGGGAGTCAGAGTGTGCGTGATGGGAGACAGTGTGTGTGACTGAGTGTGATGGGAGTCAGAGTGTGCGTGATGGGAGACAGTGTGTGTGACTGAGTGTGATGGGAGTCAGAGTGAGTGTGATGGGAGTCAGAGTGTGTGTGATGGGAGACAGTGTGTGTGACTGAGTGTGATGGGAGTCGGAGTGTGCGTGATGGGAGTAGGAGTGTGTGACTGAGTGTGATGGGAGTAGGAGTGTGTGACTGAGTGTGATGGGAGTGTGAGCTTGATGTGAGTCTGAATGATGGGGCATGTCTTAGGTGTGTAACGTGGGTGTGCAGCTTGGGTAGGGGGGTGCCCGGATTTTGTCTGCCTAGGGCAGCACAAAATCAAGATACACCACTGAGTGTATCCCAGAGCTCCACAGCAATAAAGCTCACAGTATTGTGCAGTGTGCGAGTGTTTCACAGAGCTCCACAACAATAAAGGTCACAGTATTGTGCAGTGTATGAGTGTATCAGAGCTCCACAGCAATAAAGCTCACAGTATTGTGCAGTGTGTGAGTGTACCACAGAGCTCCACAGCAATAAAGCTCACAGTATTGTGCAGTGTGTGAGTGTACCACAGAGCTCCACAGCAATAAAGCTCACAGTATTGCGCAGTGTGTGAGTGTATCACAGAGCTCCACAGCAATAAAGCTCACAGTATTGTGCAGTGTGTGTGTGTATCACAGAGCTCCACAGCAATAAAGCTCACAGTGTTGTGCAGTGTGTGAGTGTATCAGAGTTCCACAGCAATAAAGCTCACAGTATTGTGCAGTGTGTGAGTGTATCACAGAGCTCCACAGCAATAAAGCTCACAGTATTGCGCAGTGTGTGAGTGGTACACAGAGCTCCACAGCAATAAAGCTCACAGTATTGTGCAGTGTGTGAGTGTATCACAGAGCTCCACAGCAATAAAGCTCACAGTATTGCGCAGTGTGTGAGTGGTACACAGAGCTCCACAGCAATAAAGCTCACAGTATTGTGCAGTGTGTGAGTGGTACACAGAGCTCCACAGAAATAAAGCTCACAGTATTGTGCAGTGTGTGAGTGTATCACAGAGCTCCACAGCAATAAAACTCACAGTAATGTGCAGTGTGTGAGTGTATCACAGAGCTCCACAGCAATAAAGCTCACAGTATTGTGCAGTGTGTGAGTGTATCACAGAGCTCCACAGCAATAAAGCTCACAGTATTGTGCAGTGTGTGAGTGGTACACAGAGCTCCACAGCAATAAAGCTCACAGTATTGTGCAGTGTGTGAGTGGTACACAGAGCTCCACAGCAATAAAGCTCACAGTATTGTGCAGTGTGTGAGTGGTACACAGAGCTCCACAGCAATAAAACTCACAGTATTGTGCAGTGTGTGAGTGGTACACAGAGCTCCACAGCAATAAAGCTCACAGTATTGTGCAGTGTGTGAGTGGTACACAGAGCTCCACAGCAATAAAGCTCACAGTATTGTGCAGTGTGTGAGTGGTACACAGAGCTCCACAGCAATAAAGCTCACAGTATTGTGCAGTGTGTGAGTGGTACACAGAGCTCCACAGCAATAAAAGACACAATATACTTATAAATGACGGAATGGCTCTGTGAGTCCCGGTCACCTTGTCAGAATGTTGTTCTCTCTGTGCTGGAAGATACTGTATAGACACCTAGTCCTGTCCCACTGTAGGGCTGCAGGGGGTCTATCTTATGACATCATGTGTAGGATTTGCCACCAGTTGTAAAGTGAGCCCTGATCTAACATTTTTGAGGCTGTTGCATCATGGGAACTTTTCACAAAATGGCTCCAGGCTATAAACACATTTAAACACAATGTATTGAAACAAACACAAAAAAAACATCTTGGCATCTATAATACACATATTTTTACTTTAAATGCACAGATAATCTTTTTACAGTTTACGCAAGTGCTATTGTCCCTTTAATCCATGCTCACGCACTTCCTGTCTATGCCCCACCCAGAATGCCATTCATTTATGTTGTATTTAAAACCAACCTAAAGATACACTTGGATTACTGAAAGAACATATTAATTGTGTTTTTACATTTCTATCTGACTTGTCAGCAGGTGACTGGAGTCCATTTCCTGATCTCTGCTATGACTGTTCTAATACAGTCTCTTGGAGCCCGCCCTGACTTTCAGACTAATTATTATTAAAAATAGTAGAACGGCCTTATGCATCTTTCAGCTCTGTTATAGCATTCCACACAAATACCTCCACCCTGCCAAAGAATCCCTCGAATATTTTCAATTTATGTAAACATTCTAAAACATTTTTTTTTTTCCCAAAGCAGTGAAATTAAATATACATCTTTCAGGGAAATTTGCAAAACATCATCACTAATAACATCTTATGCACTGATCTTTGTGTACCACATCTAAAACACTACTTTATAAATCACAGGAGAGCTGATCTTTCTAAAAAAGCTAAAGGCCATTTACAATGCGTGGTACACTTAGGACACCAGTACAGCCAATAGGATTATGGGCAATGTGAAAGGAAATAGCCAGAGTGAATATAAAGTAGGTTGGCATCAGTTTACCAAAGATACAGTGATAAAGACGCCACATTTTCTGAGAAAAATAGAGACTGTGCAGCATAGTTTGGATCCCCAGATACTAGAATTCTGCTACGTTCCTGACAAACTCAATTAAATCTGACTCCGTGAATGAGTCCTGTGTAAAATACGCTCCTGTATAAATGACCTTGTCTGCTCTATACATTAGGATTCCTTGGGGATAACAGAAGGCTTTAGAGCCCTTCACAATCATTCACCCCCTTCTCTAGATTATTTATTATCAAAATTAAACAAAAATAATACTATTGGCTCAAGTAAGCGTTAAAGTGCAGATGTCATTACGGATGTGGCTTCAAAATAACTAAAAACCATTTTATTTTTATATTGTGGTAGCAAAAGTATAGGTCAAATAATACTGTGAAGTCAATGAACATTTACCAGTGATTCTGTATCAAATGAAAGTTACATTGTTTATTTCGTTGCTGTTAAAACTTTATTTACGTGGAGAGAAAAAAAAAAGAAAAATAGATATAAGACTGTGCCAAAGGAGGGATGGAAAAGAAAATAGAAAGGCGGCGTATAACAACCGACTGAAACATGTAAGTATACAGACAAACTACTGCAAACTGCAAAAGACAGTTAACCAATGACTAAAGAGAAGAGGAGTAGAGTATACATTAAATAGAAGTGAGCACTCAAATACAGAAAGGCATACATGTACAACATATTTACTATCCTATGGAAGTGATAGAATGGTACAGAAGCCTAGGTTGGATGGGTAGACATACCACATAATATATCAAATGGGTATAGATCCTTAAAAGTCACATCTGGCCCTTGGGCACCCAAATACCTATCTATCCTTTAACATACCAACTCAAGGCTATTTACGCCATTGATGTCCAACTGGAGGACCCTCTTCTATTGTATTACCTGATGAAACTAATAATGGCCGCCCTACCCCCATTCTAAATCCTGCTTGGCATGCGGTCCTCCGAGACGAGCAAGACGAGCTACACTGTGGCACTCCAGCGGCAAAATAGGAAAAGGAAAACTTCCATAGTGCTCCACAAGCCCATCTATAGATTATATCAACTTAAACAAAAACCATTAAATCACAAATATGGTATAAATAGCATTTCAGAGAGTTAAATATGGAGCAATCTATTGGTTAGCATGGTGATTGCGCTAGTGTTCAAACTTAGATCTTGGGGTGTCTAATGGCCGCTCTTCAGCCGCTGATTGCCCACATCTCCCAAAATATGCTGTCATAGGCTATAGAGTTGAGCGGGCACCTGGATGTTCGGGTTCGGCGGGTTCGGCCGAACTTCGGAAAAAAGTCTGAACTTTTGGCCACAAAAATGCCTCTAAAAAAGTCCTTGAAAGGGCTAGAGGGCTGCAAAATTAAGTAAAATGTGGGTGAGTGTCCCCATTCATACGAATAGGTGAATTGACCTATTCGTATGAATGGGGACTCTAGTTCGGTTTATAGAAAGACAATAGTATTACATGTATTCCATACGCTGAAAGTCTATAAACGACATTCAGTTTATAGACTTTCGTTTTATAGAATACATGTAATGCTATTGCTATTCTATAAACCGAAAGTCTATAAACCGAATGTCGTTCGGTTTATAGACTTTCGGTTTATGGAATACATGAAATGCTATTGGCTTTCTATAAACCGAAATAGAGTCCCCTTTCATAAGAACTTTCATAAGAAAGTTCGGTACGAACCCGAACAGTGCAGTTCGGGTTCGCTCAACACTATTAGGCTAGCATGGCAGTAATGGAGATGTAGTTCTCCAACAGCAAGACCCTCAGTTTGACACCCCTTAAAATTGGTCCTAACAATGTACACAGCCTTTTTCTCTTTAAAGACCTATGTCTGGCAGGTGAATGAAATTAAACACTGCCACTTTATGCAGTTTTTCTAAAAAAATCCTTATGATCCAAACGAGCCACATGCGCTTGTTTTACACAAAAAAGATTATACGAGGAGATCTGAAAGTGATTGCGATTTTTCCCTAAAGTCATTTCTTTAAACCACCATCGCTCCCAGATGTCAAAGAATTATATATATATTTTTTTTCTGGTAATGTAGAAAGGTACGCGTTAAATTAAAAATACAAGTTCAACCGCTGTCTCTATCTATGCAAAATTGCAACAAGCTGAGACAGAACAGAAAACCAAATACAAATTGTGTGGGGTTTGTGCATATGTCATGCAAAAAAAATGACATAACATCCCATTATAGTTTGGCTGGTGGATGCACATACATCCTTTTTGTCGCCACCTTGGATGAGGCCACTTCATTCAAATCTTTTCTTTGAATCAAGCTGAAGGCCATTTCTGCATCATTAGAAAGTTTATTTTTAATGGTGCACCAAGATTATAGGGCTTCCGTCTGGCGGAGTATTGCTTTGTGGCAGCAGAGAGAGACAAACCCTCGACGATCTCTCTCCATCCCTGCTGTGTGAGTTGACCGCGAGTCAGTCATGCTGCATACAGCCAATCCATACAGACGATTATCCCATTTCCACTGGAGGTGTGTGCTCGGCATCACAGACGCCACGTACCTCATCTCTAGCAGATTTACACGCTCTTTTTCAGTGTCCATTTTGCAAGATGTAGAAGATATATAAAATTATTTATAAGTTATTAATCGCTGTATAATTTTGCATGCAATTCCAATCTAAGATTATATAAGTATTATCAGTCTAAGGCAGATTTAAAGATCTGCTGCTGACGTCTTGGTGCCAGATACCCCAGCACACCTTCAGAGGTCTAGTGGAGTCCATGCCTCGATGGGTCAGTGCGTCTAAAGAGGACCTACACAATATTAGGCAGGTGGCCAAAATGTTATGACTGATCGGTGTATGTGTCTTTTAGACAAGTATGTTTTATAGACATCAATACTTGTTGCATGTGCATGGTACAAGCCACTCTGCACATATGGTAGTCATCCCCGGGCAGACCTGAATCTGATGCTACAGGACCAAGCAAAAATCGGACTTGGTTAGCAGCTAAGCAGGGGGAAGATCCATAATGCTTTCCTAAATTCCACACAGCTCTGCACCTAATCCAGTCTGGCCTTTTTCTCCAAGGTTTACTTCAGAAAAATACCAGCCATGCTACTCCCTCTATAGGCTTAACATTGGCCTCAAGACAATTTTTTACTAGCATGCCAGTAAAATACCAGCCAGGTTGCAACCCTAACTCCACCACTGCCTCCAGAGCAATTTATTGCATGCTTTCAGATCATGTGCCAGGTCATGCAAGCGCTGCTAGTTGGGTCTATTCACTTAAAGGTGAACCAACAAGTGAATTGCAAAGTCTAATAGCAGATTTGGAAACATAAGCAAGTCGCATCATTTCTCCAGCGGGCCGTTTAATGTCTTGTATCTTCTACATTTTGCTGAGTAACTTCCATACTCCATTACCTACAAGGCTGGAGGACCCTCCTGAGCTTCTTACAGATGCTGAATGGGGGTTTAAGCCTCTGTTTCACATTTCAGTTCATGTGACAATTCTGCGTTAAGAACACTTGGGCCGAACGCCCAACAGTTAAAGCCAATCAGATTATCTCGAGTCAAACAAAACATTCAATTGTAACTTGTAATTCATTTTTCTGGAGATGGAAGGTATGGCCGAGTATGTTTTCTGTATCGGCTCTTTGCAATGAAACACGAGCTACCGGCCTCTTAAATAAAAAAAATTAAAAAAAAACCATGCTGAGAATGTGTAATGTTTTGCTCTACTTTTCATCTTTATTTTTTTTTCTTAATATTTTGTTTTTTCTGTTTGCCATATTTTTATTACAAGAAATTCATGCGCAAACATGAAAAAAAAAAAAAAAAACATTTATATTTCAGCTAAAAAAAAAATAAAAAAATAAAACTGCCAGAAACCTTTTTCTAAAACTACAAAAAAAATAAAATTCCAGTCCTGTGCTAAAATGACCAGAATTGGGTTTAGTTAATTCTCGTTTTTTTTTTTTTAAGGACGTTCCAGACTTGACTGGATCCAACGTGGTTGGTCTGGAATACTTCAATTTTGTTGCCAGTTTAGAAAGAAACAAGAGCATGAATAGACCCATTTTTTGTTGTTGTTGTTGGTAGATCTAAGGATAAATGGACTTTCCATATGGCAAAGTTATCATATTCTTAAGGATGTCTAAGAGCGAAAGGGTACTAGGGGTAGCCAAATATAGCAACTAAAATGTACAATTTAAACAAGGTTTCTGCAAAGAGCTCGAGTGAACTATGTATTTCCACATTCTTACAACTGGCATTAAGCTTTTTGGTCTGCTGTAGCTTTGCTCTGGTTGAACACGTAGGCAGTTTGAGTAGTATTCACGGTGTGCTGCTATTGGATATCACTTACTGCTTTTAGTTTCTTATCCCATAGATAATAGAGAAAGGGATATGGGTTCTATTTACTACACAGTGAACTGTTGTGAATTGTGAACCATGTACAAAAAAAAAATAAAAAAACTAAACAGTTTAGTAGTTATATTACATAACATAAAAATAATTTGGTCCTCCAGCAGCTTGGGCCACGAGGAAGTGTGTGGTTCACCCAGCCAGTATTTTACCGTGCAGGCTGGTGAAAATTGCCTAGAGGCCAAGGTTAAGTCTTTGTAGACAATAGAAAAGCCGATATTGTATTTATTTTTATTTTTTAAAGTAAAAAATGGCACTCTAGGCGCGGCAGCGCACTCTAGGTGGCATGCTGGGAAATCAACCCAGCATGCTTTGCGCAAGGTCCAATTGCAAGCGGCTGGGTAAGTACACACCATCCACCAGGAAAGATGTAATTTTATGTTACTAGAACTCCTAAAGTATCCATTTACTAGTCTCAAAGATAGCAAATGTATAGGTGATCTTAGGAGTCTATTAAATTGGGACTTAAAATCTGCAAAAATTCTGCACCTCTGTGTGCTAAAACCAATTCTTATAAGTAGGCCTTTTCATTTTCAATATTAATAAATCTCGGGGTATCTTTAAAAGCATACTCAGAATACCCGTAACCTGTACTGGTAACCAGTGTCTATTTACCTTAAAATAAATATACAGAGAAAAAACTCCCTTTAATGATGGGACAAACCTACATCGGGAAAGTAAAAGTACTATGACTTTAACTTAAAAACTTCTACTAAGCCGTCGGAATTGGCGACACATGGTAAAAGAATTGTAAAACATAGCTGACAGGCTAGTAAGTTTAGAGAATTCACTCTATGGATAAGATTTTTCTTGTGTTGTCCGATGCACAAGTATGATATGCGTATGATAAACGGAATAACCTGTTTGAGACGTTCCACCCAAATGTTTGAATATAGTTTGGTACCCAAGGATATGGGTCTGTAATTAAGAGTAGAAGCTGGGTCCTTGCCCTCTAAGATTTTGGAGTATTTGTGTAACTTGATGTAACTCTGAAGGGAGATTTATTTTCCAGAAACTGTGTAAACAAACAGTGTCAGGTTCAATGGGGAAAACTATCTGTCAAAAATGTTGTATAGAATAGAGATGAAAAGTCATCAGGGCCTGGGGATTAACCTGATTTTAATTTTCCAATAGCATTGTTCATTTATATCATTGAAATCAGCTATTTAAGTACTTATCTTTGTTTATTTTGTAGAAAGAAAGTTATTTTATCCTACTATACATTTTTTTTTTTATAGTTTCAATTTTATGTTTATATTTAAGAATATTTCAATTCTTAAAGGGACACTAAACATACGTTTCCCACTTGTGCTTCTAATATAGAAGCACAAGTGAAATGTCCATTGTCCCTAGTGTGAGGATAAACTGGCGTGTACAGTTTAACCTGAGACCGACAGCTGCCATGCTTCCATAGGAAGCCATCTGGTTGGCGACTGGCTCTCTGCTAGCGCAGAGAGAGACCCTCGTTTTTGCATGGGATCACCAGGGGGGACCTTAACTACTCCCCCCCCCCCCCCCCCCTGCTGATGCAATGCAAAAACATGGGTCTCTTTCTGCGCTAGCAGCAAGAAACCCTCGCATTCGAATGTCAGAGCAGGGCGAGCCCCCTTCTCTGATTGGCTGTGCGTGCGCTGACACATGTGAGACACAGCAGATAGTAAACCCACTTGTATCTATAAAGAAACATGCCAGGTTTACTTACAAGTCCCGGGATGTTTTGTTTAACCCTTGCTTGAAGGAAGCAAGGGTTAAACAAGTTGGAATGTCCCTTTAACAATGTTATGTGTACTAAAGAAAGATGTTTTTCACATTTATTTTGATAATATGCCTGATGAAGGTACCAGAGAGGTCTTGAAAGCTTTCACTCTTAAAATACTCAGTTAGTTCTCAACGTGACTTTAGTGGTCTCCTGTGTTTCTAGGACACGGCCCCACCTCTCACCTCTTGAAAACCTAGCTGTTTATAAAGAGACATATATATTTGTTTTACATTCTGCAGTAATTATAACTCTGTGGCTATTTTCAGTTTGTACTTTCCAATTTTGCTACTGTATCACCAAGTCTGGCCGCTGCTCAAGAAAAATATACACTTTATGTTTCGAAATCTGGTTGGTTTTTTTTCCCCCCAAGGTCGAGAAACCCAGAAAGCAGAAAAATCCCTAAAATTTTGAATAAACAGACAAACGTCGCCAAAGATATACTACATGGTTTTGTCATGGTTAGCTCATCTTACACGCGTGTTTTGATGGATTAAGAAATAATTACGGTCCTGTTAAGCTGTTGTGTTTTAGATTACGTCTGCGTGAGATGAAACCTAGAACATGTCTGTGTTTTTATGAAACGTAAACCAAATCCGGAAGCGTGGTATAGTACACAGAAAGGTTGCCAGCCATCTCTAGCTCATTCATTGTAGGAGGTAGGGATCAAGACTGCCATTTATTCGCTGACTTACTCACTCTGTTTAATGATCATTCTATCTGGAATTTTCACAAAGGATCAGTGATATAGTAGGGGAAAAAAAACTAAACACTAGCACACTTACTTTGTCCAGTGTCTGCTTGTGGGTGCAGGTGCTAACTTATAGGTCTGTCACCATCCGACACACCTCCCTATTGTACTGTTAGACTGACTGACCAATAGGGGGTATGTCATTTTGTGACCGGCTACATCCATGGGAAAAATTCCAGGAATCAAAACTCTTACTGCTTGGTTTCTCCGAACTGGAAGAAAGGCCAAGCGACTCAAATATGCACTAAGCACAGTAACTCGGGTGCAGAAAAAAATGGCAGGCGCTCTGGACTGATCATTTGAAATATCTGTCTTTAGCAGAATTAAGTTTGTTTGTAGAAGGGCTTGAGAGTGGGACAAGGATGACTGTCTGCAAGCATGGTGGGAGGTTTTGCATGTCTGTGGCTGCAGTTCTGCATGGAGTTGGGGGATTAGGTCAGAATTAATGGTCTCCTCAATGCAGCCAAAGTAATAAAGAACTCTCTTTAATAGAAGGAGGAGCCTTGGAAGTGATGGTATGGCCCCCACAGAGCCCTGATCTCAACATCAAAGAGTCTGTCTGGGATTACATTTAGAGAGTGAAGTAACTGAGGCTAAAATCCACATAGCCGGCGCTATTCACTAACATGTGAGATGCAGGGGAATTGAGGAGAGATGACTATTTACTCTCACCAATTTAGCTCTACATTGCGTAGTGACAAACTTGGTGAGCTTGATAAGCAGGGAAAACTCACCAGGTTTGTCCCTGCAAAATGTATAGGTAAACTGGTGAGCTTAAATGTTCATCTCACCTCAGCTCACCTGCAACTCACCTTTTAGTTAATAGCTCCAAGATGACCTGTGGTTTGTTATCCAAGATGTTTGGGACAACCTACCTCACAAGTTTATTTATAAACTGTGTGCATGTCTAGAAGAACTGATGCTGCTCTGAAAGCAAAGGGTGCTCACAGCAAATATTGATTTGATTTAGATTTTGCATTTTGTTAATTGATAAAAAAAATAATTCTTAACTAGTTTTGAAAGCATTTTTCCCACACCTGGCTAAAAGGTTTGCACAGCACTATACAAAACCTACATTTACAATCAATTTTTTATTTCGATGGAAGAAGCAGGGTATCATTTGATGGGTGCTCTAGATGCAGATGACAAATGGAAAGGTCTGTCACTGTAAAGGTTTTGACTCAAACCCAAAAGAAGAATCTATCCATCCTAAATTACTTCCGTCTATTCGCTGGAGACAAGGCGACCTCACCAGCTAATGTCTAGACAAATGGCGCAATTTGGATGCTAAAGTAGTGCCTCACAGGTTCACCATCATAGTGATCAAAACACCCTGGTTAATTAGAGTTGTACTAATATACAAGACTGAAGCATTGCTTAAAGGGGTGGCATGGGACATAACAATATAGGAGCAATAAGAAGAGCCTACGATCTCTCACCATACAATTCCATGGACAAAGGAAGCCATGATGCTTTAACCCTTTCAACCCAACCTCATATTACGTTAGCGATAAACGAGCTAAGCATTTAAACCCTACTTTTCAGGATTAAATGATCCTAGGAATAGAAACATAGAATGTGTGTCGGCAGATAAGAACCACTCGGTCCATCTAGTCTGCCCAATTAAAGAGGACCAGTGTAAAAGCCAATGAGCCCTAGGATCAGGCTTAAACATACGTTAAATCAAGACTCCATCAAAGTACAACAAAAATAACTAATACAGCGTTTTTCTTTTTTAGAAAGGCACAACACTGGTCCATAAGAAGGCAGCTCACGACGGTCTAGCAACTATGCGAAGTGTAGTTGTAGTTCACAACAATTAGGGAGGTACCCCCTCCCTCCATCAGGCAAGGGGTTAGGCACTACCCACTTCTGTTAAATAAAAAAAATTATTAAAAAAGCACAACTGGGAAATCCCTTAAATGTGTAAAAGGGAAATGCATTTCACATATATGTGAAATATTTTTCATGTAAATGTTAGAAAAAGTATTGGTGTTTTTTTCTTCAATTTTCCATCATTTCTCATTTTTTTATAGTAAATTATATGATGTGATCAAAATAATTGTATCTAGAGAAATTCCGTCTAATGCTGAAAAAAAACTATTTACATATAATTTGTGCGGGTGCAATAAATCAGAAAGAGGAAAATTACAGCAAAACATAAACACCGCAGAAGTGTGAAAAAAGCCTGTGTCCTGAGCTGTACAACATTCCAAAAACAATTGTATCCTCCAAAAATTGTGACTATCCCATGCAAATCGGGACAGTTGAAAGGCATGGCTCACCCTTTAGTAAATAGGCCTTGATAAAACACAGAGTAGAGATAAAGTACATGATAAAGGTCTACTAAAGATAGAAAATTAAACTTCTTAGCTGCACTGTGTACCTAACTCTACTTTTTTCCTTTTAAAACTGTGCCCGTTAACAATACATCCTCTCAGTCCTGAAACAGTTAATCGCACACGCACACACACACCGGTTTCAAACACATCAGCCATCCGCAAAAATCCCTCTACTTGTCTCGATTAATTCCATCCACATGCTATTTGTTTACATAGGCCAACACATTAAAAGAAAAACAGTGATTAATAAACATATTATGCCTGACTCACAAACCAAACTTACCAAGGGAAAAAAAAACAAAAACAAAAATGGCAAAGCTCAAATAAAATTAACACAGAACAGACGTAAAAAAAAAAAAAAAAAAAAAGCCAGGGGTCTCGACTGTGTCCCTCAAAAGAACTATCCGCTGTCCGTCCCATGACAGGTCCCGTCACCATACAACTGGTAGCAATCAGGCAAGAAACTGCAGTGGGCAGGAAATCTAAAATTAGGTTTTACTACCTATAATGGAGGATTTATGATATGGTTTAATTGGCAGTCTTGGGACTTAAACCTTTGCTGGGGAACAAAAACATTTTTTTTTTCAGGGCTTGTTATATGAACCTTTCCTTCAGTGGTCTGAAGAGAAAAAAACAAAAAAATGCCAGTAGAGGAATGAAGTTTAACGATGTAATATCCCTTCTATGAAAGGCAGCGCTGAGTAGTCAAAGCTTTTAAAATGTGCGTTTTGTTCTACAACCCCCATGGGAGTCCCAATAATTATTTTCATATTTTCATTCACTTCTAGATATATATATATATTTTTTTCTTTGCTAAATAGGATACTGGTGCATACAGTATATATACAGATTGGTACACATCAATATATATGCATGGTTGCACAGAAAAGTTCCTATTATTTGCTTTTGTCCGTCCTGTATAAAAGGCTGAATCATCAATATGCCTTTAGGTTTACAGGAACAATGTCAGCACTGAATGGAGTTCCAACCACACACACACATAAAATACAGGGGAAGGTTCATGTAGCCCCAAAATGGACTAAATTTGGCCCCAATCAAGGGCTAATGGCCCAATAATCTGAAATTTGCCCAGTCAATGTAGCCGAATTTTAGGCCCGATTTAAAAGGCCATTCTGATCATTTAGGGGCTTCAAATGTCAAGAAAAATCCAAAGCTACCTGAATAAAGCCCTTAGTGTACGTGTATTGTATTACAATTTTTTAATATAACTCCATCAGTTTACACAGCACTTGGTAAAGAGCATGGAAGGGAATGACAGACGAACGTAGAGAGCCCTGCTCGCAGAGCTTACAATCTAAAGAAAAACTTACAGACTGTGTTAGATGAACAGCGAGACTGATACATGAGGTAGAGAGCCCTGCTCGCAAGCTTACAGACTATGTTAGATTAACAGCGAGACCGATACAAGAGGTAGAGAGACCTGCTTGCAAGCTTACAATCTAAATAAAAACTTACAGACTGTGTTAGATGAACAGCGAGACTGATACAAGAGGTAGAGAGCCCTGCTCGCAATCTTACAGACTATGTTAGATGAACAGCAAGACTGATACATGAGGTAGAGAGACCTGCTCGCAAGTTTACAGACTATGTTAGATGAACAGCGAGACTGATACATGAGGTAGAGAGCCCTGCTCGCAAGCTTACAATCTAAATAAAAACTTACAGACTGTGTTAGATGAACAGCAAAACTGATACATGAGGTAGAGTCCTGCTTGCAAGCTTACAATCTAGAGCAACAGACTGATACAAGAGGTAGAGAGCCCTGCTCGCAGAGCTTACAATCTAAATAAAAACTTACAGACTATGTTAGATGAACAGAGAGACTGATACATGAGGTAGAGAGCCCTGCTCACAAACTTGCAATGCTTTCTATCTCAGGTGTCAGCCTGTTTGTTCATTAAATGTAGTCTATAACTACCTTTTATCTAGATGGTAAGCTTGCGAGCAGAGCTCTTTGAACCACGTTTTTTTCACCCCCACTAGTGAATGACTAGAATAGTGATGGCTAACCTTAGCACTGCACATGTTTGGGAACTACACATTCCATGATTCTCAGTCAGCCTCAAGACTGAGTCTGAATCATGGTATATGTAGTTGCCAAACATCGGCACTGCAAAGGTTAGCCATCACTGCAACAGAAAATTAAATGAAAATTGCAACCGCTGGTAATATAAGAGTTTAGTCACTAAGTGGCAAGAGAATTCCAAACTTAAAGCCAAAATAGCCAAGTTGGAAAAAAATGTTTACCCCTAAAGGACAGCTAAACCACTTACTTTATTTCATTCATATCGTCCCCAGCCCCTGCTGACAATTGTGTCGTCAATGCAATTCGGAAAATACCCGACTGGTAAACTGTGTGCATGTGCGCATGCTCGATTGTGTGTTTTAACCCCACAGAATCATGGGAAAGCAGGGGAGTATCTGATGACATTATCATGCAGACTTTTCCACAGTTGTAAAGTGAAACTGGCTGGAGGATTTTGGACGATGTTGCATCATGAGAAATATTCACAAAATGGAGCCTGGAGATAAACCCCATAATTTTATTTTTCCTGTTATATGCAATTAATTTAATCATATAAAAAAACAAAAAACCCAGAAGCATTTTATTTATATATGTGTATGTTTTGAATGACCAGGTTATCTAGTTACAGAAACACTGGAGCTGCTACTAAATATATAGAGAACTGCCGGGAATTGAGAAGGGGATTTTAAACTTCAGGCCAAAGTAGCAGAGTTCCAAAAACTTTCCAATAAAGCTGAATGGGATCATTTTTCCAATTCGGCTACTTTGGCCTTAAGTTTGAAATCCCTGAAATTCTCTTCTAATGGAGCAGACTGTTGGATATTAGGCAGTGGTAATATCCCCAAGACATTACAGGACTATCTGAAAGTAACGTGGTTAAACACTTTATTGTTAATGGCATAGTGCGCTGATTATATATAGTGTCTAAATATCAATTATTCTAATTTAGGACGGCTTAATCCATTTAGTTCCAGCTTCCAGCTGCTTCACACAGTCTCAGAGTGATAATAGGCCTTTATTTCCTATATGTTGGGAGCTAATTGGGTTGTTTCCGCTCACCAAAGCAAAAAGAGGGATGAGGGGGGTCGCCAGGGTCACTTCTCGGCAAACCTAGCAGAGGTCAGCTTTCCCTGGAGCTACAGCTTCCATTACTGTGACTTTAACACAGATATGATTAATTTCACACAGCAAGAGCAATCAGCCTCTTAAGGGTAGATGAACTAAGGCATGGTAAAGCGAAAAATAACTTACCCTCCAGCTGCACATTGATGTGTCCCATGTTGTGTATTCACACAATGCAGCTAGTGCTGTATCAAGAAACAATATAAACCCCAAATCATAGTTGCCAAAGTCAGCCATGTTTCCAGGGACACATACTTGTACCACATGCTGCACAAAGAGCATGCAAAGTGCAGCCAGGCAGTGTGTAGGATGGATATACGCACAGACACAATCCAATTAATTAATTAATCAGGGTAGGTTCTATGAGATCTCAACCCTGATTAATTAATTGCATTCCGTCTGTGCGTATATCCATCCTACACACTGCCTGGCTGCATTTTGCATGCTCTTTCTGCAGCATGTGGAACAAATATGTGTCCCTGGAAACATGGCCGATGTTGGCAACTATGCCAAAATATATATTCAGATCTATCGCTCAAGTATGCAAAAAGTAAGGCTAACTTAAAGCAACACAGACCATTAAATGCATTAATTAAAAAAAAAGACTTTAAAACGATGACTTTCCCTATTTTAAAGAACTGTTGATGTTGCATGATCGTGTGAAGGTTCCATTGAACTTATCAGCTGGGAATATCATTCAAATCTTTCTGTGAAATACCGCTCACGGCTAAAACACATTCATCCGACAGCCAGGGATTAAACTAGATGGAACCAAAACCTCAGGGATTCATGGAAAAAAACATAAAAATAAGGAACCAGAATTAAAAAAAAAATGTTATGAACCAGACTATTTTAGTAGCCAGTCATAATGGTTTAATAGATGGAAAGTATTAAATGACAGATGGAATATTTTTAGGAATAAGCAGTCAGGTATGTTATATTTTTTAAAATATCTAACGGGAAGCAGAAATCTTATTGGATTGGGTACTACAACGATAGGAATTTTTTAAGCCCAGTAATACTCCCACTGTGCTTACTTTGATGGTCATTGTGGCGGATTGAACAGGAAACTAAAAACATTATGCATTAATAGATGAGCTGTTAAAATCTCCAACATATCCTTCCAGCTCAGCTATTCAAGTGAAATCAGTTGGAGGAAATTGTTCTTTTTGAAAGTAGTTCATTTGCATATCAGGCCACAGTTGATGTCATAAACATCAGACACAACAGATCTTCACTATACGGACAAAAGTATTAAGACACACTTCTTAATTATTGAATGCAGGTCAGACCCATTGGCACAGGAGTATAAAATCAAGCACCTAGCTTTATGAGTTCAATGAATTCAAGTGCGGTACTATGATAGGCTGCCACCTTTACAATATGTCCGTTTGTGAAATTTCACGGAATTGGTCAATTTTTTATTGAAGTGGAAGCTTGGAGGAACAGCAACAACACCGCCAAGACCGCGTCAAGTCCAAAGAGCGGAGTCATGGAGTGCCACGGCGCAAGGTAGAGTAGAAGTCGCCAATGTTCTGCTGATTCCATAGCTGAAGATTCCGAACTTCTACTGGCATTAATATCAGCACAAAAACTGTGCGGCGGGAGTTTCGTGGAATGGGTGGTTGTAAAGCGCATGTCCACTGGAGCACGAAATGTTCTGCGGAGTGGTGAATCTCGCCTCACTGTTTGGCAGTCTGGTTTTGGCGGATGCCAGGAGAACGTTACCTGCCTGGCTGCACTGTGCCAACTGTAAAGTTTGGTTGGTGGAGGAGGGATAAGGGTATGGGGCTGTTTTTCAGGGTTTTAACTAGGATCCAAGGGGGCCAATTCCCAGGAAGGGATATCTTTTTGCTTCTGCATACCAAGACGTTTCGGATAATCTGGTGCTTGCAATTTTGTTGGAACAGTTTGGATCCTTTTTCTATTTCAGCATGACTGTGCCCCAGTGCAAAAAGCGAGGACCCTAAAGACACGGTTAAATTAGTTTGTTGAGGAAGAGCGTGACTGGCAGCACTGACCAATAGTTGACACCTCTGTGTGTGCAAAAATCCACAAAACTCAATCTTTCCTAAAATGTATATTTAAACAAAAATGTCTGCTTGACATAAATATATATATATATATATATATATATATATATATATATATATATACACACATTTATAAATATTTATTTTTTACTCCCAAGTGTCCTTTAAGCACAATTGTGAAAAAACATGCCATCATTTAATACAGTCATTGCCATATTCTTAGGAAAATGGAGGAGAGTAATCCTGTGCGGTTATAAGGGATTTGCTGTCACCGCACAGCAACCAAGATACTTAAAATACTTTTGTTTCCATTCACTACTGTCCCAAGCGAATATATGTGTTTCTTTTGTCAGCCACCCAAATCCATGTCCTTTTCAATTCGTTTTAACATTACGCTGGGCTCAGTTGTTGTGATGCGTGAACCAGAGACAGGGTGCATCATTCCAGGATTATATAATCCCTTTAATAGAACGCTAACAACAGAGTCTTTATTTTTGAGTTGAGAGTGTCTTCTTTATCCTCCTGCGGGACCATTAAATTGGGAAATAGTAACATGACCTCGACGTCCCATAAAACAGAGAGAACCTTTCTTGGTTGAACACCTCCTTATTAATATTAAGCTGAATATATCTTTCCTTAAAGAGACTGACCCCTCCGCCTAGCAATGCTCTATAGCAGGGGTGTCCAAGTTTGTTCTGCACTGGGCCACTTCACAGTAAATGTATTTGTGCGTGGGCCACATTCATGTTTCATTTAAGAAACTCACAGTAATTTCATATATAAAACTCACAGTAATGTATAGTGTGTGAGTCTATCGCAGATTCCCCAGCAATAAAACCTCACATTAAATGCACACACAAACACACACACATGCATACGCATTCACACATACACACATTCTCAAATACACACACAGAGTCACATTTACACACACATATACTTACACACAATTAGACTTACCTAGACACATTTAAACACAGTCACACTTACACACACAATCTCACATAGAGAGTCACACTTACATACACACTCTCACATAGAGTCACACTTACATACATATTCTCACATACTCACAGTCACACTTACACTTACACACAGTCAGACTTACCTAGACACACTTAAATACATTCACACTTACACACACACACACACACACTCTCACATACACACATGGTCACACTTATACTTACACAGAGTCAGACTTATCTAGACACACTTAAACACAGTCACACTTACACACACACACACACACACACACTGAGTCACACTATCACACACACAAACATAAAGACTGCTTTAAAAAAATGGGGATTTTTTTTTTATTTTGTTTGTCCCCCTCCCTGCTAGTTTACCTTTTATCTGCAGGGAGGGAGATTGTGGCTCCTACTGCTGCTGCCCTGTCTCCCTCTGAGCACCGGGAGGTACAGACACACGGTGCTCCAACAAGGTCACGGTGCGAGGGGGCGGAGCAATATGTGGTTAAGCCTGCAGCCAATGTCATCAGGGCTCAGGTGCGGCTACCGCTGGCAATCTCAGGTGGGACACATTTGGCCCACGGGCTGCATATTGGACACCCTGGCTCTATAGTGATGATTATCTTTGGGGAGTCATATTACGGAGCTTCAATTTGGTGGCAGCAGTGTTTGGTGTTTGACATCTAACACGCCCTACATTTCTCCAGCCAATGAGGAGATCTGTTCCCCCAAAAGACTGAGGAACACCAATGGCAGAGGGAATCAGTTGCTCGCCCGACTCACTCAACTGCCATCAGCACTGCAGGATCTAATACCCCAACTCCAACCGCTATCTAAATATTTCGGATCATACAGAGGGAAATTAAGTCATCAAACAAGGTAGGGATCCTGTCCTTGATTAATTAATTGGCCCCTCTGGATACACTTGCATTCTAAATTCTGTGGGGCAACATGCAAAATTTAAATGCGCCCCTGGGTGTTAACCTGATGCAGTGTTCTGTACTGGTTGCCGTACAATGTATGCATGTACACATTGCTTGAATAACAATTATTTAAGACATTTTGAGAGTTGTTTTTTTTTTTCATCGCACCACGCTCAAGTGGAATGCGGAGAGTTGGGGAAGTGGACATTTTTGAGTAAATTAAATATATTTACAAAACAGATAATCAAATTTTAATTAATGCATTCGTTTATATAGTTATCAAATAACTATGCACTTTAATATGCATTAAAAAAAAGTACATTTTCAAGCGGAAGTTGTTCTTTAATGGCTGTGGATGTATTTCTCCCCAAGTGGGTTCCATATAGAACCATGGAGAAGCCCAGTGCGCATGTACGCGCTCATTTATCTATATGGGAGCCCTCTGATTGGCTCCCGTGAGATGTTGGGAATGCCCATTTTGACACTCGGAAGATGAGACAACTAAAAAGTACTAGTTGTTTTATCTACAAAGGAGAGACTTGGACTTGTCTTCTGAAGTATAATTATACTGTGGTTGGAAAGCAAAAGTGACAAAAATGTAATAAAAATAACTTTCTTCATCCTTGTATTCTTGAAACAAGTTGGACATTTGGTAGTGTTTAAAGTTCTTATTACTCCAGTCAACTCTCTCTGATTTATCTTGTTATTCAAGCATACAAACTATTCAAATCAATTAAATATAGAATACAGTAAGCTTTGTCTACAAATTGAGTCAGCGCCTGGATTTTCAGATCAGGAAAGGATTTCTAGGTAGTTGGGCATTTTAATAAATAAATAACTAAAATGTGATTGGTGCAAGATCTGGATATTGTCAATAAAAACTAAACTTAAAAGACCCCTGGTCAGAAACAATGTTTGTTAATGTTTAATTGAAAGATTGCAACAAGTGTAGACATTTTGATAGAAAAGCTTTAGTGAAAGTACATTGCAGGTAAAGTGCCATGTTTGCTCCATATCGCTCTACTAAGGGGTGGACGTGTTGTTTAGAATCTTGGGTCAGATGGAGTAAAGTCTGACCCATCTGATTCAAGATGTCTGCCCGCTGGCAGCGCTATACAAAAAGTGAAGACGTAATCATTTACTTTATTTGTATTCTTTCATTAAAGCATTTCTATTTCAAATGCCTACATTGGATCCAATTTATGTATAGCTTGGAGGAAAGACGTAACAGGGGGGATATGATAGAAACATTTAAATACATAAAGGGAATCAACACAGTAAAGGAAGAGAGTATATTTAAAAGAAGAAAAACTACCACAACTAGAGGACATAGTCTTAAATTAGAGGGGCAACGATTTAAAAGTAATATCAGTAAGTATTACTTTACTGAGAGGGTAGTGGATGTATGGAATAGCCTGCCAGCAGAAGTGGTAGAGGTAAACACAGTCTAGGATTTTAAGCATGCGTGGGATAGACACAAGGCTATCCTAGCTATAAGACCGGGAACTGGGGACTAATAAAAGTACTCAAAAAAAAAAATTGGGCAGACTAGATGGACCGAATGGTTCTTATCTGCCGACACATTCTATGTTTCTATGTTTAATTTTTCAATTAAACAGAACTTAATTTTTTCCCGACAGTCGGTCCTTTAAAACAACCTTTTCTGTCTTTTGTTGAACTAAATGTTATATGTGCCATAACATATCCAGAAACAAGATTAAGCCTACCAGGTCCCAGTACTGGGACTATGTATGTCTTATGGCTCTTAGGGAGAACCTCTCATAGGCTTTCATATTTTAAAAGCAACAGAAGAATAAAATGGTATTATTGGAAAATCAACACCTTTCCCCCTCCTGCTTGGAACCTTCTAAAACCTGCCGAATGAACTGGTCGCTGACTGTCAATTAATGTTGTCACCCATGTCAGAGACGCAAAGGTTTTAGATGCACGGGGTGGATCTGAGATTAACTAATGATTCCATTAAAGAGGCTAATGTTATTTTTTAAGTATTGATATAGATGACACCTAGGCAGACGTGTAGGCTAGCTTCCAGTTACCGGTAGTCTGAGCATGATTTGGGATGGGAACCTTAATCTTGCTGCTCATTCCACTTCTTATGCAAAGCCAGCAACCCCTGACAGTAAAAAGAGATAGCTAAGACATAGTATCATCAGGTATAATTCACCTTAGTCTTTGGACCCCCTTATAACAGCTGAAAGACAAAAGCGATGTCTGACGCGTTTCGCGACAATGCTTAGTCTTATGTGTATGATATATGTCCCTTTCTTGTCCAGAGCTACGGCCGTTTCCTTGGCAGTAGATACTTCTTATAACCAATCAAAAGGTCCTATGCAAGCAAACAGATATTCCCCAGTCTGCAGCAACCCCAGATCATCTTAAAACAAACAAACACATAAACAAACACAAAATAAAAAAAGCAACAAAAACAGAGACATTGCTCATCATTTCATCACTAACATATTCATTCTATAAACAGTGTAAAAACATATTTCGGAATTACAATAAACAGCAATATGTCAAAAAGTGACATAGGGTTGCAGTCAATAACCTTTTATGGCCCTTTGCTGCTTGCTTAAGAAAGTGCGACAGTGCCAGCTCTACATTCCCAAACGGAAACTTGGATGTACGCTAATGGCTATTTTGGTGCTCGTCTGCCAAATTGGCACAAAACGCACGGATCACTAAATAATCCACATTAACCACTGAATAAAGTAACATGACATATAACATCAGTAAAACAATACAGAGCAGTAATCTGCACATGCCACAATAACACATGCTAGGGATGTGGCCAAATGGCCATAAACACAGCAAGAAGCCATAAAAAGATTAGGTGATTTATTGTGGATAATAAAATGTAATTTATAAGTTGATGTGTGATCGGGGGAAATGTTTATTTTTGAGTGGATTTGCACACAAAGCTGGCAGTAACTCAATGGGTGAAGTGTCCTCACTCTGCAATTTCCATTAGTAACAAACTCCAATAGCAATGGCTAAAGACCGACCCATCCAGAACTACTTATTAACCCCCCCTGAGCAACCACAGCTGGGGTCTTGTCGAGATTCATCAAGAGGTTCTGGGTATGGCAGCTATCTCCCAGGCATTCAGCGAAAACCCTTCCGGTCTCGACCGACTTTTATTGACTGTCCAACCCCTTTCGACGGGAGGGTCAGTCCTACCTCCTACCACTGCCTACTTCATATCTTCAGGAGAAATGGAATGTTGAGAGAATTGAGAGTTGAGCCAAATTTCGAGCATCCCAAAATGCCCCTGAGTATCTTTGCAATTTGACCATCGTAACCGATAACACGCCGATAGAGTCCGAAAACTGAACCCAAAATATGCCCGAACCAATCTCTATCATCCCCATAGACTTCTATGGGATGATAGAGACGAGACTCAGTTATGTCGGCAGTTATGAAAATAGCCGAAGTCCTCTTGAAATGAAAAAAAAAAAATATGTCAGGGCCCCTAACATAATCATGGGAGCCCAACCCCCCCCCCCCCCCCCAGCTACAAATGATGGGTCTGGGACTACTGGACAAGTACAGCTTATTTGCATATCAAGCCACGGGTGATGACATAAACAGGAGACTCCACAGACACATTTAAAACACTTTCTTTTCTTATTTAGACATTTGCTTGTAATTCTGCTAACACAATGTATATATATAAATTTTTTTTTTTTTTATTCTCTACATTTAGGGTATAAGCAATGTGTGGGTGATACTGTGCCTTTAAGAAGTGATAACTCAATGCCTCTTATGATTTCTGCTTGATGTAGGGTAAGCGCACCTGGCTATTTTAATGCAGACACACTTATAACAATGCATACTTCAGGGCTGCATTGAGTAAACGTTAGACTGTACACTGCGCTCCATGTTACTCATTACAGACCCGGAGTGTACAGTGTTATAACCGTGCCTGAATACAATGAGTATGTGGCCGAGCTCTAGTCACATTAAATCAGTCTCGAAAACAGAAAAACACAAACCTTTCTTGATTCCCGGCTGCAGCCCAAACTATTTTCTACGGACTTCACAACCCTGACGTCTACAGCATTGAACCTGGCATTACACTTTCATTTTCCTTCTGCTTGTAATAAAAGCTATGATAACATCTCATTCCCCCATCTGTAGTGTAAACCAGTGTGGAACTTCACGTGAGATTGCATTCAGTACTGCTTCTCGGTAACGACAGAGCTGGTCTGACTGCCGCCCAATCAGAGCAGCCGCTGGTGTGAGACGTCTGTCAGGTCTGTTTCTTTCTGCTCGTGCAGTGTTATTATATACACGTATTGCACTAGCAGAGGCAGACACTTAGCTACTGGCTCAACCACCATGGTTTAGAGTGAGGTATGAAGCCTGCCGGTGAGAGCATCAAATGGCATGCATCTTAATATACTGTGTGCCATTTTATCACAATACTAGGGCCTCTGTCACTTTCATGTGTGCTGCTAGTATAGAAAAACGAGTGAGTAAAAAGCAAAGTTTGGTGGCACTTTAAAATACTGGGACAACTAATCAACACAGACAGTCCATATTGGCAGTTTCTGACAGTACATTTATTGACGTACTTAATGAACTGATAGACATGGTAATTATGGATCATTTCACATAGATAAGGTAATAGAAAACAACACAAAATAAGAAAATAAATAAAAAAAACTTTCAATATGACCTGCATAACTTCCTATTATACATGGAGACTAGAGGGATCCTTAAATCCCCAAATGAACCTACAAAATGGGACAATTAAGAACGAGTGGAGAAGGGTGAAAAATTGGCCCAGGCAAAGAAGGAAAGGTATAAAACATATGACACTTTAATAAAGGAATAATGTAACAAAAATCATCTTAAAAACAAAACAAAATGAAAACATTTTAAAAAATCATATTAGATGCCCAGCATCTACTGGGATGAGTAGACTTCTCCATATACCATAAATTATATTAATAGGAACAGTATTAGGAGACATCAATCATCCATCTCTGTGCTGTAGGACATGACGACCTCTGGTTTGAGGCATCATGTACCTGCTTGTGTTAGGGGCACTGGTGGTGCCTCAATCAAGTGCTTATCACTACTAAGGCTCCTGGCATTAGTAATAGAAGTAGATTTACAGCTCCTTGTGACACCCTGCTCTGGTCCTTCAGATAAACTTAGAAGAGGTGGCATGACCTCACCAGTGACCTTTCACGTCACCATGATTGGAAGGACAGGTCTCAATCAAAGCCCAGCTTGGGATGTTGAAACATCTAGATATCCTTGTTTTGCGGATCGGGGGCTGTTTCTTTGCTTTATCGTTTTTCTTAATGAAGGGAAGTGAGCGGCATACCGTGGAGGGGAATTGGTATCATGCTCCAAACTCTGATGGCGTAGGGCAGGTATATTAGGGGGTAAAACAGAATTAGGAAATTAAAATGAAAAACAACACATATAGTACGTCTTCTAAGAAAGGGACGTACAAGGCCATGGCGCCTTCTAATAGCATGCTATCAACGAGCACCCTGGGAAATTATGCTAATTAATTTGACAGGACATGTATGGGCTGCTGGGGGGAGGGGTTTTTCAGGGTGAGTTGATAAAAGCCCTGGAACCCCTCTCCCCAGCAGCCATTTTGGTCGGTAACGCACTTGGTAGCAATTTTCCCACCCTCCCTCCCTTTAATTTATATATGTTATGTTTGTGTATTAATTCTTTTTGTCGCAGCAGGCGGGGGTTGGCAGTCCTTGCCAGTCGGGGATGTGGTTTTTGGAAGCTGAAGCTGGATATTAGAAGGAGATGGTGCTCGGTCCTCCCCTAACCTTTCAACATGGAAGTTGTTTTTTGTGGACGTGCCCACTGAGCTAAGAGAGTCGGCTAGTGGTGAGCATTGTGGTGAGATGTATCAGGTTAAGGTATGGCATCTCAAGGGATGAGGAGGGGAGGCGAGCATCTTGTTTTTGGTTTGGTTAAAATTTGCACTATGTAAATATATAGTTTTAGGTCATAAATTGTTATACTGGCAAGGGCTTAGTAATTTTGTCAGGCTGTGTTCAGTTTTTTTTATATATATATATATATATTAAAGGATGGTGGTCGGCTGATTCAGCCTGATATGTGTTTAATAAAAGTGCTGTGGCCTTGTTTTACCATCATAAGTCTTGTGTCCATTTATTGGGGATCTAGGGATGGGTATTGGGAGTTTCTGGGTATTTCTAGGTATGTTCAGGAATCGGGCATCTATCCCCTCTGCATACATACATGTGCACAGATGTATAATGCTAATTGCTGGAATTTGCACTTAGTTCTCCAGTACTTTTTAGAAAGCACTAGCAGTCTGAGCTCTGGCGCAATGCACCTAAAAACAATCAAACCTTAAACTTGTTGGACAACCTCCGCCAAGCAGTTTGGTAAAATGTTCCGTCCAATAAGTAGAGAAAAAAAAACGTTTGGAATTTTAACATTTTTTTAACTTCCCCACACTTACACATGTAGGAGTTTTTAAACACACCTCCCATAAGTTAAATGACTTTACTAAAAGGTGACATATGCATAAAAAAAAAATGTATCAAAAGAAGAACAGGGTACAATAAAAAACTTTACCATACATGTGACATTTGAAGGCAAATTAAATGAGCAGCTTATAGACACAGCGGGAGCAGTGCTACGGGTCAGGATGGTCAAGCACATCTGGAATTAATTATATAGGTCGTAAATACGTTTTTTTTTTTTAATTGCTCCTCTTTTTTTTGGGGCACATTTACAAAAGATTGCTAGATCACTTCAGTCTGAAAAGAAACTGGACAATAAGTGCAAATTAAATTGAACGCTTTTAAAGTAAAATAACAAATTTGCATTTTTAATTTTTTTTTTAGTTTTTTGCAACACTCCCATAACTCTATATTTGGAGACACATAATATGCTTCCCTGCATTATTGATAATTCATGTGTGTTTAGAAGTTCCCGTGCAATACATGTAGGCACGCATTGCAAGTATAGTTATCATTTGGCATCCTTTGCTCTAAATGTTGCTTCTCATCCCTTCCAATGCCCCCCCCTCCCCCCCATCGCTCCCCCCCCCCCCCCCCCCGCTCCAGACAAATGTGGAGAACTGAGTGGGAGAGTCAGTAGAAGGTACAAACCTGATAAGTGGCAGTAAATGAAACATGTTTAGAATAGATATTCCAATATTCATGTATGTATACATTTCAAAAAATGACTGAACTTTAATATACATGGAAAAGATCATTTTCAAGGCGGAGTGGTTTTTTAAAAAAGGGAGTTAAAAAGGTAGAAGACCACATCTGCCTCGCACCAGACATTCTCCCATACTCCATGTCAGAGAGCTACGCTCACCGTTTTCTGATTGGTGCATGCGAGCACCAATCGCATTACAGCTCAACCAATCAGTGAGGAGGAGACCCACCAGCCTGGAAGTCAACAAATCTGACCATAAACTGTAAATTGAGTGAATATATGCAGGGATGATGGCCACTAAGTCAATAATATGCTTGAGGCCTGTTGTGATGTAGAGGGCTCTATTCTGGGTTTTACAACTGGTCTTGGATGTCCAACTGCGGGCCTCCAGCCGCTGATAGACTACAAATCCCATAATCCCCCACCAGCCTTTTAAAAAGCGTAGAGAATAATTGCAGTCCAGACACAGCTGGAGGGCCACATGTGGACATGTAGGCCATACGGGATTCATGCTGGATATCTACTGTGCCAATGTCAGCCATCACTGCCATAGGGTGACTACATGCCCCCTGGGATGGCTATAATCGATATGGTTGCATTGAAATCGAGGTCTCTCACGCTTTTATTGAACCCCCCCTAAATGGGAAACCTGGTCTCCCATTTATTCTGAGATGTATTTTCTATTTGTCATCACTGCCCTGCAGCTGGGAATTACAATAACTGTGAATTAAGTATATGTGTGAAGGGGGAGAGCGGGGGCCTTCTCAGCAATGCAGGCGTGTATGGGTTACATACGAGTCTGTGTAAGTATGTTAGTACACAGGACTGTCACTAAAATACACATTGTAACTAAAATACACATCATAGTAATATGAAAAGTGTACTTAGAAGAACCTTAAGTTGTGTCCGGGGGCAGACCATATATATATTCTCAATGAGATTGTAAGCTTGCGAGCAAGGCTCTCCACCTCATGGAACAGTCTGCCTCTGTTCGACTAGCATAGTATGTAGTTCCCCTCCATGCTCATAAGGCTTACATAAATGTAATGTAAATGGGCTGTGCAGTAGTCTAGGGCAGGGGAACAACTTCCTGGAGCATCATCCACTGATTCAGGAAGTGTCCGTAAAAGTGGCGGTGCATAAAATTGGTCCTCCTGGGCTTCCCGATATACCGCAGCAATACTTAACATAAAGCTTTTTGTTTGACTGTATTTACCAGTAAAATCACCCTTTTTCTCCAGCCCTGCGAGCTGCAGAGAGTGGTTAGAAACACGAAAAGGCAGCTCTGAAATAAAGTCATAAAAAGAATGGAAATCTGGGCAGCCTCCCACTTACTCATTTCAATGAGAAATCCAAAAATGTAGGGGGACTAGGAGTTCTTAAACCTACTGTTACAGTGACAGAGCACTGTATAAAAAGCAGACACACGTGTAAATCTAGATACAGCGTGCACCTTTGTGAAAAGAAAAAAAAAAAAGGTCATAAAAACATTAACCATACTCAACAATTTATTCAGCAATGCATCTGCAACAAGTTAAGGTTTCCGAACCCCTACAGTGAGTTTCTTGTTCTAGTCTAGCTTAGAACCAAGGCACAAATATAAAAGAGAGCTGAACTTTTCTCCCTAGTGACTGATCCGCATGTTTTCTTAATAAAGCGCGTCTGAATGTGACCTTCCTGTGTTGCTCCTTAAGAAAAAAAAGTGTTTTTTTTTATTTTAAAAAGTGCCCTATCTTCTTTCATTCACTTCTTGTGAGACTTGCGCTATCCTTGAAGGTGCGAGAAATATAAGCGCACATGACAGCTACTTAAATAAGGCCGGTCTGTCAAACGACTAACACAAAAACTATCGCTCACCCACAAAATCAATCATTTAACTTGGGAACCCGACATTGGTTATTGTAAAATAATAAACCGTGGCATCTTATGTTTCGATATAGTCGTCTGGCATCAGCGCCAGCCTTTAATCCATGGTATCAGTAAAAGTTTTGATTATTTTTAATTAAGAAAAAAAAAAAAAAAAGTACTAGATATATAAGCATTTTAACGTGTTTCTCTGAGCAACCCGTGGCACTCAAAGAGTTAAGAATCTCATCCCCAACTGGGGAATAAAACGCTTAAGTTGTAAAAACAAAAAATGTACAGCCATGGATTTTGTGATAGGGGCACAAAGTTACCTATAACTGAGAAAATGCAAAAAAAAATATTGTAAAATATCATAATAA